>OX401405.1:17332218-17887218 GCA_947846245.1 Cerastoderma edule | reverse complement strand
ATTTGTTAAAAACAAAAAACAAAATTGACTCGAGAAATCCTCCCTTTGGGACTCCGCCGATAAAGGGTGTTGGCTCTGACATTGCACCATCAATAACTACTCGGTGTGTACGGTCTGTCAATCAGTATGGTTTACGCCAGTGTCTGTCCTCTGATGCCGTAGTTAATGAGTTTGGTAAACAGACGTATGTATGGTACCTAGTAGTATGCCTTGCTGAAATCGAGCACTGCAAGGTCGTGTTGCTTCCGCCGGTCCAGGGACTCGACAATCTTGTGAGTCAGGGTCAGTAGCTGTGTTTCGCAGCTCCGTCTTCTCCTGAAACCATTTTGATAGTCGGTGAGTGTTTGGTGCCTATCTAAGTGACTCATGATGTTACTGACTATAATATGTCCCAGTGTATTGCTAGCTATGCAGGTGAGAAAAACTAGCCTGTAGTTGCTGACTTTGAACTTTTCCCCTTTTTCGTAAATCACCAACACATTAGCTTTCTTCTACATATCTGGCTTTTCACTAAAGGATATGCATTTCTTAAAGATGGTGTTAGAATATGATTCACACTGTGCAGCCAGATTCTTGTAGATGCGATCAGGGATCAAGTCTGACCCTGCTGCCTTTCTTTAGTATTTTTCCTTAGAAGAGTGACTATGTGTTTATGTCAATGTCTGGCATTGTAGGTGATGGTTCGCCCTCAGGTGTTAGTTTAAACATAGGTTATTCATCAATTTATAAACAATATACATAAATATCAAGTAATTCAACACAGATGAAATGGATAAGAAGTTCTTATTAAGAACGAAAGCAAACGCTTATTTGGTTCTTTTCCAGTTCCCTAAGCGGATACGCGACGTTGCATGTATTTATGATGAAAAAGGAAAATACTATAATGCAAATATAAAAAGGTACACATTGATTAGGTGTTAGGATGTTCAGATAACTTTCCTTTGTAAAGACTGAATGTTTTTGTCTGTTCAGAATTTTTATTTTCAAGATCGATCGCTGTATAATTTCCCATTTTCCTTCAGAGGAGATACGCCGTAATTGTCTTCTATCAGCGATCTTATATAGTTCGACACAAGTACCAGTTATGCATACAGGATGCATGATCGAGAGTGGTTAATCTTAGTTCAAAAAGCTTGTTTCACAATCGATGTAAAATGAGTATGTTTAAACTTTAAAACTAAAATGTTCTTTTTAAACGGCGTAAATACCTAAGCACTACAAGACACTTATCATGAGGGAATTTCTTTACACTTGTTACGCGCTAGACTTCACATCTTATTGGAAATGTAGTTCCCATCGATTTCCTCTCATTAAGGGTTTTGCGACTTGCTTACAGAATGCAGGCAACAGTCGAAGGCAATTATAGAAGTATCTGAACACAACAGAATCTGAACACAGCAGAATCTGTGCACAGCAGAATTTGAGAACAGTATCTGAGTAATAAGGATAAAATCAAATTTAGAACTTGCCTAGCAAAATTGAGAAATGGCTTCAACTCCGTCATGATGGGAAAGGGTGGACATTGTGATGTTCCGAAGGAAAATCGTTTTTGTGTGTTTTATAAATGTTTTGTTGATAATGAGGTTCATTTTCTTCTCTTCTGTCCATTATAACAAACATTGCGGCAAAGTTCATTGACAAGAAATATCTGAATATCCCAAACGAGATGTCATGTTAAACAGTTAAACAAAATCGTGATCGTTTTTGTTTCTTTAAAACGTGTATACAATACAGTGCGTTAACATGTATCTTTATCCAAAAGAGTGACATTGCTTTTGCGATTCTCTGCATATAATCTGTACTTACTTAGGTATATTGACGCTTCCTGAATAGCTAATGCTTTCAAAATTTACTTTTAATTATACATGAAACAGTAGTACACATAATTTATTAATTTCAACTACATTTTATTTTGAATTTCGATGTACCTCTTCAGTGAGCACGCACCTTAAAATTACACTGCCTATCTTTATTAGGAATACGTGCAGACATAACCGATTATCCTCTCTTAGATTTGTTATTTTCATCAGACATCAAAGCTATTTTTAGATGTGCATCGAGCGTTCTTAAAGCGTCTATGGATCCCTAATTGGTCCAGAGATTCGCAAATAAAGTTCATCATGAGTATATGTTTTTAGGTCTGATGGTATTTGTGTGACATGTGTTCACCTTAACCCTTTCCCAAACCACAAGTTTTCGACTCTCTTTAATTGAAAGAGTTTGCAGACGACATTTCAAAATGTGATGAAATTGAAAAACATTCTTCAAATAGAGCAGAAAAAGTTGTGGGAAAAAGAGAAATTACTCTTAACGAACAATTTCTCATTTTCTTACAATGTTTTCCAGGGTCGTCTGCAACAAAGTGGTTAAGGTCTTCAACAAAGTGGTTAAATGTCGTCATTGTTTGGTAATGGCCTAAATCATCTAGATGTTGAAACCAACCGTTCGAAAGCTGTACATAGTATCGATAAATGTATGGATTGTCGAGAGAAGGAACATGCTCCCTTGATATAAGCGTTACGAACGTTAATTAAATAACGAAGGAGGTTCCAAATAGATCCAAATCGTAAGTTTATGAAGTAAAGTGATTTACATCGTTTGTGAAACCAGAATCACTTAACTTTGTATGTATCAACATCCCATAGTAGGATGCACCTTCGTTGCTACAGGACAGACTTAAAACTTGAGATCCAGTTATCTCACCAATGCATGCCAATGTAATGCAAATATTTGATAAATCATACTTTCCAGAACATTACATATCTCTTTGTGTTTGCACGCGTGATACGCGTATTGAGCATAATATGTAAATATGTGCATATGCCCATAACCTTTAAATACCTCACTTGCATGATCAGGTATATCATGCTCACGTCTGTTAATCGGAGAAATATAAAGTCAGTTCTTCTTAAAACACAAAGCAAAACTTAAGAAGACAAATGGTATTGAGGGATGCTCACAAGCTACGACGAAGTTGTAGTCCAGGGAAAAGATAGTATTTAAGTCTGCTCTTTAGCATAACAACACGATTTTCTATTAAGATCGTATCAGTCATGCTATCTTCACTTTACTTAAAAAAACTATATTCTCGTAACTTGCTTCAAATTGTATAACTAATTGTTTAATGATTAACTTAAGTATCTTAAGTTCTGTCGACTAGCGCAGTCTTAACATATTCTTTCTTAAAAAAATCAAAAGATAAAAAGAAAGAAAAAAAGCAGGAACTTCAGACAGAAAATAATGTTCTCCGTGCTCTAAAGCCGCACCAAATTATATTCTATAGAGGACATGGTATCCTTTTATATAACATCTAAAAATAAGAGACAGGAAATTCAGGCATAAAATAATGTTTTGCTATGTTCAAAAGCTGCACACAAAAAAATCTGAGAGGACGTGATATTCTGGTTTTTACATTTTAGTTAGTTGTGTTACTTTTTGCTTTCTGGAAATGACAGTTTCATAACGAGGCTCTAATTGATGTGACGAGATAAAAGCAGTGTGGAATCCATTCATATTTGTTTTCTAAGTCGATATCCTTTCTTGTCTTTTGTAATGTAAAGTTAAATCATATCGATCACGTTTTTATGATTGATAGAAATGGTATCTAGTCATGTTTGCCAATTTGTTATGTCGAAACAAAAACAATCAAATGATACACATTTTGTTGAAAATGTGTGGTAAAATGTCCTACATTTGTTATATCGCAATTTCTTAAAGAAACATATTCACTATAACTATACATTCATTCATCCATCTATTCAAAGGGGCTAAATGACGTGTTTAATATAGTTCATACTCTCTCCTGAACACTTCAGAGATTTCCCCTGCTTAAAACTACTACTTATAGTCGAATTAGTTCGCGATGACAGCTTAACAACGTACCAAAGTTAGTCGAAAGACATAGATTTACCGAGAAATATTTCGATCAATAGGAAATATTGCTGGCTATATCTTTAACTTATAGTTTTTCAAGCGCCGTCATGCACAGCAAACAGATTATACCCATGGCTGCACCCAACTATATTGGTGGCAGTCCTGTCATCCAACCTAATTGTTAATCTGACTATCTTTCCTCAGAAATTTAAGGTTGTGGAAAGAAGGCGCCAATATATTTAAGAATGTTACCTAGCACGCTACGGTTAGAATATCACAAAACGTGACAGTTCGGTCTCATTCGGTGTCTTTTATTCTTTTTATCCTGTAAAAGTTCCAGTTGACGGTTCAGTCAATCGTTGATCAAAGTGAACCTTTTCTAAAAATATATTTGTGTGTCTTCTGCTTTTTCAAACGGTTAATACCTGCTTAATTTTGACGAGGAATATTACTCAGAATAGCTAACAGGTTGAATCACTGAGGCGGCTGGTCTGGATCTAACCTGTTTCCATAAGCATAAAGTCGGGTTCAGCACTGTAAGGGTTAATATTTCTTTTGTCGGATTTTGTAGAAGATATATTTCAACATTTCCATTTCGGAGGATGATTTATCAGAGAATAATGCACAGCAAACGATCCGTCTTGATCTAATCTGATCACTCATATTTCACTAATCAAAAGGAATAACGTCTCTTTGAAATGTATTTATGGAATACATACTGTTACAAATCTCAAGATTGGCCTACACATTTCTCTATCCACACTTTAATCACAGACACTCCATTTAAAGATGCCTGTTTACAGATGTTAGGATATTTGGAAATTGAAAATCAATTTCTTAAAAACTGCACCAAAGCTTTACTGTTGTATCATACGCAATGGAAAACAGTCATTGGAAGCAAAATTATATTGTTTTCAGTTCTTTAGAGTGTGAAAATAGGACATAAGCATGTATTTAAATCCAAATGCGTGATATCGCTTTTGAGATATATCGCATATATACTGTACTTACTCATAAAAATTGACGATTCCTGAATTGACTATGCTTTCAATAGCTTCTTTTATTTATGTAGCAAACAACAATTCAAATACTGTATTGTTTCAACGACATTTATTTTGCATTTCGACACCTTTAAGTTACTTTTACACTTTATGTCATGTTAACAAAAATGTTGATTTTAAATCTACCAAACTAATTCGAATGCTATTCAATTACGAAAACAATCTGATTAACTGGTCATAAGACAAATTTCAACGGATCACAGAATGTCCAGTATCCTTAATTCTGAAAAATCATTCAATCATAAATTAATCGACAAATGTATTTTAAAGACAAAGGTACTGTTTTACTAAATAGTTTACGCTTAAGATTTGCGTAAGTCTGTAACAACAATTCCTCTTATTTCAATATTGGGCGAAGCAATATTGCATAGTAACACATCATTGGAATCGTCTCTCCGAGACGCTTCCAATGACGTGTCACATTGCAATGTTGTACTTCCATTGAAAGATACTATTCATGTGTATCAGATATTTTCCTGAAGTCATTTTAGTAAAATGGTACCAAAGTCTTTATAACCACATTATACGTGCGTTAATATCATCAACCACACCAGAGACTTTATACGAATACCTGTATAAACATTATAGGCATAGCATGTCTGGTACTTTCCATGTTTGATTATGCAGAGTGACTCCTATTTTGCTTCCTACGTGCCCGAAAGGTATGGCTTTTTTTTTGTATGGCTTATAATTCATTTTTAATAATAGCTATATATGGCAACGTTAATGACGTCGTTTGTCAAGCAGACCGTCAAAGATGTACAAAGACACACGTTATTAGAGACGGATATTACATTAGTTATGCGACGTTTTAGACAATACAACTAGGTTGTTTACTCTCTTGCACCCGCTAGATGGTGCCGAGTCAATAGATAAACCCTTTCCCAAACAGAACATTTTCGACTGTCCCAAATTGAAAGAGTTTGCAGACGACATTTCAAAATGTGATGAAATTGAATGATATTATTCAGAAAGAGCAGAAAACCTTGTGGGAAAAGGAAAAATTGCTCGCTACGAGCAACTTTTCCTTTTCACACAATGCATTCACAAGTCGTCTGCAACATAGCAGTCAGATGTCGTTATTATTTGGGAAAGGGTTAAGAGGAATTATGATACAAGAGACAACGGATGGGTTGCTCGCATGTACATTGTCAGTTAGACAAGTACAGTGATGCCTCGTAAATCCGAACACGTCCGTTCCCAACAAAAATGTCCGGATTAACGAATCATCCGGACTAATGAAGCAGAGCATGTTCTTATTCACATTAAGACATAAACGCATTCGGAACATCTCGGCCATTTCTTAAAATAACCTCGGAGGTAATGGGGAGCCATTTTTGAAAGTAGGTCAGCAACGAAGGGCCAATCGTATCTACTCGGCAATCCCCCTAACAAGCCGGGGATTGCCGAAAAGAGCCGATTGACAAAATATGAAACAAAGATGTGTTGATATGATCATCTTTAATACATATTTAGTGCCTATGAGCATTTTGCGTTATCCGCCGGAAATAAGGCGAATTACCCCAGGATTTCTGGTGTATTCATGTACTGCCTACGAGGTATATCTACCGACTTGTTACGGGGATTGCCGAGTAGATACGATTGGACATAAACGGTCTGTATGAGCGGTGTATACTTATAATCCTTTAGCAAACGCCAAATTGTCGACCGTCCCAAATTGAAAGAGTTTGCAGACGACATTTCAAAACGTGATTAAATTCAAAAATAATCTTCTGATATGGCAGAAAACATTGTGGGAAAAGGAGAAATTGCTCGTCACGAGCCATTTCTCCTTTACCCACAACGTTTTCAAAAGTCGTCTGCAACAAACTGGTCAACTAATTCCGTTCCCTTACAATTTCGTTCGGATTGCGAGATATCCGGATAATCGGGTCCGGATAAACGAGGCTTCACTGTATCTCTATAGCAGATGACTCTTAACGTATGTTAATACACGTTGTATGTTTCTTTTGGGGTACTAACGAGGTGCTTGCATTATACCATGATTAATGTGTTCTAGTCATGGTAAGGATATTCGTCTGCTGTCATATAACTGTGCATCTGTATATGTGATACCAGATTATGGCGTACTTTCATCTGGGCCAATCTTTACACATGTTGCTTGTGCGGAGAACAGTTTCATTCGAAGCAGGAATGTCGCCAAAAACCTGTTCAACTGTTTAAGTTGAGTTTTATATATGTATAACAAAATTTGTTAAGTTATGAATAAATAATAAAACTATATATCAAAACATAGCAGAATAGCATATGATCATGGCTATATAACGCCTTCTTTATCTATAATAGGTAATTCAAAGTCCTAATTTTACAAATAGCATGCCAAATAATTTTACATCGTTGCTTAAATTCGATATCTTTCAACATTATCAAAGTGCGGAAGGAATAAATTACGGATCCCAACATCACACTTCCAAGGTCATGCTTCCAACAACATGCTTCTATTGTTACGTTTCACATCACCACTCTTCGAACGACACGACTGAAAACATTTTGAAATGTAAATATTTTTAAGAGAATTATAACCTCGTGATTGACACTCCCCCGCCTGTTTGCATTTATCGAAGACGTTTATACAGGCGCGGTGATCATGTGAGCAATGTTTACGATATAAAACAGACTTGCAAATGCCGGCGCCCATGAATGAGTGGGCATTTATGCATTTGTGTTTTGTTTTCCACAATTGTATATACGCCATGTTCCGACGATCAATTTTCTGCAAACATCGGCAATTGTTGTTTCCATTATGGCCGTGCTGTTCGCTCCAAGACCTTGCAGAGAACTTCGAGTCGATGGAAGCGAATGACCTAAAACATCATCCATCGCCTGCGATTTCTCTACCGAGTGTTAGACGTAACGCCTTTATAAACCATGAGTTAAAGTATACTACCAGAACCGGAAACTTGAAATCGGATCATGGCGTATATAAAATAGTGGAAAACAAAAGAAATCTGCTGAAAAAAAACAAATATACATGTGACGCAGCCATCTTGTTCTGACATTTTTCTTAAATATTGGACACGTGATCACCCATTCGGAACACCTCGGCCATTTCTTAAAATAACCTCGGAAGTAATGGGGAGCCATTTTTTAAAGTAGGTCAGCAAAGAAGGGCCAATCATATTAACTCGGCAATCCCCGTCACACGCCGGGGATTGCCGGAAAGAGCTGATTGACAAAATATGAAACAATGATGTGTTCATATGATCATCTATAATGAAAAGGGTAAAAATACATTCGATTGTGATATATAACCAATTTGTGTGTATTTAAATACATATATAGTGCCTGTGTGCATTTTGCGTTATCCACCGGAAATAAGGCGAATTACCCCAGGATTTCTAGTGTATTCATGTACTGCCTACGAGGTATATCTACCGACTTGTTACGGGGATTGCCGAGTAGATACGATTGGTGATCACCCCGTCTTATGTAGTGAGACTCCTATTCTCAGTGTCGACGAGCTAGAATACAGGGTACCGTTTTACTTAACATTTTACGCATAAGATTTGCGTATGTCTAAATCAACAGTTCCTCTTTTATCAATATTGGGCTATGCAATGTTGCAATTTAACACATCATTGGATTCGTCTCTCCGAGACACTTCCAATGACGTGTCACATTGCAATATTGTACTCTCATTGAAGATACTATCTTTGTTTATCAATCATGACTTACGCAAATATTTCCGTAAGTTGTTTAGTAAAACGGACACTTTGCCTCTAGTATAGGAGGTAGTAGGTCGTAACCGCGTCGTGCCAGAAACCAACAGTTGATGATAGGATCAATTTCACTCATGTAACGTTGGACTCTTAAAGTAAGTATCACGATATAATAAAGGTTTCACTCAAGTAAAACATAAGGGTTCTGCTAAATATCCGCAAAACGTTATGACTGTGCTGTAGTTATAATATAAAAAAGGTTCTACCAGAAAAGAAACCGAGACAGAATAAGTCCCAATCAACCATTTACTTAATGTTGACTCACCTTTAATTACCTGTTCCAACATGACTGTACGAAACGGAGACTTGCCAATGAATATCACCCTATTTATGCTTCAGATGCCAACCCAAGTTAACATCGAAAGCATCAATGGTGTATGATTAAACTCACTGGTTGCCGACAAGACAACGTGACACTCGAACAAGATATCATGATTGATTTAAACAGAATCGTAAACACTAGGTTTAATCGAGTAAACGAAACTTGTTAACAAGTGAAGTTATGTCAGAATGAAAAGTTATATGATCAAAATTCTGAGGAAACTATGCAATGGGGAATTACCGATGAAATGACAATGTTAACTAGCTCTCCATTATCCCCAAAATAATGAAGCATACAAGTGAATGCTTTTTATATGTCTTGAGTTATAATGTTATTTATGGTACACGGTTTAGGCTGATAGTTCACGTTTTATTGCTCTTGTATTTTTACGATTACGATTACGATTACGGATATGCATTCAGAAAGGAAAGTAGTTTTTTATGAAGTTTTATTATGGAATCAAGCAACAACATTATAATGAATGACCTTGTGTGGTGAGCTTTGAAAATAAAACCTTGCACTTGTCGATATTTTACTTTTTGGGGGCTGGGGGCGTATGAAAAGCCCCGTTAACGTCTCATGTAAATGTTACGCCGAATTCATTATAGATTGAGGAAGGCCTCCCGGATTAATCGCTCAAGAGGACCCGAAAAGATAGGCTAAATGTAAGTTAATGTCCACCCTATACGATAAAGGAGGACAAATGTCTGGGTTACAATAGTCTGGGAATCACAAGCACCTCATACACAAAGAATATTTTAACCCTTAGAATGCATGGTAATAGATTATTGTGTCGTCTGCTTTCCAAAACCTTAAATATCTTCTTAATCTAAATATGAGAAATATACTCAGAGTAGCAAACAGGTAAGATCACAGGCCAGCCGCAAACATTTTTAGTGGCTTGCCTGGATATAACCTGTTTGTAAAGCATGAAGTTATTGCCAGCCCTATAAGGGTTAATGGAGGAAATGTTAAAGTCAGACATGTCTTGTTAAACAGAAAACACTGATATATCAGGTGAATAAATGACGGAAGGAGGTATTACCACTTTGGATACCGCAGACAACACGTTATGGAGTGATTTATTACTATTGCCCAAGCTGGTTGTAAGAGTGGTTCGTTGTAAGGTTTCTTTTCAATTATTTTGACGGGTTCAATTAACTCAATATCCATTAACAATAAAATTCCCTCGACGTCTACTTTAAGTAGCGGACTTTCTGGGTTTTGCTTTGTTTTTCATTTTGTTACACAAAACCTATACAATGTGGTATCCTTCCGTCTCGAATGGTCTAAATGGTGCTGGCGTTCAGTGATCCAAACACTCCTGTATTAGAGAAATTTTGAAACAATCATTCTATCATATTATTTTGACACCCGAATGATAAACTATTAAGTTCTCTTCAAATTGTCAACGTTGTCTTAAAAACGTCAGTGTTCTTTTCCTAACATCAACGCGCTTTCAAAACATCAGTGTTCTTTTCCAAACATCAACGTTCTCATTAAAACGTCAGTGTTCTTTTCCAAAGATAAACGTTCTCTTAAAACATCAATGTTCTCTTCCAAACGTCAACGTTCTCTCAAAAACGTCAGTGTTCTTTTCCAAACATCAACGTTCTTTTAAAACGTCAGTGTTCTTTTCCAAACATCAACGTTCTTTTAAAACGCCAGTGTTCTTTTCCAAACATCAACGTTCTTTTAAAACGCCAGTGTTCTTTTCCAAACATCAGCATTAATTCAAAAACGTCAGCGTTTTCGTCCAAAGATCAGCATTCTTTTCCAAATGTCATTTTTCTCTTCCCAATGTCAATTTCTTTTCTTTCGTCAAATCTATACTTTATACTTTAGGAAAAAAAGGCAATCGGACTGCATTTAGATGAAATGCTTTTTAGTGCCCGTCTGCATGCAAACCGTTTCGAAAAGAAAAGGGGTTAATGTGAGTTATTCTTCTATTATATTAACCAATATGCATAAAAACATATCTATGTAGGCTAGATCTATTATGTAGGAGCAAAAGAAGTCTGTAAAGTAGAAACTATGATTAATCATATTTATTTGAATATTTTCTAATGTCTTTACCTGATTTTATGCTTGCACATAATTACGGAAAATAAAAGAAGCCTTGCACCTTTACCAAAAGAAAAAAAATCAACGTTTTTCTTCAAAATGTCAACGTTCTCTTTAGAACCAATCGGAACCCCTCGGTGATGTTGATCAGGCCTGTCGGAATCGCCGAAGAGTTCCGATTGCTTAAAACGTCAAATTTCTCTTCCAAACGTTTAAAACGTAAAGTGACAACTTGATATAAGTCATTCGTATAAGAGATGGGAGTATGTTTGGCATATTTGCGTAGAAGCTCATTAACGAATACAAAGAATCAGACACTGAGATCTAATCAGACTTATCTAAGCCCTTTATTATACCTAGTTTATACTTGCATTAACTAGGAGACTCGGGACTTCATTGTGGGGATAGCGAAAATTGCTCGTCAAAAGCTACTTCTTATTTTGTCATAATGATATGTTACAGAATACTTGACAAAAATATACGAATCTTTGAACCTATTGCAAAACAATAACGACATTTAACCAGTGTGTTGCATACGACTCTAGAAAACATTGTTGAAAAAAGAGGAATTGTTCTTAACGAGCAATGTCTCCTTTTCCCCACAATGTTTTCTACCCTATCAGAAGATTTTTTTTTAATTTCATCTCATTTTGAAATGTCGTCTGCAAATTCTCTCAATTTGGGACAGTCGAAAATTTGTCGTTTGGTATAGGTTTAAAGGACCCATACATGCAAATACTGTTTTCTCTACTTTCGTTTACATTCTCTTATGTATCTATAAGCGTGTGTTATAAGGTCGTTTCCCTTTTTATTGACAACATCACTAGAAATGAATCATACAAAGGCAGGTGTCGCGGCAACTTTACACTCACATCTTCGGAAATATAAAAGGCAAGTTTCTTTATTGCAATGTTTATGTGGCATTAATCGACGATCGATCATTTTTCTTTCGAAACAGGTCTATTGATGAACGGAACGTATTTAAGAGTCAAAGCAATTTTAAGACATGAGCATTTCAAGACATGTGACGAGTTTTTTATGTACATAAAGACCTCTGGCCGATTATACCACATATATTGTAGTATACATTTCACAGATCAAGATTTATGATCAGCGTTCGTTTCATTCGAAATGAACGCTACTTGTTAAGGGTAATTTCTCTTTTTCCCACAATGTTTTCGTCTGCAACAAACAGGTTAAATGTTGTTATTTTTTGGTAATGGGTTAAACAAGTCTCGTGACACACAAAAACAATAAAGTAAAACCAGCCACAACCTAGATAACGACCTTGACATTCAATTTCATTGGTCTCCGATATTTGACAAAATGTTCCCCGGTAATTTTCGACTGACCTCGTTTTAACTGTAAACGAACCTCATCTAGTGTATACTTCTAAAAGCATTACTTTACCTAGCTACCGTCTCAATTACCATAAATGTCAAATGTAGTCAGATGATCAGTACCACTTGTGCAAGAACTTATAAGAGTTTACTGTATTTAAGTGCTATTATCGCTTCAATATATTTCTTTATACCCTCAAGTTATGACAGATATACAGTGATTTCTCGTTAATCCGAACACGTCCGTTCCCAACAAAATGTCCGGATTACCGATTCGTCCGGACTAATGAAGTAGTGCATGTTCTTATACACATTCAGACATAAACGGTCTGTATGCACGTGTATACTTATAACCCTTTAGCAAACGCCAAATTGTCGACCGTCCCAAAATTAATCTTCTGATATGGCAGAAAACATTGTGGGAAAAGGAGAAATTGCTCGTCACGAGCAATTTCTCATTTTCCCACAATGTTTTCAAAAGTTGTTTGCAACAAACTGGTCAAATAATTCCGTTCCTTACAATTTCGTTCGGATTGCGAGACATTCGGATAATCGGGGTCCGGATAAACGAGGCTTCACTGTAAATGTTGCTAACCAAAACGATATTCAGCGTATCAGTTTTCTGTTACATTTGTACATAATTAATCTTCGTACCGTTTAATTACGGTCGGTGGTGCAGCATGTATGCGTTTAGTTTCTAGGATACTTGTGCATGCGCAAAGATGCTTTACTTATCTCGGTATAACGTTAGTAACTCAATATCTCGAGATGGTTAAATCGCACTTTAACAAGTTCCAAACAGGTGGCCAGATTTGTCGTATCTTATATCAGCATGATTAAAAATGGTTGACTGTGAAAGCATAAATTAGAAATCTTAAATAGTAATATAAGTCTAAATGCAAACCTTCGCGATATTTTCCAATAAAATCTGAATTCAAATCACGCATGTTCAGCCATGGCAATATAAAGGACACAACTGACAACTGGCTGGTCAACTAACGTGTTATAACGACTAAATCATATATTTTTTCATAACTTTGTCGTGATTACAAGTTTGTAAGTTGTTGTTAAGGGGACCACACAAATGTCACTCTATTCCAACATATCCCGTCGAGTTGTGCATAAACCCATTACCAAACAATATCGACGTTTCACCACTTTATTGCAGACGACTCTGGAAACCATTGTCGGAAATGGAGGAATTGCTCTTAACGAGCAATTCCTACTTTTTCCACAATGTTTTCTACTTTATTGAAAGATTATTTTTCAAATTCATCACATTTTGAAATGTCGTCTGCAAACTCTTTCAATTTGGGACAGTCGAAAATTTGGCGTTTGGTAATTGGTTAAACTATTCATCATATCTAGTTTGCCACTTGGGTCATCTGTTCGTTTGCTTTTTAACTTCACCAGAAAGCTCATATATACGTTAGGCAGTGTGCTAACTAAGCCTACCTAAAGACCTGCGTTTCACGAAGACATATAATTGAAATAATTCATTGTATGATTCCTGAACTGTCATTTCTAGTAAATATTCAGCAGGGTTTATTGAGAAGTGACGCAAACAGTTAATGGAAGATGTCATGTCGGAAACAATTATTTTCGGAAATGAATAATGGATCTGAGAGGGTTAGATAGTTAACGTCGGAGAAACCTATATTCCCGTTAGGAAGACCATCCGAGACATAGTATTTTAGAGTGAACTCTTCAAGTTGTAAATATCGCGTAATACGGCTTCGTTAACCCTTTACCAAACGCCATTTTGGAATATCTCAAATTGAAAAGGTTTACAGACGACATTTCAAATTGTGATTAAATTGAAAAAATAATCTTTTGATAGGGCTGAAAACACTCTGAGAAAAGGAGGAATTGCTCGTCACGAGCAATTTCTCCCTTTCCAACAATGTTTTCCAGAGTCGTCTGCAACAAACTAGTTTAATGTCGTTATTGTTTGGTAATGGGTTTATCTGATGGTCTCATAGGCACATGGTTATCCAGGAGTAAGCTAGCAGGGGTGGCGGAATCAATTATGCGTATTACCCAGCTTGTCAAAAAGTCTTGATAGACAAGAGATTTTTAATTGAATTTTGAAAATTAGTTTATAACAGTTATACGGACAATGCAGTTATAGACTTTGAATTGGTATTTGAATGGTATAGAGATTAAAAATTGTATAACACCTCCCATCTATAGGATTTTTCTTCCTGACGTAATACGTTTAACCAGATTGTTCCAAGATTGATGTCAGAAAACCATGTCCTTGGTCAAATAACACAAACCAATTAGGGGATTATTTTTTTCTTTTGCTGTGTATTTCTAGAGTACCTAATATTGTACCCTGGTAAAGAAGTCAACTCATGTTGCTTGTTATGTTTCCTTTTTCATTCTATAGTACTACCCGTACAATGAACATATCGATGTGATGTAATGGTAGTTCTTAAAATGAACCAAAATAGATATAAGAACAGACAAGAGGGCGTAATGGCTCCATTAATGTGATAGTTTTATTTCCTTATCCAGAAGTATACGATTATATATTCCTGAAATAATACATAAATTTTAACCCTTATAGTGCTGGAATGACTTCATGCTTATGTAAACGGGCTAAATCCAGACCAGCCACCAAGTGAGTTGGCGGCCTGCCTGTGATTTAACCTGTTTGCTACTCTGAGTATCTTTCCTCGTCAAAATTAAGCAGATATTGAAGGTTTTGGGAGCAGACGGCATAACGATCTATTTTAGGAAAATCATCCAGTGTTTTAAGAGCTAGTAAAGTATCCTAGTACACCATTAAATACCATCTTGGTGCTTCATGTGTTACTACTGTTCTTGTATTCTATAGTAATACCAATGCAATAACCAGGTCGGTGTAGTGAATGTTTCGTGTAACGTTGGTACTTAAGATATACCAAAATAGATATAAGAACAGACAAGAGGGTGTAATGGCTCCATTAATGTGATAGTTTTATTTGCTTATCTTCAATTACAGGATTAACAATTCCTGAACTAATACGAAACACATAAACTTTAACCCTTCTAGGGCTGGAACCGACTTTATGCTAATGCAAACAGGTTAGATCCATGCAAGCCTGTTTATTACACTGGGTATCTCCCCTCAGCAAAGTTAAGCAGGTTAGATCCATGCCAGCCTGTTTATTACACTGGGCATCTCCCCTCAGCAAAATTAAGCAGGTTAGTTCCATGCCAGCCTGTTAACTACACAGGGTATCTCCCCTCAGCAAAGTTAAGCAGGTTAGATCCATGCCAGCCTGTTTATTACACTGGGTATCTCCCCTCAGCAAAGTTAAGCAGGTTAGATCCATGTCAGCCTGTTTAATACACTGGGTATCTCCCCTCAGCAAAATTAAGCAGGTTAGATCCATGCCAGTCTGTTAACTACACAGGGTATCTCCCCTCAGCTAAGTTAAGCAGGTTAGATCCATGCCAGCCTGTTTACTACACTGGGTATCTCCCCTCAGCAAAGTTAAGCAGGTTAGATCTATGCCAGCCTGTTTACTACACTTGATATCTCCCCTCAGCAAAGTTAAGCAGGTTAGAACCATGCCAGCCTGTTTACTACACTGGGTATCTTCTCTCAGCAAAGTTAAGCAGGTTAGATCCATGCCAGCCTGTTAACTACACTGGGTATCTCCCCTCAGCAAAGTTAAGCAGGTTAGATCCATGCCAGCCTGTTTACTACAATGGGTATCTTCTCTCAGCAAAGTTAAGCAGGTTAAATCGATGCCAGCCTGTTAACTACACTGGGTATCTCCCCTCAGCAAAGTTAAGCAGGTTAGATCCATGCAAGCCTGTTTACTACACTGGGTATCTCCCCTCAGCAAAGTTAAGCAGGTTAGATCTATGCCAGCCTGTTTGCTACATTGGGTATCTCCCCTCAGCAAAGTTAAGCAGGTTAGATCCATGCCCACCTGTTTACTACACTGGGTATCTCCCCTCAGCAAAGTTAAGCAGGTTAGATCCATGCCAGCCTGTTAACTACACTGGGTATCTCTCATCATCAAAGTTAAGCAGGTTACATCCATGCCCACCTGTTTACTACACTGGGTATCTCCCCTCAGCAAAGTTAAGCAGGCTAGATCCATGCCAGCCTGTTTACTACACTGGGTATCTCCCCTCAGCAATGTTAAGCAGGTTAGATCCATGCCAGCCTGTTAACTACACTGGGTATCTCTCCTCAGCAAAGTTAAGCAGGTTAGATCCATGCCAGCCTGTTAACTACACTGGATATCTTCTCTCAGTAAAGTTAAGCAGGTTAGATCCATGCCAGCCTGTTTACTACACTGGGTATCTTCTCTCAGTAAAGTTAAGCAGGTTAGATCCATGCCAGCCTGTTTACTACACTGGATATCTCCCCTCAGCAAAGTTAAGCAGGTTAGATCCATGCCAGCCTGTTTACTACACTGGGTATCTCCCCTCATCAAAGTTAAGCAGGTTAGATCCATGCCAGCCTGTTTGGTATACTAGGTTTCTCCCCTCATCAAAGTTAAGCAGGTTAGATCCATGTCAGTCTGTTTGCTACACAAGGTAACTCCCCTCAGCAAAGTTAAGCAGGTTAGATCCATGTCAGCCTGTTTGCTACACTAGGTATCTCCCCTCATCAAAGTTAAGCAGGTTAGATCCATGCCAGCCTGTTTACTACACTGGGTATCTCCCCTCAGCAAAGTTAAGCAGGTTAGATCCATGCAAGCCTGTTTGCTACATTGGGTATCTCCCCTCAGCAAAGTTAAGCAGGTTAGATCCATGCCAGCCTGTTTACTACACTGGGTAACTCTCCTCAGCAAAGTTAAGCAGGTTAGATCCATGCCAGCCTGTTAACTACACTGGGTATCTCTCATCATCAAAGTTAAGCATGTTACATCCATGCCCACCTGTTTATTACACTGGGTATCTCCCCTCAGCAAAGTTAAGCAGGTTAGATCCATGCCGCCTGTTTACTACACTGGGTATCTCTCCTCAGCAAAGTTAAGCAGGTTAGATCCATGCCAGCCTGTTTGCTACACTGGGTATCTCCCCTCAGCAAAGTTAAGCAGGTTAGATCCATGCCAGCCAGTTTAGTACACTTTGTATCTCCCCTCAGCAAAGTTAAGCAGGTTAGATCCATCCCAGCCTGTTTACTACACTGGGTATCTCCCCTCAGCAAAGTTAAGCAGGTTAGACCTATGCCAGCCTGTTTGCTACACTAGGTTTCTCCCCTCATCAAAGTTAAGCGGGTTAGATCCATGTCAGCCTGTTTGCTACACTAGGTATCTCCCCTCAGCAAAGTTAAGCAGGTTAGATCAATACCAGCCTGTTTGCTACACTAGGTATCTCCCCTCGACATAGTTAAGCAGGTTAGATCCATGTCAGCCTGTTTACTACACTGGGTATCTCCCCTCATCAAAGTTAAGCAGGTTAGATACATGCCAGCCTGTTAACTACACTGGGTATCTCCCCTCAGCAAAGTTAAGCAGATTAGATTCATGCCAGCTTGTTTGCTACACTGGGTATTCGCCCTCATCAAAGTTAAGCAGATTACATTCATGCCCACCTGTTTACTACACTGGGTATCTCCCCTCAGCAAAGTTAAGCAGGTAAGATCCGTGCCAGCCTGTTTACTACACTGGGTATCTCCCCTCGGCAAAATTAAGCAGATTAGATTCATGCCAGCTTGTTTGCTACACTGGGTATCTCCCCTCAGCAAAGTTAAGCAGGTAAGATCCATGCCAGCCTGTTTATTACACTGGGTATCTCCCCTCAGCAAAGTTAAGCAGGTTAGATCCATGCCAGCCTGTTTATTACACTGGGTATCTCCCCTCATCAAAGTTAAGCATGTTAGATCCATACCAGCCTGTTTGCTACACTGGTTATCTCCCCTCAGCAAAGTTAAGCATGTTACATTCATGCCCACCTGTTTACTACACTGGGTATCTCCCCTCAGCAAAGTTAAGCAGGTAAGATCCATGCCAGCCTGTTTATTACACTGGGTATCTCCCCTCAGCAAAGTTAAGCAGGTTAGATCCATGCCAGCCTGTTTACTACACTGGGTATCTCCCCTCAGCAAAGTTAAGCAGGTTAGATCAGTGCCGGCCTGTTAACTACACTAGGTATCTCCCCTCATCAAAGTAAAGTAGGTTAGATTCATGCCAGCCTGTTTGCTACACTGGGTATCTCCCCTCAGCAAGGTTAAGCGGGTTAGATCCATGCCAGCCTGTTTACTACACTCGGTATCTCTCCTCATCAAAGAAAAGCAGGTTAGACCCATGCCAGCCTGTTAACTACACTGGGTATCTCCCCTCAGCAAGGTTATGCGGGTTACATCCATGCCAGCCTTTTTACTACACTGGATATCTCCCCTCAGCAAAGTTAAGCAGGTTAGATACATGCCAGCCTGTTTGCTACACTGGGTATCTCCCCTCAGCAAAGTTAAGCAGGTTAGATCCATGCCAGTCTGTTTGCTACACAAGGTAACTCCCCTCAGCAAAGTTAAGCAGGTTAGATCCATGCCAGCCTGTTTACTACACTGGGTATCTTCTCTCAGTAAAGTTAAGCAGGTTAGATCCATGCCAGCCAGTTTATTACACTGGGTATCTCCCCTCAGCAAAGTTAAGCAGTTTAGATCCATGCCAGCCTGTTTACTACACTGGATATCTCCCCTCAGCAAAGTTAAGCAGGTTAGATCCATGCCAGCCTGTTTACTACACTGGGTATCTTCTCTCAGTAAAGTTAAGCCGGTTAGATCCATGCCAGCCTGTTTACTACACTGGGTATCTCCCCTCATCAAAGTTAAGCAGGTTAGATCCATGCCAGCCTGTTAAATACACTTTGTATCTCCCCTCAACAAAGTTAAGCAGGTTAGATCCATGCCAGCCTGTTTACTACACTGGGTATCTTCTCTCAGTAAAGTTAAGCCGGTTAGATCCATGCCAGCCTGTTTGCTACACTGGGTATCTCCCCTCATCAAAGTTAAGCAGGTTAGATCCATGCCAGCCTGTTAAATACACTTTGTATCTCCCCTCAACAAAGTTAAGCAGGTTAGATCCATGCCAGCCTGTTTACTACACTGGGTATCTCCCCTCATCAAAGTTAAGCAGGTTAGATCCATGCCAGCCTGTTTGCTACACTAGGTATCTCCCCTCATCAAAGTTAAGCAGGTTAGATCCATGCCAGCCTGTTTACTACACTGGATATCTCCCCTCAGCAAAGTTAACCCTTTACGGTATATAGCGCCGTTCGCCGCCTTATCGATTACCGTATAAAACCCTTTTCGCCGTTATACCTATTACCGTATAAAACCTATTTTGACGTTCTATCGATTACCGCATAGAACGCTTTTTGACAGCTGAAAAATTGATTCAACTTTAGCTCTTAATAACACATCTTTGCACACACGTCATTTTCTCCAAAGTTTATTTTCCTCTTAAATAAATATGTCTTCTTTCATTTCCGATGATAAAATTATAGGGTCAAAGTTTAAACTTTTGCTCTAGAGAGAATCCTTTGATAATGGTCTCACGACACGCTTATGGAAATAACGCTATCAAATTGAGATAAAGGGAATCCAAATTACCAATCCAATTAATGAGAAGTCTTCCGGTCATAAAAGATCAAAACACTGCCGATTTGTAAAGACTCGATAAGGATTTCATGCAATTCTTTAGTAACTTAACACATTTCTAAAAATACTATCCAATTTAAACGAGAGCATACGGCACGCGACCTGTAAAGGATGTTTATGACACGGAGCTATTGTTCAAAGTTAAAAGGCTATTGAAAATCGAGCCGTCAAATAATTGACGTTATAAAGACGGCCTTTTTAAAATATTTAGCCAATTTGGTGTTTCCGATCGCAAGTCAGACATCAATGTAGATTCAGAGCAGTAATTTGATCGGGGTTTTTAAGCCTGAAGATGATGAAATGTTGATAAATATTACCAATTCACGGACAAGCAAATTAGATCATTCCTCCGACTTTGACTACAACTACGAGCTTTTGGTAAATTCATCACCCATGGACACGTATTTTACGGAAATATTAGCATGTTTCGTTGCCAAAATGAGTTGATTTTTACTGTTTTACATTTATTAGAAGGACCAGGTTTAACTTCTTTACAAAGCAATATTGCGTTGAAAAACATTCTTTTCTTCATTTTGGAAACGGTTTGAATGGGAATTGAAGTAAAACGACTCAGCTTTGTTGAGAAATATGCAAAGACAAAGTATGTATATCGAGTCATGAATGGTATTTTTCGGCAACAAAATTCCCTGCAATTGATGACAAAACAGAAAAACAAATTAGGGATCTCTCAGGGAGAACACATAAGTCATATTATTACTTTTGATTTTGTATAATTCACACCGTAATATACATTTTCATTGTTTGTTTAATTTTCTACAACTTAATCCTGATATGAATGTATCACTAAATAAAGAAAAAAACATCAACTTAAAGGAAATTTTGTTCTCGTCGTCTTTTATTCTTTGAGAAAATCTATTAGATGAATGTAAAATGCATTCATTTGGGTTTGATTAACAGTACCCCAATCAATAACAATTATCGGAGATAATCCTGTGCAAATAGGTACCCAGGGTGACTAATCATGTATGCGTTAATGGTCTTCGATAATCGGATGGTTTATACCTATAGTGTCACTGATAAGCCTTATCTCTATACCTTAAAGGGTTAAGCAGGTTAGATCCATGCCAGCCTGTTTGCTACACTGGGTATCTCCCCCCGGCAAAGTTAAGCAGGTTAGATCCATGCCAGCCAGTTTATTACACTGGGTATCTCCCCTCAGCAAAGTTAAGCAGTTTAGATCCATGCCAGCCTGTTTACTACACTGGGTATCTCCCCTCAGCAAAGTTAAGCAGGTAAGATCCATGCTCGCCTGTTTACTACACTGGATATCTCCCCTCAGCAAAGTTAATCCGGTTAAATCCATGCCAGCCTTTTTACTACACAGGTTATCTTCTCTTAGTAAAGTTAAGCAGGTTAGATCCATGCCAGCCAGTTTATTACACTGGGTATCTCCCCTCAGCAAAGTTAAGCAGTTTAGATCCATGCCAGCCTGTTTACTACACTGGATATCTCCCCTCAGCAAAGTTAAGCCGGTTAAATCCATGCCAGCCTTTTTACTACACAGGGTATCTTCTCTCAGTAAAGCTAAGCAGGTTAGATCCATGCCAGCCAGTTTATTACACTGGGTTTCTCCCCTCAGCAAAGTTAAGCAGTTTAGATCCATGCAAGCCTGTTTACTACACTGGGTATCTCCCCTCAGCAAAGTTAAGCAGGTAAGATCCATGCCAGCCTGTTTACTACACTGGGTATCTCCCCTCGGCAAAGTTAAGCAGGTTAGATCCATGCCAGCCTGTTTACTACACTGGGTATCTCCCCTCGGCAAAGTTAAGCAGCTTAAATCCATGCCAGCCTGTTTACTACACTGGGTATCTCCCCTCAGCAAAGTTAAGCAGGTAAGATCCATGCCCACTTGTTTACTACACTGGGTATCTCCCCTCAGCAAAGTAAAGCAGGTTAGATCCATGCCAGCCTGGTTACTTCACTGGTTATCTCCCCTCAGCAAAGTTAAGCAGGTTAGATCCATGCCAGCCTGTTTACTACACTGGGTATCTCCCCTCAGCAAAGTTAAGCAGGTTAGAACCATGCCAGCCTGTTTACTACACTGGGTATCTCCCCTCGGCAAAGTTAAGCAGGTTAGATCCATGCCCACCTGTTTACTACACTGGGTATCTCCCCTCAGCAAAGTTAAGCAGGTTAGATCCATCCCAGCCTGTTTGCTACACTGGGTATCTCTCCTCAGCAAAGTTAAGCAGGTTAGAACCATGCCAGCCTGTTTACTACACTGGGTATCTCCCCTCGGCAAAGTTAAGCAGGTTAGATCCATGCCCACCTGTTTACTACACTGGGTATCTCCCCTCAGCAAAGTTAAGCAGGTTAGATCCATCCCAGCCTGTTTGCTACACTGGGTATCTCCCCTCAGCAAAGTTAAGCAGGTTAGATCCTTGCCAGCCTGTTTACTAAACTCGGTATCTCCCCTCAGCAAAATTAAGTAACTACATGTAGTTATTGGTTTGGAAAGCATACGAAACAATTCTTTTTTAAATTACCCAGCATTCTTAGGGTTAAGGATCAGTGGCAAAAACCGTGTTCTTGGTCAAATATCATAGACCAATTCGATAAACTCGTTTTAGTCCAACCGTGTTTTCCTTAAACCAACCAACCGAATAATATAACCCAACAGTAAGCACATTGTGGTGCTTGGAGGGTTTCAGATTCTTCTTAGGCCTTTCTTGTATGTTGTCTATGTTCACAAATGATGTTTTAACACTAACATATATACTATCTCGTGTATCGTTGAGTCTTACAATAAACCATAAGAATACAAATAAAAACAGACACATGGGGGTAACTGCTTCTCCGATTGACACTTCAGCGGAAACCATCGCGACTGGAAACAAAGTTGGATGGAAAAAGGGGTAAGTACGTTATTTGTCATTTAACCCGATACCAAATAATAACGATATTTGACCACTTCTTTGTAGAAGACTCTGGAAAACACTGTGGGAAATGTTTTCCTCACAATGTTTTCTGTCCTATCAGAAGGTTATTTTTTAATTTCATCACAACGAAAAAATTTGAAATGTTGTCTGCAAACTCTTTCAATTTGTGACATTTTAAAATTTGTCGTTTGGTAAAGGGTTAATTGACCCATAGTTGAAAATTAGACTAATTAACAAGCTAAAAAAAATTCATAAGATAACACTATCCTGTAAAAAGCAGCAGTTAGACAAACATGCTTGGGTCCTATGTGGCCCAGTGGTTAGGTTGGCACACAAAGAACTCGCGAGGTTTCGCGTTCGAGCCCCACTTAACACTTTTCGTTTCGTGGGAATAACTTTTTGGCAATTCATGTCGAGCCCTAGCCTAGTCCTAGTCCTGGTATATCAAGGAAAGTCGTTACATAACCGAAAAACTGTTAACACGGAGTTAAACACCATACAACAAGACATAGATACATTGTGCGAAAATCTGAGAGTTTCGAATTCCTTAGATATATCTGTGATATTCTCCAGTATAAAAACATATTTGTCACACGGCAGTCCCAAATTAATGAAACACACCTCCTTAAACCAATTTAAGGTGCAAAATAAACTATTATTTACATAATTCTTGATTTTCCTATGATTGTATTGTGAACCCGACGCCGTTTTACGTCAAATAGAATGATTGTAATGTATTGATCTATTCCCAATTGGTTGTGTGTACATGATATGTCTTATTAAGTTAATTGTCACGGACATGTGACTGCCATCTCCGTGCCAGTAACATAATTTACCCATATAGACGAAAACGTAGTTTGAGCAGTAAAAGCCAAAACAGGCCTGTTGAGCACTTTTGTATAAGAGCACCATACTTGGCACACTTCTAGTTTAGGTCAATACCATTCATTTAAGGCCAGGAGATACAATTTGATCCCAACTGTCTTCGAACGCGTCTTCATAAATTGACAAGAAATACCCGAAGGATCGTGTGTCGAAAAGTACTTCACTGTCGTTCATATCTCTTGACCGTTAACGACTTTAATCATGCTCTGGTAATGATATCTCCCTCGGGTTTCTTAAAAATTGACATGAAATGTCAACGAGCCAAAGACACGTTATCAAACTATAACCCCTTCCTAACACAATAACCATTAACCCTTACAGTGCTGGAAACGACTTCATGCTTATGCAAACAGGTTGGATGCAGACCTATCGCAAAGTAAAATTGGACGCTTGTCTGTAATCTTACCTGTTTGGTACTCTGTGTATAATTCCATATAGAAATTTAAGCAGATACATAAGGTTTTGGAAAGCAGACGTCACAAAGAAAACGAGCAATTTTCCTTTCTCCCTCAATGTTTTCTGCCCTTTCCAAAAACTATTTTTCAATTTCATCATATTCTGAAATAGTGTCGCAAACTTTTTCAATTAGGGACAGTCTACAATATGGCGTTTAGTAAAGGGTTAAAGAGAAAGACGGACCAGATCATTTCACATACAGTCCAATACACAGTGTAGACAGGAAGTGTCGATTCAAATAGAGTAAAGTGCAAAGGCGTAAATCGAAAAAAACAACAAGCTAAAGTCTATTTCTTAGATTGCTATTTCAATCTTTTAAAAATAAATTGTTTTCGACGATAGAAGTGCCAATCGGAACTACTCGGGTATTTCCGTGAGCTGTGAAATACATTTTCATTTGGTAAACCCGATGTGTTCAGATTGTAGAAATGCATGACAACACTGATCCGTTTAGGGAAATACAATTGGATGTCTTCGTTGTTTCTCAGCCTGATTATCCGTATTTTGTTGAAGGTATAGAAACATTATACAGCACATAAAGTCAACTGAAAAAAAAACAGTTTATGTCCTAAACTATAATGTATAACGTCCACAGTGCAAAATCTGCCAAAGTGAGTAAAGGCATTTAAGCATATAGTAATGTATAAGGTCTACAATTCTTATCAAGTGACTGTAATAATGTAGGTTACATAGCAATTATAGGCGGGATATCACGTGACCAATGTTTACGATCATATATCCGAAAAAGATGGCCGCGCTACAGCTGGTTTTGTCTTGTTCACCTACTTGTGCCAAATAAAGTCACATTGTGCGTGAATTGGCAACAATTTTAGGATCTGATGGTTTATAATAACCCATGCTTTATGACGGCGTTACGTTCAACAAGATCGTAAATATTCGTCACATGATTCCCCACCTGAATCACAAGACTATCTTACTTCATCAAAGAACTGAAAGGCGCTCAAACTTTTACAAATTTCCATAAAAACAGAGGAGTTCATTTTTTTTTCAGGATTAGGAAGTTGAAGTGGTCACATATTTTGCGTATAGTGTCCAAGAAACGTTATTACATAATTTTAAAGATAAGTGGTTAAACAGAATCAACAACCCTATAGGACCTTCAGGTCGGGGCCGTAATAAGTTAAGAGTATACAGATCCTTTAAGTGAGCTTGTTCTTTTAACACCGAATTTCCAACTATGTCTAACCAGGACACATATCGATTTCTGTTTTCCAACCAAAATATGATAAGAATTTGTGCCAAAACCTGTTTTAAAATCTAACAAACACGCCTGTTTTTACTTTATAGCTAGTTTATCTGTAAATTGATAATATGAAATAAGGTTTTTAATGCTAACCAGGCTATCATCTCACTAGATAGTTTTATTGTAAAATCACTACTTTTTTTTATATTATGTTTTTTTTCCTTTTAAGTATGTCATCTTTACTGTTCATTTAGAATCATTTCCTTTTTTATCTCATTAGTACTTGTAGATATAACTTTATAATGTAATGATAGGTTATTTAGTTTTTTGTATCTTTTGTTTATGATCCGTTTTTATGATCTCTTGTTCTAAATAGGTCGATTTCTTTATATCTTTAATTAAGATGTTTTTGTCTTGTATCTTATCGCATTTAGACTCATCTCTTATAACTCCATAATGGAGTGGCATTGTATCTTATATGAAATGGTATCTTATGTTGTAAATGTATGTATAACTGTACAATGATGAGAGGTAAATAAAGATTACTACTTACTACTATATTTATGAGAGGATTGTTAAAATGACAAGTGTTACTGTTTGTTAATAACGATAGAAGATGTGTGAAATTGTTCCTTTATAAGGGATAGGACTACAGCAACATCCAACAAAACTCGTTTGAGTATTTTAATGGGTATTTCTGCTTCAATGATGCCATTTCGATAGAGTTTTTCTAGAGATTTGTGTTATAATAAAATTAGGGTTTCAATAAAAAAAACTCTATCAAACCAGGTCATGACGTTCTAGAACTATTAGTTCATGACACGAAGTGGTTACAAAGTTTACGCGATTGAACAATTCATCCTATGCAAAAGGGAAATAAAAAAACACTAATAAAACAAGTATGAAGGGATTTCTCTCCTCAAAAAGCACCACGTGAGGGTTTCAAATTCAACAAAATTGTTGAACAAAACAACAACAACAAAGAATAACAACAAAAGTAAAAACAATTCCGATAAACAAGATTTTGCAAATGACATAATCTAAGAAAACCGTTAATTTACTTTTTCGACATTGCGTCATAGTCTGACAAAAAAAGGCAAGAAAAACAACTACAACGAAATAAAATATTCAAGATTATGTCTCGAAAATTTACTCTGTGAGTGTATCAATTAATTGTAAATCACTTTTTCAATGAACTTAAAACATATTAAATAATTGAGACTGTTCCATGAGAAAACAGGATTTAGTGTTATCTGGCAAAGCACATTTCTCGATCAGTATCTGAAGTCTGAACTGTTCTTTCTTATGGTAGTTTCATTTAGAAGTGAAAGGTTGTGAGCATGCATGTGTGGCAAAAATTGTTTTATCACTTTTCAGTTATACTGAATGACAACCATTTTCCCCCCTTTTTTCAAATCAACCTTAAGACTTCATCAAAAGAAAGAAAAATGTCAACATAAGTAATTGTCCGATTAAACCCGAAATCTCTGTCCGATGATAGACGACAACGTCCATTAATACCCGTCTTACGTATCGTGTATATTTGGTGAATTTCAATCAAAGGTCTCACACCCATAAATGTTCTAAGCAGGTTTAATCCATTACAAAACAATAACGAAATTTAACCACTTTGCTAAAGACGACTTTGGAAAACATTAAAAGGAGAAATTGCTCGTGAAGAGCAATTCCTTCTTGTCCCACAAAGTTTTCTGCCCTACCAGAAGATTATTTGTTCAATTTCATCACAGTTTGAAACGTCGTCTGCAAACTCTTTCAATTTGGGACAGCTGAGAATTTGGTGTTTGGTAAAGGGTTAAGTGGTAGAATACACGACGCAAATTAGGGTTGAATTCGGTCTTAAAATGTTTTACCGTGTGTGAAACTCGGAAACATAGGCGATGGCCGTTAGTGTCCGATAATAGACTTACTTACCACATCCTTTCAAATAAAAACACATTTGTGCAGAAAGGGTTGTAAATCCAATGTTACATGTCTTACAAATCTTTGTAAATGTAGTATAAATTTAATTGTTTTGGACCAAGCATTATGTAAGATATGTTGTTTATATTGAATAAAAAGTAACGATTATTTATCTCCAGAAAGTAAAAATCAACTTTCATTCGGTAATGAATATGAACATCGAGAGTCAGGCAGTACTTTTATTCATACATATTCGTAAGGGGCCGGGGGAACATTTATGTAATACGATTAAATATATCTTCATCATTCCGCCAATTTTGTTGCATTTTTGCAAGGAAACTATTACAAGTGTTCAAAGTTAGACAATATGTCTCTGAAAAGGTAAATATCGGAAACAATCTCGGAAAATTGAGGATGTGCACATTTTGTAATTATATGTATTCTTTCGTTTTTAGTGCCAGTAGTAATTAATAAAAGAAATAACACTGACTTAAATTGGCCTTATGCATGATTAAGAATTTAGAATAACATTAAGGATTTGGACCATTAGGAGAAAACCTAAAATATTTAGCCATTTCATGAAATAACAGAACAGATTGACCAGTTCGTGAGAACCTAAAATACTTTAACCAATTCATCAAATGGCAGATTTAACAGAATAACCATAGCATTTCGAAACACACGTCCATATTATCTGATTAATCTATCACCCCACATGGGAAAATTTGACTGGTCTAATATTAGAGTCCTTGTAAACGACGATATCGTAGTGGGGAAAAATACATTGTCTCTGTGACTTTATATAAACCCCATGATGAAATAGAACATAATACTAACGTTAACGAAAAAAAGTTCTCTTTTTGTGACGAAGGTTTCTCAAGTCTTTTGAAGCAGATGCCTCAAATTGAAGTAATTTGAACTGAGACGTAAAGGAAAACAGGAAGCAGTTTCACCCTTAGAATGCTGGGTACATTTCTAAAAATAGATGTGTGTGTCGTCTGCTTTCCAAAACCTTAAATATCTGCATAACTTTGGTGAGAAAAGATACTTATAGTAGCAAACAGGTATGGATTACAGGCCAGCAGCCAATTTACTTGGCGGTTGGCCTGGATCTAACCTTTTATAAGCATGAAGTCGGTTCCAGCCCTCTAAGGGTTAAGTTTCACAGCGTTTTAATTCTCACGTTTAAGCAGCGGTGACGCAAATTTCGCGAGTGTCAACATCGAAAAGCTCGTCTTGGAGATAACTTCCCAAATTGACAGAGATTGACGGGGCCAATTATCTATATACGGGTTGATGATAAGACAGGCAATATCTACAGGTTTGCTTATTGAATGGGGCTCACTGATTGATTGTCGTCCTTGAGTGAAACCCGTGCGGAAATAGGTCTTGAATATCATGCACTTTAATCCATTACCAAACAATAACGACATTTGACCAGTATGTTGCAGACGATTCGGGACTCGGGAAAACATTGCAGGAAAATGGATAATTGCTCTTAACGAGCAATTTCTCCTTTTCACACAATGGTTTCTGCTTTATCAGTCGATTTTATTTTTTATTTCATCACATTTTGAAATGTCGGCTCCAAACTCTTACAATTTTTGACAGTCGAACACTTTGTGTTCGGCAACGGGTTAATGATTAAAGTGCTTGATATTTAAGACCTATTTCCGCAAATTCCTTCTCTCGGGGACAATTATCAATAAAGTTAAATCCATTTCCACATATTGGAATGTCTGATGGGCTTGAACGAAAGTACATGTAATTATGTCAAACATTCGATCTTTATCTATAAGAGGAAAATGCCGAAACGATCCGTGGATCGGCAAGAGTACTAGTAATTCATCCCGGAAGCAGAACCAAGATTGGTGAACCTAAAAAGAACAAACAATGATTGGATCGATAGAATCGCAGGATGTAAGGTTATTGAAAATAGCATTTGACCCCTAAAACTCTTCAATCTTGGAACAGCCATTGTGTGACAGTGTAGTGTTGTAGATGATCGTCGAAAGGTCCAAAGTGAGGGGGAAAATATCGAAACAAACCCGTAAATAGGCGCGAGTACTGGTAATCCATCCAGGAGGCAAAATCAAGATTGACGAATCCAAGTTGTAATAACTTGTTTAAAGGTCCTTGTTCACAAAAGAGAAAATTTGAAAGTCCGAATGAAATGTCGTTGAAACAATACAGGTTCGGTGTTGTTATATAATATACAATTTAAGGAATAAAAGCATAATTAATTCAGAAAGCGTAACTCTATCTAAGAATGTACTGTTTCTACGCGGTAGATTTCAAAAACGAGGTCACGTTTTTTGGATTGAAATGCATGTTGATTCATTGTAAAAACGCTTTGAACTGTTACATGATCCAGGAAGCAGAATCGAGATTGATTAATAAAAGAACTTGTTTCACAATCGATGTTAAATAACCAAGTTTAGACTAGACCAAAACTTACAAATTCTGTTATACCTTCATTTTCTATTTAATCAAACGCAAAGCAAAACTGAAAAAGATATAACAGCACTGAACTGCATTGTTGTAAGCTGCACTTTAAAGGCGTCATTCAACGTACATATTCCGAGATAATAACATTCTTTGTCATCAAAATTAATGCGTTTTCTAGAAGAATCTACGCATCTCTTTGAGATAATGGGAAAAGTAATTGGATTAGGGGAATAATATCTCATTAGCCTAGATTGCTGTTTAATGTGAGGATATCATTTCGAGATCCGTTTCCATTTAAGCTAGGATCGTTATTTAACCCTTTACCAAACGAAAACTATTGGACTGTCCCAAATTGAAAGAGTTTGCAGACGACATTTCAAAATGTGATGAAATTAAAAAACAATCTTCTCATAGGGTAGAAAACATTGTGGGAAAAGGAGAAATTGCTCGTACAGAGCAATTTCTCCTTTTCCCACAATGTTTTCTAAGGTCGTCTGCAAAGAATGTCTGTATTGTTTTGTAACGAGTTAACGGTGCCGGCATTGAATCCATCTCGTTGAAGGTTAGTGCGGATATACGGCTTCATTAAACCGTCTAGTGTGAACTAAACAGGTCGCATCCCATTTCCTTTGATGAAGGTTATACGACCAGTTGTAGGTTTAAAAGAAAATGTAAAAGCAGTAAAAGACGCATATTTCTGTCGAGCTAAAAACCTGCAAATTCTTCATACAAATGATTGAGAATCGTAATTTTATATACAGCCTTTTACGAGATACGGAACAACGACATAGTAAGGAGTAGACATATAGTTATATCGTAGAAAAACATTCTTAATCCATTACCAAACAGTAACCACATTTGATCAGTTTGTTGCAGACGACTTTTGAAAATATTGTGGGAAAAGGTGAAATTGCTCTTTACGGGCAACTTCTCCTTTTTCCACAATGTTTTCTGACCTACCGGAAGATTATTTTTTTCAATTTCGTGACAGTTTGAATTTTTGTCTGCAAACTCTTTCAATTTGGGACAGTCTAACATTTGGCGTTTGGTAAAGGGTAAAATCTCGGCTGACCGGTCTCATTTCAGTTCTTATTTATAGAAAAGTCGAAAGCGCAACAATTGGTGTTGAAAAGATATTCTAATGAATAATAGGGTCTTTAAATTAATGTTGTGATCATACCTTCATTTCGCGCAAAATTGAACAATATTTTCAGCGCGAAGGGAGACAATTCTGTCTCTTCAATTCGTGTAAAGAGACATAAACTGCTTGAATAATGATTGAAAAAAGTTGGTGTTCCGCCTTTTTTTGCCTTTACATGAAAAAGAATACAATGTTATACGGTTTGCAATATGTAGCGGAGGTTCCCTTTAACCCATTACCAAACAATAGCGATATTTGACCTGTTTGATGCAGACCATTATGGAAAACATTGTGGGAAAAGAAAAAATTGCTCTTAACGAGCAATTTCTCCTTTCCCACAATGTTTTCTGTCGTATCAGAAGTTTCTTTTTCAATTTTATTACATTACGAAAAACAATCTTCTGCCAACTCAATTTGGTACAGCCGAAAATTTGGCGATTGGTAAAGGATTAAATGAAATAACGTGTCTACTATTGACTTCTTTTTATACTTCTTTTTCGCCGAGTGTTCAATAAGGTCTTAAACCTAACAAACCACCACACAATCCTAGATACTTAACCTGTCCTTGCTATGTAAGCCCCAATAGTCGATTCTGTGGTTGTGTAGTGGTGAGCGTCGGGGACCAAAGACCGGTCTCGCAATTTAAGTGTAAATGAGCACAAGTTTGGCTTTAAAATTCATTTTATGAGAAAAAATGTTATCAAATTTGCTTCCATTCCTCATTACCAGTAAAAGTAAATTTCTCCTTTTCCCCACAATGTTTTCCAGAGTCGTCTTTAACAAACTGGTCAAAAGTCGTTATTGTTTGGTAATTGGTAAAAAGTCAGCCGAACTATCTTCGAGGCGATTCCTAATCGAAAGCCTCCCATTGGTTATTTCAATTAACGTGTGTCCCTGCGAGTGGAAATGAAGCAATATGGGAGTACCTAAGTATCATTAATCCACGGAGATATACCGTGTCATATTATAAATGATATATATGATGAATCTGTTAATAGATTTCTCCCCAATATAGAAATATGTCACGGGTCCAATTTGAAAGGCAACGGCAAAAACAATCCTATGAAAATACAGTGATACAAATAGAATAAAGAAAAAGTGCTGTTAATCATATTGTGGGCGACAGTGGCATTGTGGTAGAACGTCGGACTACGGTACCGAGGGTCCCGGGTTCGGATCCCCGTTAGGCGAGATGGAAATTGCTGGGACTAACCCACAAACCGGCGCGATTATTGGTGTATTACCAGAATCGGAATCAGAATCAGAAATAATTTTGTTGACACAAACATTACAGTTTATGGTCATTTACATATGTACAATGAAAAATATTTATCACATGAATCGAGAAAGAAAAAGAAAGAAAATGAAATGATAAAAAAAAAGATTAAGAAAGAAAAAATATATTATTATGTATTAATATTAATAAATAAGTTAACTTATGGAGAGCAATACCCAGTAAGCAATCATCGAGAGTGACTCGATAGGCTTACCTAAGCCTCCTTCACAATCAATGTAAGACAAATAAAAAAAAAGCAATTCTGTTTAGGAAATACCAGGAGTATGGAACTGTTTGCTGACCATTGCAAGAAAAGTGTTGAAAGAAATAAGATAGTGTTGAAAATGACATAAAATCCAAATCCAACCATCGTCGCAGGATACGATGTTGTCATATGATTAGTAGCGAAAAGTGACAACTCTATCGATAGAGCTATCACTTCGCCAATAATCAAGTTACAATATCGTGTTCTGCGACAATGGTTGAGTTTTATGAAAACCTACATTACAAGGACAACTTTAATATGTCCCTGTTGCATAGAGAACCATTGTATCAATCTGAACACATCGGGTTTATCCAATAGAAAACACCTCTGAAATAATAGGGATGATATGACGCCATATTGTTTCCCGCGAGAATGACGTCACTTTCTTTCGTTTCTAAAAATAGATCTTGAATGTAAAATAAAAAAAGTCGTTAAATTTGATTGAGGAAACAAGTATACATGTCACAACAACAAGTTCGCCATTTGGTATGAGTTACTGATCAAAAGTGATGAAAAAGGATGTCCAACACTTCCATACACAATTGAACTACTTAACGTGCACGCTTAGAAAATGTGTTAATTGGCAGATGCCGATTTACCCGAAAAATTGTAACCCTACACTTATATCCGAGGTGTATTTCACAGCTCACGGAAATACCCGAGTAGTTCCGATTGCCATTATATGGAATCACCGATGTTAAATTTAAAGCCTCTTTTTACTGTTTCCCTGCAATTACTTGAGCTTTTAACACGTCAGATAGTAATGTATTCAGAATCATTGGGATAAAGGAAGAACTCGCTCATTGGTTTAAGAACAGCTTTTTCCTTGGCAGAGTGAGCATTGTACTTGTCCGTGTGAGCCTTGAACTTGGCAGCGTGAGCTTTGTACTTGGCAGCGTAATCGTTGTCCTTGGCAGCGTGAGCTTTGCAGCGTAAATCGTTGTCCTTGGCAGCGTGAGCTTTGTACTTGAAGGCGTGATCGGTGTCCTTGGCAGCGTGAGCTTTGTATTTGGCAGTGTGATATTTGACTTGGCAGCGTGATCGTTCTACTTGGCAGCGTGCTATTTGTCATTGGCCGCATGATCGTTGTACTTGGCAGCGTGAACTTTGTACTTTGCAACGTGACCTTTGTCTTTGGCAGCGAATTCGTTGTACTTGGCAGCGTGAACTTTGTACTTTGCAACGTGACCTTTGTCTTTGGCAGGGTGTTAGTTGTACTTGGCAGCGTGCTCGTTGTACTTGGCAGCGTATTCGTTGTACTTGGTGGCGTGAGCTTTGTACTTGGTGATCGTTGTACTTGAGAGCGTGATCGGAAGCGTGTTCGTTGTACTTGGATGCACGATCGTTGTCCTCGGCAGCGTGACCTTTGTACTTGGCTTCACGATCGTTGTCCTTGGTAGCGTGCTCTTTGTCCTTGGCAGCGTATTCGTTGTTCTTAGCAATGCGAGCTTTGTACTTGGCAGCGTGATCGTTGTACTTGAGAGCGTGATAGGTATCCTTGGCAGCGTGAGCTTTGTACTTAGCAGCGTGATCGATGTACTTGAGAGCGTGATCGATGTACTTGAGAGCGTGATCGGTGTCCTTGGCAGCGTGAGCTTTGTACTTGTATGCATGATTGTTGTTCTTGGCAGCATGAGCTTCGTATTTGGCAGCATGATCGTTGTCCTTGGCATCGGGGGATTTGTACTTGGCTGCACGATCGTTGTCCTTGGCAGCCTGAGCTTTGTACTTGGCCGTGTGATCATTGTACTTGGCAGTGTGAGCTTTGTACTTCAGAGCGTGTGCTTTGTACTTTTTTCGTGTGAATGTCGTCCTTGGCAATGTGCTCGTTGTCATTGACAGCGTGGGCTTTGTACTTGACAGCTTAATCGTTGTCCTTGGCAGCGTGTTCTTGTACTAAACATCGTGAGCGTTGCACTTGGCAGCGCGAGCTTAGTACTTGGCAGCGTAATAGTTGTCATTGGCAGCGTATTCGGTGTACTTTACAGCATGAACTTCGTACTTGGCAGTGTAAGCTTTGTACTTGACAGTGTATTCGTTTTACTTGGCAGCATGACCTTTATACTTGGCAGCATGAGCTTTGTCCTTGACAGCGTGATCGTTGTTCTAAGCACCGTGAGCTTTGTCCTTTGCTGCATAAGTATTGTACTTAGATTTTGCTTTAAAGATTCCCAACAGTTTAGTCTTATATGATACCATTTTATGTTAAGAAAACAATAAATAATATTTCTTTTGCTTTATAAACATAACATGTTATATAACAATATATATAAACATTTCAACAAAGACAGAAGAGCTTTCCATTCATTTAAAGGTATTATTCAATTCCGATATCGTTGAGCATAATATATATAATTCGACATATTAAAAATAGTTTTCTTTAAATAATTTGATAATGAACTAATATAGTCATGCATGTGTGGCCATTTACATTTTATGTGCTTGTGAAAGTGAAATGATTTATTGACCCTAAGTGTATATTCGTTTTGGAATCAAGTAGAGTTATTTTATACATATATGTTTAACTGCAGACATAACATACCGAGGGCTCAACGCAAGACGTAAGGTACGTGTTTCACAAACATAAACACTTACTTTAGCATTGCGCTAAAGCCTCGATGAAGCATTTATTGAAAGACGATTTTCAACAGACTTATTACAACTCTTTCATTGCAGATATGCTGGCACTGTCGATACAAACAAATTACGCAGTAGATAATTAAATTCTGAAAACGTATGTTTGACAATGACGTGTCTAGACAGTCTGTTTGGCGATTTGGCAAGAAAGAAAAAAAAACATTTTCCGTAATTAAAACGAAGCCAAACCATTGGGATAGCGGACGCCTAAATATTGAACAAATGTACTAACTTACACGTATCCCTATGGAATAATAACATATTGGTAGCGAGAAACTATGAGAAAATACATTTACAATTACAGGAACTACTCAGACTGATTAAAAAGAAACAGTATGAAAAGACTATCTCAAAGATTGGGATTTTACTTTTTCTAAATAGATTGTCTTCTCCCGATAGAATGCATAGATTTGTAAAGTAACATAAAACTGGATTGGTATTGACTGTCCGATCCCGCTCACGACCGTGCAGAAAAACATATAGAGCATTTGAAGAATTTGCAAACCGTTAAGACGGGGTTTTCTTTCGAAAACAACGATCTAATATTACATATATCCTTATAGTGCTGGAACCGACTTCATGCTTATGCAAACATATTAGATCCAGACCAGCTTAGTAAATGAGCAGAAATTTAAGGTTTTGGAAAGAGGTCGACACAACATTCAGTTTTCAGAAAGTAATCGAGGGTCTCGTTCTACTAAACAACTTAAGAAAAATAGCTGTGTAAGTCATAACTGATACACATGGATAGTATCTTTAATAGAAATACAATATTGCAATGTGACACGTCATTGGAAGCGTCTCGGAGAGACGATTCCAATGATGTATTACTTTGCAATATTGCTTCGCCCAATATTGAAATAAGAGGAATTATTGTTTTAGACTTACACACATCTTAAGTGTAAACTGTTTAGTAAAACGGTACCCAGGATTCTAAGAGTTAGGGGATTGGAGTTCAAGTCACTGTGTTGAATCACGAGACGCTATGGGGACAGTGGTGCTTACGGAATTAATGTGTTCGACAAGAGGTGGTATTATTCGATGAAGCAAAAACCGCTTCCGCCGTGTTTTCTCATTTTCTCCTGAACTTCTATAATAGACTCATGGAACATAATCTGACATTATAAATATAAGGAGGAGTTGTTCCCCATTTTTCACATTAGTATGTGCTATACAACATAAAAAGAATGCAACCGTTTAAGAAGAGTTGTTGTCGTCTGTTATGCTTTGAATTTGAAGCTGTAAAACAAACCATATGGAGGGATAGATCAATGCTCTTCACCACGATGTTTCACATTTGGCACAACGGTACGAATATTATTTAAGTTCTAACTATCCAGGCGTTCATTCAAGTCCCGATTAACCCGGCATCATACATCCAGTATGGTGGTCTTCAACAGTAGGTTTTCACATATAGTGCAACGGTACGGCGATCATTTAAGTTTTAACTAACCAGACATCAAAGATGTCATTTGTAAGAATAGGTCAAAGCTTTTTACCAGAATATTTCCACATTTTGGTACAACGGATCAGCGATCATCCAAGTTCTAGCCAGCCGGATATCAAAAGTCCAATATGGAGGAATACATCAATGTTCTTTACTAGGATATTTTCACATTTTTGACAACAGTACGGCGATCATCTAAGTTCTTACCAGCTGGCAATTAAACATCTCATATGGGGGAGTATGCAAATGTTCTTAGGATGTTTTCACATTTGGTGGTATAGCGGTAACGTTTTGCCCTTCTTTATTCTTTACAAAAACAGCCATTTTGGCCCCTTCACAGAACCTTCCATTACAAGATTAAGAATTGATCCTTGTTGTTTCACTATTCTCACTCCGTACTCAATCAGAATATCACGAACAGACATGCCGAAGGTCGGCTACTTTTTTCGCTATCGACATCCTCTTTTTACCACCTTCTAAAATCGCATCCAAAAATGCTTTGGTCAGCGAAGGCGTCTTCCTTATCGCTTCGGCTTTAGCGAAAGTAGTTCTGGAAAAGAAACAAAGATTTAAAACATGGTCAACACCCATAAAAGATCCAAAAAAGTCAAAAGGGCCCCGTTTGCATCCTAAAAGCATAATTTTAACACAAAAAGTAGCATCCTTAATTTATATGAACTACGTTTTACCGCACAACGACATGGGGAAGCAATGCCTGGGTGGTCTACCACCATTTGGTACAACGACACGGTCATCATCCGAGTTCTATCTAGCATGCCGTCAAACATATCCTATGGAGGAGTATGTCAATGCCACTCACCAGAATGTTGTCACATTTGGTACAAAGTTACGGGCATCATTCATTCAAGTTTTAACAAGCCGTCCATCAAACATCTCACTTAACTTTCATATCTTTTCACAAGCAGATGGTGTCGCGCAATAGTCTGGATTAAAAAATAATTCGCCACTGGGATGTCAAAAATGGTCGTATCTCATTGGTTAAAATGAGACGGATACGGTGTATGATGGACTGAATTATCGATTTAAACTGTCTTCGTCAAGAAACTTAGCTGCTTCATGTCTCTCAGTGGTATCCATGAAATGGTCCAACTGTATTAATACGCAGTTTTGATGGAATCGAGCTTATTGGTCATGTTCAGTTCTCAGACGAAATACATTTACATGCACTATTGTTTTTGGTCACACCTGTTTGCTTATCTCATTATATATTCATACATTTACACTGTCATTTAGCAATGCCAATTTCATGTAAGTACTTTCAAGTTAATTGTCGAGATCAAAAAGATGGAAGTATGACGATGAAAGCATGACGTTAAGATTATAGAGATTGAAGTATGACGGTGGACATATGACGTTAAAATTGTAAAGATTGAAGTATGTCGATGGACATGTGACGTTAGAATTGAAAAGATGGAAGTATGACGATGGAAGCAAGACAGTAAAATTGTAGAGATGGAAGTATGTCGATGACCATAAGACGTATGAATTGTGAAGGTGGAAGTATGTCGATGGACATGTGACGTTAGAATTGTAAAGATGGAAGTATGACGATGGAAGCATGACGCGAAAAATGAAAATATGGAAGTATGACGATGGAAGCATGGCGGTAAAATTGTAGAGATGGAAGTATGTCGATGACCATAAGACTTATGAATTGTAAAGGTTGTAAAGTATGTCGATGGACGTGTGACGTTTAAATTGTAAAGATGGAATTTTGGCGATGGACGTGTGACGTTAGAATTGGACAGATAGAAGTATGACGATGGACGCATGACGTTAAAATTGTAAAGATGGAAGTATGACGATGAACTTGTGACGTTGGAATTGTAAAGATCGAAGTATGTCGATGGACGTGTGACGTTAGAATTGTAAAGATAGAAGTATGACGGTGGAAGCACAACGTTAAAATGTAAAAATGGTAATATGACAATGGAAGCATGACGGTAAAATTGTCGAGATGGAAGTATGTCGATGACCATAAGACGTATGAATTGTAAAGATGGAAGTATGACGATGGACATGTTACGTTAGAATTGTAAAGAAGGAAGCATGACGATGGACGCATGACGTTATTGTAAAGATGGAAGTATGACGCTGGACATGTGACGTTAGAATTGTAAAGATGGAAGCATGACGATGGACGCATGACGTTATTGTAAGGATGGAAGTGTGACGATGGACATGTGACGTTAGAATTGTAAAGATGGAAGCTTGGCGATGGATGTGTGACGTTAAAATTGTAAATATGGAAGTATGACGATGGACGTGTGATGTTGAAATTGTAAAGGTGGAAGTATGACGATGGACATGCGACCCTTGAATTATTAAGATGGAAGTTTGTCGATGGAAGCATGACGTTAAATGTTATATATAGAAGTATGACGATGGACGTGTGACGTTAGAATTGTAAAGATGAAAACATTACGGTGGACGTGTGATGTTAAAGTTGTAAAGATGGAAGTATGACGAATAGACGTGTGACGTTGAAATTGTAAAGATGGAAGAGTGACGATGGACATGTGACTTTGGAATTGTAAAGATGGAAGTATGACGATGGTCATTTGACTTTTAAATGGAAAAATGGGAGTATGACGATGGACGTGTTACGTTAGAATTATAAAATGGAAGTATGACGATGGAAGCATGACGTTAAAATTGAAAAGATAAAAGTATGAGAATGGACATGTGACGTTAGAATTGTAAAGATAGACGAATGTCGATGGAAGCATGCCGTTAAGATTGAAAAGATAAAAGTATGAAAATAGACGTGTGACGTTTGAATTGTAATGATAGAAGAATGTCGATGGACGTGTGACGTTAGGATTGTAAAGATAGAAGCATGACGATGGACGTGTGACGTTAGAATTGTAAAGATAGAAGAATGTCGATGGACGTGTGACGTTAGAATTGTAAAGGTGGAAGTATGACGATGAATATTTGACGTTATAATTGTAAAGATAAAAGTATGACGATGGACGTGTGACGTTAGAATTGTAAATGTGGAAGTATGACGATGGACATGTGACGTTAGAATTGTAAACATGGAAGTATGGCGATGGACATTTGACGTTAGAATTATAAAGATGGAAGTTTGTCGATGGAGGTGACGTTAGATTTTTAAATGTGGAAGTATTTCGATGGACGTGTGGTGTAAGAATTGTAAAGATGGAAGTATGACGATGGACATGTGACGTTTGAATTGTAAAGATGGAAGTATGTCGATGGACGTGTGACGTTTAAATTGTAAAGATCGAAGCATGTCGATAGACGTGTGACGTTAGAATTGTAAAGGTGGAAGTATGACGATGGACATTTGACGTTAGAATTGTAAAGGTTGAAGCCTAACGATGAACGTGTGAAGTTTGAATTGTAAAGATGGAAGCATGACGATGGACGTGTGACGTTAGAATTGTAAAGATGGAAGTATCACGATGGAGGTGTGACGTAAGAATTGTAAAGGTGGAAGTATGACGATGGACATGTGACGTTAGAATTGTAAAGATGGAAGTATGACGATGGACGTGTGGCGTTGTGACGTTAGAATTGTAAAGATGGAAGCATGACGATGGACTTGTGACGTTAGAGTTGTAAAGGTGGAAGTATGTCGATAGACGTGTGACGTTAGAATTGTAAAGATGGAAGTATGACGATGGACATGTGACGTTAGAATTGTAAAGATGGAAGCATGACGATGAACGTGTGACGATAGAGTTGTAAAGGTGGAAGCATGACGGTGGACGTGTGATGTTAGAATTGTAAAGATGCATGTATGACGATAAATGCGTTACTTTTGAATTGTAAAGATGAAAGCTTGACGATTGCGCCGAGAAGATAGAAATTTGACATTGAAAACGTGATGATGAATGCGTAACGTTGAAGAGCGTGACAATGGTGGCTGATAATTGAACTGACATGGTGGAAGCCAATCTATACCTGAATAAATCAGTTACTGCTACTCTCCCACAGGAACGAACGATATCTCTGCAAGGGTGATTGGTTTGAAGCTTGACGACAGAAGTGTAATGTTGGACGTGTGACGTTGAAAACGTGATTTTCGAAGCGTAACGGTAGATGCTATATGATGGAAGCATGAAATTGGAATCTTTATGTCAAATCTGGTTCTGAATTTGGTCGTGACTTGTCTATGCATTATGTGATTCATCTAGGGAAACTGAAGAAAACGGTGCAAAACTGTTTCGTTACAAGCAAATGAAGATTTGTTGGGTTTTTTTTTTCATCTTTGCGATGTCAATAGCAAAAACATTATTTCGTAATTCAACGATAATTCTTGTCGGTTAATGCGCTTAAATTATGATCTTTGCCATGTTAGGTAATGGGTAAATGTTGTCCTTATGGGAATAAGAATCTAGTTTGTTAATATCAGACATCCTCAAATAGTTTTAGTTTATGCAAAGCATATTCATAAGAAATGAAGTCATTTTGGTAAAACATTGAACGGCTAAGTTATACAACAGGAAGTCGCTTTGTAAGCTGGGCACCCCAAACCATGCAAAACATGTAAGAAATGATTTATCGTATGTCATAAAATCTATCAAACTTTTGAATTATAGCAAATTTCTTGAGTTTTTTTTTTAATTTTTCTTCGCCGAGCGACGTTTTTTCCCGTCTTCTTCATTCGAATGATTTAGGAGATGACAATCATGATTGTGGTAATATTGGAGAATATTATTCTTGGGGGATAGATTGTACTTATGTCTCGCAATCATATTTGAAGTCGTCTGAAGTAAGCAGTGAAAACGATGAACTTTTCGTTGAGGGGCTATGCCGAATTAAGAACGGCAAATTCAAGATACAGTCTACACCAAAAAGCATTATGGGAAATTAAGGTGACAGACTTCAATTACGATGAAGTGTTTTAAAGCAGAGCTCTAGAAAGAGTATTACAGTATTTCTGTTCATTTTCTTCTTTTTCTACCTTATACTTTATATTATGGACACTTCTTTAAACCTTTACAAAACGACAAATTTCCGACTGTCCCAAACTGAAAGAGTTTGCAGACGACATTCCAAAATGTGATGAAAATAAATTCGAAAATAATCTTCTGAAAGGGAAGAAAACATTGTGGGAAAAGGAGAATTTGCTCGTTACGAGCAATTTCTCATTTTCCTACAATGTTTTCCAGAGACGTCTGCAACAAAGTGGTTAAATGTCGTTACTGTTTGGAAATGGGTAAACGAGGTTTCCTCAGCTGTTTTATAGAAAAGTGCGGGCAAATTCCTTCCGCTACACATACTTGCTTGCCCCTTGCGAAAGTTCTACAGCTTCCGCTTTGATCGACAAATAAATTGATGTACTTTTGCTTTGAGATTACTTTTTTATTGGGTTTGTCATTGCTATACATACGGCTTGACGTATGAAAATTCAGTATTTTTTACAATACAAACCTTGTTAACTACAGACACGTCTTCCAATTCCAACCTCTTTGTTTGTTAGTGTAATTTTCAAAAAAGGAACGTTGGAAAATAAGTCTACAGGCCCTTGTTAATTTGATATTCATTTACATTGGGTAAAGAGTAAGAGATATTTATCTTTTTTTATGATTTGTTGTCTTGTCAAATAATGATATATAATAAGGCCAATGTTAACCTTGGTATTTGATATTAATATATGTGAAAAAAAAATATTTTGTATTTGCTATGATTGTTTTGAAATGGGAATACATGATTAAAAGGGTAGGCGTATTCTATACTATTACAAGATGCTAAAACGTTCAGATAATTAACGCATCACACCAATGTCCAGAACAGATCGGTATAATTACTTCCCTTCGTGGAACTCTGGGTATTGAGTTCAGCATCTTGACTCTATAGTATAATCCAGGGGAAGTTTTGTCAACAATTTAAAGTGTAATTTTCAAACCTATGTCAGGTTTCGCTCTTAACCCATTACTAAACATTAAAGACATTTGACCAGTTTGTTGCAGACGACTATGGAAAACAATGTAGGAAAATGAAAATTGCTCTTAACGAGAAAATTCTCCTTTTCCAATAAAGTTTCATTCCCTATAAAAATATTGTTTTTAATTTCATCAAATTTTGAAAAGTTGTCTGCAACTCTTTCAATTTGGGACAGTCAAACATTTGGCGTTTGATAAAGGGTTAAGCCAATGAACTTCCAAAGTTACCCTTAGTGTGAAAAGTGTCAAAGAATTGCTTCCATCATACCTTTAATGTGATATTTTGTTCCATCCCGATAGAGACATTAATGAATGTACCAGGCTCTCAAAAACACATACTACTGCATTTACACATACACATCATCGATGTTAACAATTAAAATGTATTAAATGTGCTCGGTTACCTCTTATCAAGTTGCAAAAATGCGAAGTCGGAAATGTCAAGTCGTTATACACGCATTTCCTGTTCAGCCAGGTCAGTGGTGAAAATAATCATGCAACCAAATTTTTTTTTAATACTTTTCTTTTTCATTGCCTTGGTACCAATATTGTGATTTAAAACAATGCTTAAGATGATATATTATATCCATTGAAGAGTAAAACACACACAAATAATTGGATTTTCACATACTTCGGTTTGTTTAGGAAAAGTAAACCTGTTTTGGTTATTTTGGTAAATATCCGATAGTTGCAGGCGTTATATCTTCTTTCATGACTTTTTCGATCATATGAATGCTTCTTAAAACGCAAATAAGAATCTCTGTTAGCTTAGTTTATGTGAAAATTTTGATTAAACGGGACACAATAATCAAGGGAAAGTGTGTGTGTGTGGGGCTACTTTGGATTAGATAATTGCCATAAAACGAGACCGAAGTGTTTCGAAAAACCACTTTGTCAATTTGCAAAGTGAGTGAAGCAGAATGACCCCAACCGTGCTTTTCATTTGGTGTTTGGTATGAAACGATACGAGTTAGATGAACAGATACTATTTATTTGACCACCACACGTGTTTTCCAAAACAAGTTATATAAACATACACTATGTACTGGTCAATAATCAAAGCACAATTAACTAAAATACTTCCTGAAAGTCAGTTCAGATTTCGCTCTGATCGTGGAACAATCGTCATGATCTGTGCTGCTATGCAACTACAAGAGAAATGCATTTAACAAAATATTACCCCCTGTACAATATTTGTAGACCTAACAGAAGCGTTTGGTACCGTGAACAGATAGTCCGATAGATATCTATTATTTGACCACCACAAATGCTTATTGTCAGAACTTCATTTTGAAAAAGCATGGAGAAATTTGGAAGTCCACCAGAATTCATCACAATGGTACGCCAATACCATGAAGGTATGCATACCCATGTTCTTGTTGATTGAAACCAATCATCTCCCTTTTAAGTCACCAATGGTGTCAAGCAATGATGCTTTCTTGCCCAAACACTGTTCAGCATGATGTTCACTGATATGCATGCAGATGCCTTCTCTGACCGTGACAAGGGCATTGATATCTGGTACAGCACAGATGGGAGAGTCTTCAACCTGCAACGATTGAAACTTAGATAAAAGCCTTGGAGATCTTCTTTTTGCAGACGATTGTGTCCTTAATGCTTCAACCGTGGCTGACATGCATCAGAGCCTCGACAGATTCTCGGATGCCTCTGCCACTTTTGGTTTGTCAATCAGCCCTAAAATACCTGAGGTAATGTTCCAGCCAGTACCAAATATCCCGTACAGCGAGCCTAACATCTGCATTAAGTCTCAGCGCCCCAATTCTATGGAGAAGTTCACTATATTGGTAGAACTTTATCCAGAAATGTCTATATTAATGACGAAGTCAACTCCCACACAGTTAACGCCAGCTCCGCATTAGGCCGCCTGAAGAAAAATGTATGGAATTGTCGAGGCATCACCTCAGCTACCAAGCTGAATGTATACAGAACAATTGTACTAACATCATAATCCTATGCTAGCGAAATCTGAACGGTGTACATAAGACACACCAAGAAGCTAAACCACTTCCACACAGTATGCTTTCGAAAAATATTAGGCATTCGATGACAGGGCAAGATCCCTGCTAGGGAGGTCTTTGATCTTGCAAATATGTACAGCATCGATACAATACTGCAGTCTGGTCAAATGTGTCGGGCCGATCACATTTCAAGGATGGACGACACATGTTCTACGGAGAATTAGAAAATGCCACAAGCTCGAAAGAAGGTCAGGAGTAACGGCTTAATGATTCACTGAAAGTATGTACCAACCCGTTCGGCATTGAACCTGACCCATGGGAGGACTAACCCAGAGCTATAGTTCCTGGTGTAAAAAAGTGAAGATGGGAGCCAAAATGCATGAGCAGCATTGCATCGGCTTACTAAAGCAATAAAGGGCAAAGCGGAAGAAGGAAACGTTCGATGCACCCCCATCTGGACAATTCTGTCCGATTTGTATAATGGTGATTCATGCAAGGACAACACCCAACACGTAAGAAATATAAGATCATAACCATCTTCACCATCGAAAGACGAACTACACAATTAAATGCATTTTGAATGATTACTTCCATATCAAGGTAGATGAATTGCAACAGTTATCTAAGTCGTATTATGACTTGTAACCTTCCACTGTATGATGAGGCTCTCAATCGTCGTGTCACCTTTGGTATTATCGCATTGAATTCTGGTTAATTAAATTCAGGTCACGATCTCCGGTATGTCCCGTGTCTCGTTAACCATGGGTCTGCCTAACGATGTTGTTTACAATCGATTTCTGCCCGCCTAGCCTGTGATGTGTCCGTCTTAATTAAAGGGCAATCAGAAGAAAACATTGCAACGAGCCACTCCTATACATTAAGATATTACAGGATTGGTGTAATACAGTCGCTAGTAAACGACATAAACAAGTATACCGGAAATAAATGCAGATGTTATTTTTATCAAGATAAGTCACGAAACGTTATCCTCTTTTCATTTTAACTTAGTACGTTACAAAAAGCACTTCTGGGAAACATTTACTGCTAAGATATAGAAAAAGTCACACATGAAATTTCTATATATGGGACTAACTGTAAACTATCAATCAGAGAACAATCTGACAATACTATCCTTGAGTTGTAATATCATATAGCTGTTGCTATATAAGCTGCTTGTTCACGGATGTGAGGAAAATGTGAAAGTTGAAACTCACTTTCTTTTAAACTGTACGACGATGTATTGTTCTATGATACACAAAGGCGGAATGTCATTGGAAGTAAAATTAGTTCGTTTCTAGTTTTCAGGGCCTATTCACAGGGAACTAATATATAGTTATAACTAATTAGCCGGCTGCGAAAGAAAAAAATTAGTTGTAACTGCTTTAACTTATGGTTCGGTCTTTAAAGGCACATAAAAGGAGATTAATCAAGCTATATTATTTGGTACACTTTTGGCAAGATTCAAATAATTATCACCAAAATAACACCAGCTCAACTTAAACGTGAAAGCCAACAATAAATAACCCAGATTAACCAGTTTAATAATTCAGATTGTGTGATTATTCACCCCTAACCTTGACAGTTGATACACAAATGTTTGAACCGACCAATCAGAATTCGTTATTTTGAATATGTAAACAAACAGGTTGTTGATAAACATGATTGAATTGGACAACAACTATATTTCAAGCTCAAAAAAACGTATGTTAAAGGAGTCTGTGTGATAGGGTTTCAATGCATTCCGAAACTAATTCTCATGACTTTTATGAACATAATGAAAGGACTCCATATATTTTTTCAGTAGTTCACTTGTACTCATCTCCTTTTATTTGCCTTTAAGTTGTCATAGACGTGACAGTCCAGATATAAACTTCTGAAAACGTCGTAATCGATTGTGCGGCCAACAAAGTATGGACATATTTCATATATCCTACATCAACTGATGCATTGGCTCATTTACTCGATGAAAAAACTATTTACCGATAAAACTCAAAACGTGACACGCTCATGATGAACATTAACCCTTTACTAAACGCTTAATTTTCGACCGTGTAAAATTGAAAGAGTTCGCAAATGATATTTCAAAATGACACGAAATCAAATTACAATCGTCTGATAGTGCATAAAACATTGTGGGAAAAGGAAAAATTGCTCGTAAAGAGCAATTTTTCTTTTTTCACACAATATTTTCCAGTGTCGTCTGCAACATAATGGTCAAATGTCGTTAGTGTTTGGTAATGGGTTAATTAATCAAGTCTAACACGAAGCCACATTTCCGATATCTGTAAATAACCAACGATGTCGTTAAGTTCTAATTTCAATCATATTTATTCCACATGGATGGAAGGATGGGTAATTCATAAAGGTTATGAACCAAACTTTCAATCCTTTGACCGTTGCCCTTGAGGGATACCGCATCATTAACGTACGTTCCATCTAAACTATTTATGCGAATATCCCCAAGCCGGAAGGAATATTTCCGGTAACACGGAATGTTTTGGAATTTTGCCTTAGTAAATGTACTTTAATATCAAACTCCATTTAATATTTATAATCCTCCAATCAGTAAGCAAGAGACGCAGTTATTACATTAAACGCTTTACCCTGTGTTAGGCTTCGCGGAAGTATTGTAGACGCCATTAGTGAATTCTTGAGAGGAGACGAGAGTTCTAATTCCAAAAGGCTTTTTCGATTTTTGTATCCCTTCAATTTCCTTTCCAATACTTTTTCTTTCTACTAGAGAACAATATCGCTGGTTTTTTTTTCATTTTCATTTTTTTTCCATTTTTTTTATTTAGATTTCAAACCTTTGAGTTACGGAAAGTCAAGTTCTTACAATTACACATAACTCCTTACCACCTGCAAGCGACATATGGAATAGCGTTCAGTTCTGTTGTTTTGATACCGCTCTCTCAGAGCGCGAAGCGCTCGGAGAGCGGATAACGGTAACATACGTACGAGTAACAAGTTATGTTAACACCGGTTATACGGGCGAAAGACCGTGCCGAAGGCACGGTCTGAAGACCGCCTATATGTTACACGTACGTACGAAACGAAAGAAGGTACCTACAAAACCAAGGATTTCCGAATTACTCAGAACCCTATAGGACTTTTTTCGGCCATTTTGGTTGCAACCGGTTTTTTGGCCCCATATGGCGCCATCTTGTCCGAAAATTTATTTTTATTCAGCTCTTTTACTAGCAATGATGTGGAAAAATCAAAGTTAACAAACAAAAAATAGAAGGATTTTCCTCCGAATATTTTTTACAATATCTAAAACAATAAACAGTTTTGTAAAATTTAGACCGCATTTCAACATTTTCTGTTTATTTGGTGAAGGTGGCGTCTCTCATCCTAAAACCCGTCAATTCTTCACATGTTGACATGGTGATTACACCAAGAACTGTAACGTGCACTTTCCGTTTTTGTGTATCACGTGACAAGACATTTTCTTTACAAATCATCATCGTCCCGATCACCGCTTCAAATCTTAAATCGAATGAAATAATCGCCTTGTTGAACGAACATCGAAAATGATGATGTCAGGTAAGATAGCATTTTGTACACTTTCATTTTCGTATAAAGAACGCATATTTAAACAGTATATTTTGTTAAAAGCGAGATAGATAAATCGAAGAGAGTCTGGACCGTCATTCTATGTTTACAAACAAGATGGACACTTCGAGCACTGTCTTACTCCGAATATTGATTTTATGTCACCGCATCTATCTATTTGTCGAGGTAGTATTTAGTACACTTTCCAGTGTTAAAAGCTACGGGCAATATGGACATACGTTTTAGAGACGAAAAAAGATTTGTTTACATTTAGATCATTTCAAGGCTGAGTAACTTCGATCCATATTGGATTCTTCTTTTTGGATTGACGATGTGCCTGGGTTTTTTTTATTCACACGTTCTTTGCTCTTTGATTCTTGAATCTACCTATCCTGATGACTTCCAAAACGTATGTCTTTTCACCGGTTATTAATGTAGACATAGTCGGGGAACATAGTAATGACTTTTAAGTAAATTTCATTTGTCTGCTTTCCAGAATCAGCCATAGTTCAGACTGCGCGAAGGTCAAATGTGAACCGGCAACCAAAGAAATGAATGTTGTGGTACTGCATAAAGAAAGATTCTTTGTTTTATAAGCACATGTAAGTACAACTTGTCTTTTTCATAAGTAATTATGATATGAATAATACCTTGCAAATACAGATTTATAAGACAAACAAGGAAATTTTGGTTTGAAGAGCTTTTTACTTTAGAAAGAAGTTTTTACCTGAACTACAGGTGTTTTATACTGTTTTCAACACTATGTCAAACATAAATTTTATGGCTTATAGTTTGTGTACATGTCAATACATCCTCTTAGCATGTTTTTTCTAGAAAAAAACTGCACTGCAATATTTTTTAAGCTAGATTACTTTATCTTCCTTTCATTCATAATTTGGTGAGAAATCTTAATAAACAATGATGTAAAAGGATCCATAAAGACTAATGAATTTCAAACAAGTGGCTGGATAGATTTGTTTTGCCATTAATGTACATGGCTCAGTCTATAAGGATTACAACTAGATGAACAAAGACATCATAAGTAATTCTGTAACAAGATTTTGGCAAACATGTTGCCAATTAAAAGATATTTAAAACAAAGTTTGGGAATACAAAAAAGACTACATTACTTTTGAAATGATATCTATTCAACATTCATGTTTTATGTACATATACACATCAAAACACTTCTGCTATGTATGAGGTACAGTGACAAAGAGAGAACCATTTTAACATGGATTTTATTTTAAACTTATGTTTCTTCCATTATCTCTTTTAAACAGAAATATCTGTGCCTGACAGAGGAGGAACTGTACATGAAAGTGCTGACATGAAAGATTACCTTGACAAAAAGAGAACAGATGAAGATCTCTATGAAAATTGTCTTTGCATTTTTTTCTGTAAACGTTTAAATCTAAAACATGTGTGGAATCTATGTTTTGTAGCAGTGCACACAAACAAAACTGACAGAAATGCACATGTATTTCCAATACTGATAGATAGTTGTAGCAAAACTGTATCAATTTGTGAGATGTAAGAAACTTTTCCCATAATGTTTTAAGAAAATACTGTTAAAAGTCAAATGATGGGACAGTAAAAGTTTTCATTCATTATTTTGTACAATATAAGGCAGCAGGTAGCATTTAAAACTGAGATACATATTGCTGGTTCAATTCATTACATATTTTACTTTACTGCAAAAGGTGCAATAGGGTGAATTTTTGTTTAATGAAATACAATAATATCTGTTTAGTTTCAATAGTAGACCAGTTAACCCATTACCAAACAAAACTGAAATTAACCACTTTGTTGAAGACGACTCAGGAAAACATTGTGGAAAAAAGAGAAATTGCTGGTGACAAGCAATTATTTCCTTTTCCCACAATGTTTTCTGCCCTATCAAAAGATTATTTTTCAATGTCATCACATTTTGAAATGTCGTCTGCAAATGCTTTAAATTTGGGACAGTAAAAAATTTGGTGTTTGGTAAATTGTTAACTCATGTAAACACATTTGTATGCAAGTGGGGCATAACAAATTTGAGTAAAGCCACCATTATAACTTAATGTTTTCTACAACAAGTATTCCCTTTTGTCACAATGATTTCTTTCTCTACACTTTTGGTTGCAAATAATTTCTATTTCAAACAATGATGGCTCTATATTTAGAAATCATTTGGACATTTCTAGCAATAAAGCATAAACAGTAATAATCTCTGAATACTATAGGGTAAAATATATTATTATTAACAGATTCATTGTTTTGAAAGATTTCCTTGCATCACATTAGCTTCTTATTCTCTGTTAAAGATATGTTAAATTATTTCTACCTTATGAAACGCTTTGCATGTTGCAGGAGTCTTTTAGAAAACACTCTGACAAAATCATGAAATGAGTCAAATGACTAAATGAGCAGTTATCCCTTTTCTCATCATAGTTTAAATCAAATGTCATAGTTAAATTATGCAATTTTCTTGTGATCTGCTATTACTTTCATTGGTAACAGTCACAAATATAGCTTGAATGAAGCTTTTAAGGATAAATGATGAAATTTTGCCTGTTTACTTTCAATAGATGTAATAGTTATAGGAATTCACAAAAATTCTGTGCTTTGTTCTCAATTTGGACTCCACAAGTATGGATATTACACCCTGAAGATGATAAAACAAAACATTTGGAAAGAATATTTTAATCAATAGTTTGTTAAAAGGAGTAACAGGTTATTGACACAACATTGCAGCAAAGGTTAAGTTTAATGTGGTAAATATGCAAACTTGTATAACTTTCTTTTTTTAAACTTCATAATATAAATCATGCATTGCGTTTTGGAGAGGGTTAAACCAAATAAAGGCTAACACTATGACTGATCATTTGAACAAGTTTTTGTATAGATCTGTACATATTCTATCAAGAAAAGTGTTTGTTATTACTACTTATTACCTTGAATAAATTTTGTCAAGTGTTTAACGATAGAATTATCTTTTGTTTGTTTTAACTTATTATAGAAGGACTTTTGGTGCTGTAGATAATTTTAAAGAATTTTGACAATGATGGATTTCCCTCATAATACAAATCTTTCCTCTATTTCATCATTAAATCATATGCTGTGAAAGGTTTTAAGAATGATTCAGAGAAAACACATACTTACAACATACAATTTGGTGAAGAGTAAATTCTACATATCAAGGTTTCAGTGCAAGACAATACTGTAAGTACTTCACATATATGAAGTACTTACTGAATCTTGCATTTAATCCTCATTTTGCATGGAGAGTTTTTGGAATTCAAATTCTATAGTTTGGTGGTTTTTGATATTGCTCGAACAGTGTCTTCTATTTCTCATTGCATTACTGATATGGGTAGAACAGCTTAAACATGAGAGTATCTAGCGAGAACCACCAACCACCAACCACACATACATGATAATTAGTCTTAGATGCTATGTTTGATTCTGGTTTAACAACCTTTTCAACAGAATGTTTCAGTTGTGTCAGTAGACATATCCCTGTTCCTATTATTTCCTCATCAGTCACTGCAAATAGACCTAAGACACTGATCACTTACCCCATGCAAACATCGTTGCTCTATGGTTTAGTCAAAATGATTAAACACGAAGAAGTGCCCCCCCCCCCCAGTTTTGGATAGGTCCTGGATCACAACTAAAATATGGTTATGATGGAGTATCCATCGATAGCATCCAACCATACATAAATGTTAATAAGTCTTAGATGCTATTGTTGGATTATGATTTAACACCATTTTCAACAAAGTGTTTCAGTTGTATCAATGGACATTAATCCCTGCTCCTGTTATTTCCCCACCAGAACCTGCCAACATTTCTTCCTAGACATAGTCCGAAACTCCGAATGAACCAGAGTAGATATTTCATTCTACATCACAGTTACAGCTTGGATCATCCGACTTACCCTAGACACTGACCATTTAACCCATACGAATATCATTGCTCTTCGGTTGGAAATTTAAAAAGTCTAGCTGCAATGACTTTCGAAAGAATATCATACAAGCCGAAGTGTCAAACGCATAATTATTCATGCTATATACCAACTATACTTCTGAATCTTGATAATGGCTATGTCTTTCAAATTGGAATGCCTTCTGACAGGACACTGCTTCATTGCCTATTACTGATACAATACAAAGGGAACATATGTAATACGGGCGGAAGACCGTGCCGAAGGCACGGTCTGGAGACCGCCTATATGTTACACGTACGAAACGAAAAAATGTACCTACAAAACCAAGGATTCCGATTGACTCAGAACCCTAAAGGACTTTTTTTCGGCCATGCTTTTGCAGCCTCGTTCTGACTCCATATGGCGCCATCTTGTCCAAAAAATTATTTTTATTCAGGTTTTTTGGTAGCAATGGTGTGGAAAAATCAAAGTTAACAAACAAAAAATAGAAGGATTTTCCTCCGAATATTTTTTTAAAAACCTTAAACAATAAATTATTTTGTAAAATTTAGACCGCATTTCATTCTTTTCCGTTTATTTGGTGAAGGTGGCGTCTCTCATCCTAAAACCAGTCGATTCTACACATGTTGACATGGTGATTACACCAAGAACGTGTTACACTTTCCGTTTTTGTGTATCACGTGACAAGTCAGTTTCTTTACAACTCATCATCCTTTTGATCACCGCTTCAAATATTAAATGGAATGAAATGACCGCCTTGTTGAACGCACATCAACAACGATGACGTGAGGTAAGATAACTTTTTGTACGCTTTCATTTTCGTATAAATAACGCATATTTTACAGTCTATTTTGTTAAAAGCGACATGAATAAATCGAAGAGACTCTGGACCGTCATTCTATGTTTACAAACAAGATCATGAGGTGCACGTTACGATCACTGTCTTACTCAGAATATTGATTTTATGTTACGCATCTGGTGTCGGTGTAGTATATATTTACTCTAGTACACTTTCCAACTGTGTTAAAAACTAAAGGTAATATGAACATACATTTTGGAGACGAAAGATAGGTTTGTTTACATTGAGATCGTTTCTAGGCTGAGTAACTTCGATTCTTGTTTTTGGATTGACGATGTGCTTGTTTTGTTTATTTACACGTTGTTTGCTATTTGAATATACCTATCATATGGTGACTTCCAAAACTTCTGTCTTTTCACCGACTATTAATGGGGACATAGTCGTGAAACATAGTAATGACTCTTATACAAGTAAATTCCATTTGTCTGCTTTCCAGAGTCAGCCATAGTTCAGACTGTGTGAAGGTCAAATCCGAACCGGCAACCAAAGAAAAGAATGTTGTGGTGCAGCTTAAAGAAATATTCTTTTCTTATAAGCATATGTAAGTACAACTTATCTTTTTCATGAGTAATTATGTTATGAATAATACCTTGCAAATAGAGATCAGACAAATAAGGACATTTTTAATTGAAGAGCTTTTTACTTAAGAAAGAAGGGTTTACTTGAAATACAGGTGTTTTATACTGTTTTCAACACTATGTCAAACATAAAATGACTTTTAGTTTGTGTACATATCAATACATCCTCTTAGCATGGGTTTTCTAGAGAAAAACTGCACTGCAATATTTACCAATTAGATTACTTTATCTTTCTTCCATTCATAATTTGATGAGAAATCTTAATAAACAATGATTAAAAAGCATGCATAATGACAAATGAATTTCAAACAAGCGGCTGGAATAGTTTTGTATTTCCATTAATGTACATGGCTGAGGAGCGTTAAGGTACATGTCTGGATAACCTACCAGTATAAGGCTAGGAAATGTTTCTTGCCAAAAAACACTTCACAGCAATTTAGGTGAATGTCTGAGGATCAAACCCAGGTCCACACCACTAACCATTATGCCACTGTGGGACAAAACCATGTGTATATTTAAACCTTGCTATGACATGAACCAAATCTACTGACCTTTTCAAATGATATTCATCTAATGATCACAGATAAATGAACAAAGACATCATAAGTAATTCATTAACAAGATTTTGGCAAACATGTTGACAATTAAAGGAGATTCAAAACAAAGTTTTGGAATACAAAAAAGACTCTACAGTACTTTTGAAATGATATCTATTCAACATTCATGTTTTATGTACATATATACATCAAAACACTTCTGCTATGTACAAGGTACAGTGACAAAGAAATAACCATTTAACATGGATCTTGTTTTTAACTTATGTTTCTTCCATTATCTTTTTTAAACAGAAATAGTTGTGCCTGACAGAGGAGGAACTGTACATGAAAATGCTGACATGAAAGAGAGCCTTGACAAAAAGAAAACAGATGAAGAAGTGTATGAACATTTTCCCTGCATTTTTTTTCTCCAAACTTTAAAATCTTAAACATGTGTGAAATCTATGTTTTGTAGCACAACACAAACAAGACTGACAGATATGCACATGTATTTCCCACACTGATAGATAGTTGTAGCAAAACTGTCTCAATTAGTGAGATGAAAGAAACTTTTCCCATAATAAAAAACTGAGATACATATTGCCGTTCAATTTATTGCATATTTTGCCACTGATTTTGAGGGACATTTTTACTGCAAAAGGTGCAAAAGGGTGAATTATTGTTCAATAAAATACAATAATATCTGCTTAGTTAAAATAGTAAACCACTTAACCCATTACCAAACAATAATGACATTTAACCACTTTGTTTGAAGACGACCCTTGAAAACATTATGGGAAAAGGAGAAATTGCTCGTGACAAGCAATTTTTCCTTTTCCCACAATGTTTTCTGCCCAATCAAAAGATTATTTTTCAATTTCGTAACGTTTTGAAATGTTGCCTGCAAACGCTTTCAATTTGGGAATTAAAAAATTTGGTGTTCAATAAATTGTTAACTCATGTAAACACATTTTGAAGCAAGTGGGGCATAACAAATTTGAGTTAAGCCACCATTGTAACTAAATTATTTTTACAGTAAGTATTCCCTTTTGTCACAATGATTTTATTCTCTGCAAAATTGCTCTCTTTGTTTCTGATTACAAACTCTTTTGATTGCAAATACTTTCTATTTCAAACAATGAGGGCTTTACATTATGAAATCATTTGGACATTATTAGAAATAAAGCATAAACAATAATAATTTCTATATGTTATTGTGTAAAAATATTGTTATTAATACTTTCTATTTAAAAAAATGAAGGCTTTACATTTTTAAATCATTTGGAAATTTGTAGAAATAAAGCATAGAGAATAATAATTTCTAAAGTTATTGGGTAAAAGATATTGTTATTAATAGAAACATTGCTTTGAAAGATTTCCTTAAATCACATTGGCTTCCTGTTCTCTGGTAAAGATATGTTAAATTCTTACTACCCTTTGAAACGCTTTGCATGTGGCAGGAGTCTTTTAGAAAACACCTTGACAAAATCATAAATTGAGTCAAATGACTTAATGAGCTGTTATCCTTTTTCTCATCATAGTTTTAATCAAATGTCATAGTTAAATCATACAATTTTCTTGTGCTCTGCTTTAACTTTAATTGGAAAGAGTCACAAATATAGCTTGAATGAAGTTTTAAGGATAGATGATGAAATGTTGTCTGTTTACTTTCAATAGAAGATGTAATAGTTATTTGAACATTATACAAAGATTCTGTGCTTTGTTCTCAAATAGGACTCCGTTTTGTAAATTATTCAAGAAATATAGATATTACACCCTGAAGATGACATTTGATAAGTATACTTTAATTAATAATTTGTTAAAAGGAGTGACAGCTTATTGACACAGCATTGTAGCACAAGTTATGTTCAAATGTGGTAAATATGCAAATTTGTATAACTACTTTCTTTTTTCTGACTACATAATGTAAATTATTCATTGCATTTTGAGAAGGTTAAATCAAATAAAGACTTACACTACGGCTTATCATTTGAACAAGTTGTTGTATAGATCTGTACATATTCTATTGGGAAAAGTGTTTGTTATTACCATGAATAAATTTGGTCAATTGTTTAACAATATAATTGTTTTTTGTTTATTTCAACTTATCATAGAAGGACTTTTTGTGCTGTAGATAATTTCAAAGAACTTTGACAATGATGGATTTCCTTCATAATACAAACTTTTTCTCTATTTCATCATTAAAACATGTGTTGTTAAAGGTTATAAGAATGATTCAGAGAAAAACATAAACTTACAACATACATTTGGTGAAATTCTATATATAAGGTTTCAGTATAAGACAATATTGTATGTGCTTCACATATGTGAAGTACTTACTGAAGTCTTGCGTTGAATCCTCCCTCATTCTGCATGCAGAGATTTTGAAATTAAAATTTTGGTGGTTTTGATATTGCTCAAACAGTGTCTTCTGTTTCTTATTGCATTACTGATATGGATAGGACAGCTAAAACATGAGAGTATCTAGCGAAAACCTCCAACCACACTTAAATGCTATCGTTGGATTATGGTTTAATCATATTTTCAACATAATGTTTCAGTTGTGTCAATAGACATATCCCTGCTCCTATTATTTCCTCACCAGTCCCTGTAAATAATCCTTCTAAGCCACTAACCACCTACCCTATACAAACATCATCGTTGCTCTGTGGTTTAGTCAAAATAATTCGACATGAAGCAACCTTCACCCCCCACCCCTCCAAGCTTTGGTTAGGACCTGGTTCAAAATATGAGTATGAAGTATCCATCCATAGCATCCAACATACATGAATATTTATTAGTCTTAACCCTTTTAAGTTTAAACTTATTTATTTTACATTGATTGTGAAACAAGTTCTTACAACTTACATCAATCACTCTCGATTCTGCTTCCTGGATACATAACCAGTAATCGTGCCGAATGTGGATTAATGAAAGTTCGCAAGGCAGATCCCGCTTTTCACGGGATTCAAACCCACGACCCTCGTGTCCAGAAGCCGACGCTCTACCTCTGGACCACTGTCCGCCATTTTTCCTTTTCCCACAATGTTTTCTGTCCCATAAGAAAATTATTTTCCGATTTTATCACATTTTGAAATGTCGTCTGCAAATTATTTCAATTTGGAACAGTCGAAAATTTGTTGTTTGGGAAAGGGTTATATGCTATTAGTGGATTATTGTTCAAAAACATTTCCAACAGAATGTTTCAGTTGTATAAATGGACATTAACCCCTGCTCCTGTTATTTTCACACTAGACCCTGCCAATATTCCTCCTTAGCGACTGACAGCTAAACCCATACGAACATCATTGCTCTGTGGCTAGGAATTTAAAAAATCATGGTGCAATGACTTTCGAAAGAATATTGTACAAGCCAATGTATCAAACGCATATTGATGTATCAAGCTCGATACCAACTATAGTTTGTCTAATGACCATGTACCATTCATAATGGTTAGCGACTCGTATATCCTGGTGTTGTAGGTTATATATTTAACATATCTGATTTGAATCGTAACAATGGCTATCTCTTTAAAATTGGAGTGCCTTCTGACAAGACACTGCTTCCTTGTCTATTACTGATGCATTACTTTAGGGAACATATGTAATACAAATCCAGAATTAGCACTGCTAATAAATTGAAGGAAAACATCTCTTTCGCCCGGTTTAGGCTTTGCCTATTTCCATATTACAAGTCCAGAATTAGCACTGTTCATTAACTGAAGAACAAAATCTCTTTCGCCCGGTTTAGGCTTTGCCTATTTTCATATTACCATTAGCAAAAAAACAGGTGGCTTCCGGTTTACCTAAAGGAGAAAACTCGGGTTTGCTTCGGGTGTTTCCGGCTTTACGGAATGGACTGGTTCTATCTAAATTTATTTTCAAGCATTACCTTTATCTACCAATATATCTATCAATAGTGAACCATTCCTTGTAAAGAGAAAACTCGGGTTTGCTTCGGGTGTTTCCGGCTTTATGGAATGGACTGGTTTTACATAAATTCATTGCCGCTCATTGAGTTTATTGCCGCCAATCATGAATGAACCATAAACCATTCTATCGAAAAACAAAACACGAACAACAGGATCGGCGCCACCGCTTCAAACTTTAAATTAGACACAGTGTTCAACTCCTTGAAAGGAAAACGAATCGCCGGTTGTAGGTAAGAGAACTTTTTGTACTCTTTCATTTCGTTATAAAACAGTATATCTAAATAGACCATTTTCACCAAAATTCGTCGTAGAAAAATTGAGAAGGCGAGCCCTCGTCACGCCTCGCTGAAGATGCTTCCTCTAAACAAACATCCATTTGAAAAAAACTTCTCCCTTTTAAGTAGAACTACAGCATTCATTTTTATTATTACAGTTCATGTTCCCTGCAGTACTAGGCTAGAAAATGTGTGTTGCCCACAACACTCCACGGTAAAATAAGTGTTCACCTTCTATCGATTCGGTGATTACACCCTGCAGTTTGGCATAATCTAATGTTTATGTAGACGGTCTATGTCATTTTCGCGGTGTGTAAGGAAAGCATTAGGTACACATCGTGTTGTATATGGAATACACTATTATGCTGACCGATAAAGCAACGATGTCAACTCGTCAGTTGCTGACATGGATTATTTGTTATTGTTGGAGCTTTTAAATTAAGTACAAGGTACCTTCTTGACAATTCAATAGCGTTATGGGGCGATAGTTTAAATAACAATAACAGCGTGAATATTCTTTTTAAAAAATGAAATACCCTGTAAAGTATTTAGTTTAGTTTAGAATCATTACCCGGCACATGTCCCATATGGGTCCTCTTCGTCAGGGCCATACCTACATTTTTCAGTTCTGAAGTGGCTTTCCTGGATACACCGGTACAAGGCTAGGGCTCTGAAGTGATCTTACCAAAGGCCACTCCTACGAAAACTAAATGGCCTCGGTGGGGCTCGAACCCAGGACCCCCGTGTTCTGAGTCCACCATCTTAACCACTGAGCCATGCAGGACCCATATTTGGATATATGTCACCTTATTTGTTGGCAGTATTTTGTTTTACTTGATTCAAGTGATAATATAATTCCCAAACATTGAATTGTTCTTGCAAGTGAGAATTTTGGCCCAAAGGTTTATGGTAATAGATCCCTTAGTTGTTTTTTCTTTATTTCACAGAATTCATGATGGTTGGAAATATGACAATTTCAAACAAGCTTTAAAAGAAAAGATGATGCAGACCTGCATAAACATTGACTCTGTTTTATAATACAAGTAAGTACATAGTTTTTCTCATGCTCCTTTGAACTTTACAAACATAAGCGTCATAACCATAGAAGACAACTTTTGAAAGCAATATAACAAAGAAGCAATATCTCAAATGTCAAACATCTCTGATTAGATTATTATAGAATAATTACATATGCAGCAAAGTTTTCAGGAAACAAACAAGTTTGACAAAGGTCTGACTTCTTGACATTTCCTTCTTTTATTCCTTTGTTTAAAAAAATCATTATCCATAAATGTTGATGAATTTGTTGTTGCTCAAAATGTGTGATTGACTTTTTCTTTTCTTCTTTCTTTTTTCGAAAACTTTCGTAAGAATGAGAATGAAACCAAAATAAGTCAAAACAGGTTGAAATATAGATTTTTATCAACAATCAGTTCTTTTTCTTCCTGTCAGATAAATGGTTCAATTGACTACCATGGTGATAGAAATATTTCCAATGTTACCAATTAAGAATAATCAGTCAGTTAAAATGTAGCCAGTATTTACGGTGGCATAGAGGTGACAAGTATGCGATTTTTTTCCGATTTGGTAAGTCGAAATAACGAGAAAATTAAGTTATTATTTCGACTTATTAACTCGAAAGTAACAAGATAGTTAAGTCATTATTTCGACTTACTAACTCGAAATAATGAGATAATAAAGTCATTTTTTCGACTTACTAATTTGAAATAGGAAGATAATTAAGTCATTATTTCGACTTACTTACTCGAAATAACGAGATAATTAAGTTTTTATTTCGACTAACTAACACGAAATAACGAGATAGTTAAGTTTGTTAAATATGTCACCTTTCGTTTGGCAGTATTCTATTTTAGTGGATTCGTACTGTGATGATATGATTCCCAAACATTGAGATGTTCTTGCAAATTAGAAGTTTTCCGAAATGTTAAGGGTGATTTAGTTGTGTTTTTTTTTATTTTACAGAATGCATGATGCTTGAAGAAGAATGTCAGTTTTAAACAAGGTTCAAGGGAAAAGATGATGCAGACCTGTATTAACATTGGTTGTATTTTTTAGATACAAGTAAGTAAAAGTATTGTTCTCATGCCCATATGAACTTTACAAACAGAAATGTCATAATCATAGAATATAACTTATGAAAGTAATGTAACAAGGAACAATCTTTTGAGTGTCAATGTAGTTTTCTCTTTAATTCAAGCAGTTCTGATGGAATTTTAGCATAATTACATCTGCAGCAAAGGTTTAAGGAAACAAGCAAGTCTGACAAAGATGGAACTCCTTAACATGTCCTCCTTTTATCACCTTGTTTTCAAATAGTCATTATCCACAAATGTTGATGAATTTGGTGTTGCTCACAATTTGAAATTATTATTATCTTTTACAAAAACCTAGAATGAGAATGAAACCAAAAAAAAATCAAGACAGGTATCGATTGGGGTGATCATGTGACCAATGTTTACGATAAAAGGTCCGAACAAGATATCCGTGCAACAACTCTTTTCTCAGATTACTCTTGCTTTGCACTATTTTATTTATGCCATGTTCCGACCATCAACTTTACGGTTCTGGTGATATATGATAACCCATTGTTTATTATTACGTTATGTCTAACACTCGGTAGAGATATTGCAATCGATGGGTGATGTTTTAAGGTTATTCGCATCCCACAACTCGCAACTCTCTGCATGGTCTTGGAGGGGATGGCACAGCTTAAGTTGAAACAACATTCACCGGCGGTTGCAGATTATTCATCGTCGCAACATGGCGTATATAAAATAGTGGAAACCAGAAGTAGTCTGCTTAAAAAAATTGCAATCTGTTTTATATTGCAAACATTGATCATGGGATAAACCTGCCTGGATACATAGCTTAAAATATAGATTGTTATCACCAATCACTTCTTTTTCATTCTGTCAGATAACTGCTTCAATTGATAACTATGGGGCATGAATTATTTCCAATGTTACCAATAATCAGTCAGATGAAGGTGATCAGTTTTGGCAAAAGATTTATGTTTTTATTTTTCTCTTTTAACAGCCATATCTGATGACTATCTGGCAGAGTAAGGAAAAGGTAACAACAACAAAATGTTCAGCAATGGGAGACTACATGGATTAGATATAATCAAAAACAGATGAAGATTCACATGTACTTTGACTACCTGATTAATGAAATGTTCAAAAGCTTAGTTTTCTCTTCAAAAGACTAATTTCATGAAAATAAAAATAAACCTAAACAGTGATACACCATATTTAAAGGATAGTGTTTAGTGTTAGTTGGTACTGACAATATCAAAGGACAATAATATAGAAAAACTGTCTATGGACTATGGAATATTCTATAATGATAACAATGTCACACATGTTTCATAGTCCTCATTTTCTTTCCTTTTTTGAAAGACTCAACTAATTCAATTAATGAGACAAAACACATACCATGTTAGAACTTCAAAGTTAGCCTGCAGCAGACAAGTGGAAGACAGTAACTTGAGTCATTTATTAAATATCTTTCCTATCTATTGCATGTTAATGAAATGTTTCAAGGAAACAAACATGAGAGTTTACGTCATGCATTGTAAACACCTTAATTTTCAACATTTTAAAACCAATTATGACAAAGGTAAACATTCTCTGAGAGCATGTTTGCCCTGTCACAATTGCTTTTATTCATTGGTTAAAGAAATTTCCAATTATATCTGCTATTGCTTTAAATTTGAAACAAAATTTTGGAAAAATTTGATGAAAGTCTTAAAGATGTATGTCAAGGAATATTTGTTGAAATTTCTATTTAAAAAAGTTGATAATTAATGTTACTGTCATACTTTTCCAACTTTCAGGAGTTTTTTTCTATTCAAACTATGAAGACCAGGGAACTGTTGATGTCAAGAATTAAAATAATGTCAATATCAAGATGTGACTATTTTTCAACCAATGTGTTAAAGGAAAGAATTATGATACATGAACCTATGCTGTATGCTGAGTATCACTTATGTCTTTTAACTTCATTTCATTAATCATTTATTGCATACAGTACTTCATTTTTAAGTGCTCTAATAGAAAAACACATAAAAAGCAGCGTTTTATGTGTGAACAAAGGTTAATAAAACATTATTGAAAATTTATGAAATCTTTTTCTTTTATTTGAAAGGTAAACAAAAGACCTTTTGGCTACAACAAAGCTATTTTTGTAATTGAATGAGCTTTTGGAGATCAGCAAAGCAATCTATTTGGGATTTTCTTATCTACATTAAACAATAAAGAGGAATTCAAACAAAGACCTGATTGACTTTCTATAGTGATGTAACTTAGTCCCTACCCATGTACAAGCAGATGAGTATGTTGTTAAATATTGTTTGGTAATAATAACCCAACTGACCCTTCTTCATCACCAAATGACATTTTGTTGTTTGTTGTCATGATGATTTAAACCAGTACCTACAACACATGATTTTGTGAAGAAAATTCTATGATTTTATGCTGAGACACTTGTGGTTCAAATATCATAGTTTGGTGGTTCTGACATTGCATGAGCAGTTTGTCCTTACATGACGAATGTCTCTTTATTGATTAAAGGCCCTCATACGCAGCCCAATCAAGCTAAACTAATATCTATAGAACATATACAATCAACAAAGTTTACCAGGAGTCTGCAAGGAGACTTATCCTTTTACTGAGCCTTTCATAAATGTGACAAAGATGACAGCTTTGTGACAAAATGAGTATTTGCTCCCCAAAGTAAGCCAATTCTTATATTTCCACAAAGTTGTACTATGAATTAAGATTGAAATGCATATTCAGTATGCAAGTTTTTTCAGAGAACCCATGCCATTGAGTTGAGAGAGCGGTCTAGAGGCAATGCCTTAGTTCATATTATGTGTTTAGGTTGAAAAAGCATTGTGGCAAAAAAAAAAATTGCTTGTGACAAGAAAATTTCCTTTTGTTTCTATGCTTTTGAAAGTCGCCTGCTGCAAGACGTAAGAATGTGGCGTTAGGTGGTAATGTGATTTACTCTTTCCGACATTTTAGAATGAGTATTGGAATCATTGTAAAGCACCGACATACGGCAAAGCAATATTAAAGATAAAACATTATCAACAATTTTAAGTTCTGAGATAATAGCAGTTTTAGATGCATTATATTGTGAAACTATGGGAAGCATTTTTATTATAATCGTCGACAGCATTAAGCATTATGCATTTTTCTGTAGCACGCTTTTTCGAAACAAGGACATTTGGGATATAAACAGCTTTAAAATTCCACCCACCCCCCCCCCCTTACAAAAAACGAAGTGACCTGTGTTGTCGATGCGCCTTAAAACATCATTTATTCAATCAAAATACCTACCATTACACTTGAACAACATACATCAAATCAATCCCGGTTTCGTTTGTCGTAGTTATTAGTGTAAAAACCAATTACTCTGGGCATTCATTTACTACGTTTCGGTGTCTTACACATGTACCTTGGCTAATGCGCAAATGATAATACGATCAAGGTTAGCATGGCTGCCTCCATGGGCCTAACCCATGACCAAACAGTTACGACATTTAACCACTGTGTTGCAGACGACTCTGGAAAACATTGTGCGAAAAGGAGACATTGCTCGTAACAATGTTTTCTGTCCTATCAGAAGATTATTTTCCAATTTCATCACATTTTGAAATGTCGTTTGCAAACTCTTTCAATTTGGGACAGTCGAAAATTTGGCCTTTGGTAAAGGGTTAAAAAGACCGTCACGTCGTCCTTACAAACACGTTCAGTATTTAACTTAATATTTTTTTGTCTATTTTTCATCTTCAGTCTCTAAAAGTTATGTAGGCTGATTTATACATTTATAATTTTCAGATCATGTCAAGGGGGTCATTTTCTCCAATATGACCAGAAAAGAAAGAAAGCAAATTGAAATGATATAAGCTTTTTTTTTCAAGTTCCTTGTCATTTTAGTATCATATTCTAATTCTTCTTAATTCTGTAATGCATCACATATCTTGATTCAAAGAACACAAGAATACAAAACCTTACACATATGTTGTGTATGACATAAAAAAAATCCTTAAATTCTTGTAAATCCTTAAATGATGTAGAATATTTTTTAATTGTATTTATCAAGTGAAATACATGGGACTCTCTTGATGAGGTCTGAAAAAAGTAACTTTGGTACAATGTTGAAGGAATAGAAGAAGATAAATGAACGCACAGTTATAAACAAGAAACAGCACCACTGTGAAGTTATTGTTCGTCTCTCGGCGTCTGGTATTCCGCTCTTATGTACTAAAATATTACCACTTAGCGCAACATTTTCGTGTCTTGCAGCAGACGACTTTCAAAAGCATTGTAGCAATAGAAAAAATTGCTTGTCACAAGCAATTTCTTCTTAAGCCCCAATGTTTCTCAATCTATTTACAAAACACAATAGCAGAACTGAAAAGTTTTTCACATGTTTACAAAGCTTTTCTAAAGTCGTCTGCGCCAAGAAAAAATGTCTCCTTTTGCCACAATGCTTCTTCAATCTATTGACATATCACAACAGCAGAACTGAAATATTTTTTACATATTTCATATATTTTTTCTAACGGCGTCTTCTTCAAGTGAAATAATGTCGACACCAGATGGTTAATAATTATTTATACAATCTGCTGGAAACCATCGAACCGGCACCAGCTCAACAACGTCTCCGAAACGAGGCTGGGTTGTGGCATAAATCACTTGTTCTTTCATATTTCTGGTGATGGACGGCGTTTTATCAATCGGTAAGAATCGATTTGTCTCCTAGTCCCGCATATTAATCATTTCTACCGTTTTCCTAGTCTGTCTGTAATATTATGTTCCGCCGTTGATTTATCTATTTTGTCCGCTATTCAGGAATGCTTCCTTGTTACAAAGCTTGCTATTCCACCGAACGCATGCATCACATTGGTATAAAACGCTGGTTCAATATTGGCGGTAATACCAAAACACATTAACTTTATCATTCAAGTGAAGAAGATTGTGTGTTTCTTTGCACATTTGAGTCAAATTCAATAAATATCAGTTTGTAAATTACTAACCAATGCTTAATGATTTCCCACCAATATCTTTCAGAACGCACGTTCCCCAAACAAAAACGGTTTGCAAAGAATGATAGGTGGCTTTTCAAATAAGATTTGTTCGTGTTTGCTATTTCATTTCGACTCCCATAGGCAAGCAATGATGCTAGCCTGCATCTGCTACATAGAACTACGGAAATCATTGTGACAAAAGGGTGAAATGCTCCTAATAGCAGTGTATCCTAGTATTACCTTGGTTACATTCCAATATGAATATAACGTGGTCTTTGTCCTTTCTTTTATTGTTTATTGTTGATGCTTTTGATAGTCTCAATATGGGTAAATGCATTAGTTACGCTGACACTACTATATGTCAATGCAGTAAATGCACCAGTTTTCCAAAAACACATCACAAAACAGATTTTCCCGGAAACTCACTGCTTCACACAAACGTCATTGGGAGGTACATAGCTGAATATCGTTGGTTCGATCCCCTGCTTGCTCATTCCGAAAACTATATAAGAACTTATACAATAAGCGCTCGTTACTGTATTGTGTGGAATGAGAATTAGTATGAAGCTCTTTCCAAAGGGTCCATGTGGTCTTGTGATTGGAGTATAGGACTTCATATCGAGGAAGTGGTAGATCTGAACCTTCACGAAAGGAAATCTCCGATTCTGGTGGCTCCCCTAAGCTTCACCACAAAGATTTACAAACTGTTCCACTCAGATTCATTTATTGATCTGTTTTGAAAATAGTTCTATGCAGTTTCACCAATTGTTGTACTCACTTTCACAAATTGTTCTACTCAACATCACCAATGGTTCTACTAAGTTTCACCAACGGTTCTAATTAGCTTTACCAATGTTTGTAGTCAGCTTGACCAATAGTTCTACTCATGTTCACCAGCGGGTCGTCTCAGTTCCACCAATTGTTCTACTCAGGTTCACCAGCGGTTCGTCTCAGTTCCACCAATGGTTATACGCATGTTCACGAGCGGTTCGTCTCAGTTCCACCAATGGTTCTACTCCTGATCAAATGTATCGATAGTTAAAGGGTTATCCTCCATGTTTAATGATCCGGGCATTGCAATACTACGCATTCAACCAAGCACAAACGTTCCAGGATAAATGCTTGTTAGAAAAGATAGAGATCCAAGAATCATGGATATGAGTTTGTATTTCCGATGGAACTGAATAAATGGTGGAAACGTGTTTAAACCATTCCCCCGTAAGGTCTTTAGTGTATAGAACAACTAAAGATGCTTGTTCACAGATCAGCGGAAGGTTTGAAGATATAAACCCTTAATACTGTTTAAAGACTATAGTGTTACATAATATGCGCTTGAGACTTGCCATTTGAATCAGGATCAGTCAGTTTAAAGATAATATAGCCAATATATAATAACTTAGTTTGAATTTAAACCCCAAAAACGTTTCTACGGTTTTGAGATTTAAGCATACAGAATGGATACATAGAGAAAAGATGGTTGGTGTCGTGTATCGGAAATGTTATCGGGCAAGGCTTAGGAATATTATCCGGCGAGCCGAAGTCGAAACGAATTATAATCCGAAGCCGAGCCCGATAACTTTTCCCATTCAAAGACACCAATCATCTTTTCTATTTATCCTGATACCTTTTTGTATTCGTTCAAACAAACAAGATGTAAATAAAACACGAGAAAAAAAGGAAAAACAAGTAGAGAATTATGTAAACATGACGTCATGGTGTTCATATGACGTCATTATTCGGCACGTGCATGTGTTATATGGTTAGTGCCGGATATCACAAATGCTATACGGCACCAAGTTATCGGTCCCAAAATGACACTAGTGACAGGATACACATAGATATACTGAATCTTGTTGTTACAACTATGCTTCCAATGGCTACTTTTAATTATATTTCTCAAAATAACTCCAATGTTTCAACGGAATCGTCCAATTTTGTCATCTGAGGCCAAACAACTTTAAAAGAAAAGGCAGATGACAAAAACAAAGTGAAAAAAGTGATTTCGTAAATTAAGATAGAAACCATTGTGACAAAATGCTTGTCACCAGTTTTTCTCCTTTTATCACAATGGCTTCTAAAGTCGTATGCAGAAGCAGGTAAAGCCACACATTATCAAGTAAGGTGCTAACCAAACGTTGAAAATAATGAGAAAACTGCATTACCCAAATAAACAATCGGGATTTGCGAATAAGCAAACCAAATATGTCAAAACATGTTTGTTTAAAATGTTAGTTGCGTAGGGGTAAGAACATTGCAGTGCTCATTCTTGTGTATTTTAGTGAAATGGACAACAAAATGTTTTATCTACTGCTAAAAGCCTTAACTAAGCTTCTCCTATTATTTACCCTTTCCCTATTTTGAGTCTTCGGAAACGTTTATTAAAATGCCAAATCGCTTGAACCGACCAAATTGTTTTTCTTTTTGTCAAGTTTTCCTCCCAAAACATCGACATGGGTGTTATTTATCATTCTTTAGAATTGTTAGTCGCTGTTTACTGTTATTGTACTCAACATAACTTGACTAATTAGAAAATTGGCCAGAATTCTTCTGATGTTATCAAAAGATGTTCGTGCAGGAAGGACGCAGACAAGATTCTGTCGCCATTGTACCGAGATGAACGGATAACAAACCCTCGGACATAGTAATCCTTTTGTCATTCGTTACCCTTTACTATGGCCGATCAATCTAATACGGTCATTGCATCAATAACAAAACTGACCTTAATAAATAACGGGAAACTAAACATACCCTCTTTGGACATTGGAACTATAATTAATTATATATGTGTTATTTGTTAACAATTCCATTAATGACACTACTTTAAAATGCTTAAATTTATAATCGCATTTAACCATTTCCTTAACAACGAATTTTCGACTGTCCCATATTGAAATTATTTGCAGACGTAATTAAAAATGTGATGAAACTTAAAAGAATCTTCTCATGGACAGAAAGGGTTGTGGGAAAAGGAGGAATTGCTCGTTAAGGAAATTGTCCGCAACAAACTGGTCAAATTTTGTTATTGTTAGGTAATGGGTTAAATGAGATTAAAAACAAAAACAATAAGAAAATGAGACTTACGAAATTGGTTAGATATGTATTGTAATTTGTAATAAATGCTTGTTTCGATTGTTCTTTGCCCCGGAAGAATCTGGTTTCATGCTATTTCATTGTCGCCTACTGTTGCTGAATGTGGGTACAGATAATTCACCATATGGACTTATAATTTGTGACTGGTCCAAATTGAAAACATAAAACAGAAAGAAATCAAATGTCAAAAAACATGCTTTGTGGCCTTACACATAAACCAATACGACAAAAGGATAAAATGATCTTCATGGTCAAAATTGAAAACATGGGACAGAACGAACTTAAATATCAAAAGAGATTCCGTTGTGGTCTTATTCATAGACAAATCTACGACAAAGGGATAAATTAATCTTAATAAGGTATTTATCATTGTTCAAGTTTGTTCCTAATGTAGATAGATAGCTTCATTTGGCAAAAAGATATAACATTACATGTCAAGAACATAGTAATGAAATATAAAAGCACGTATCGTAAATGCAACAATGTTGAAAAAACATGAAAGCACATATAACACCAAGGATAACACAGAGAAGGGAAAAATGATTTTCCCTCATTTCCATTATGGACCTTTTTAATGATGGCAGTAACCCTGGGCAATGTCATGTGATATACTAAATTTGTAAATCAAATAGATTAAATAAGCACCAAACTAATGAGCATTTGCATTGTTATACCCCATTACGAAACACTCTCAACATTTGACCAGAATGGTCCAGTTTGTTCCAGACGCGACTTTTAAAACATTGTGGGAAAACGAGAAATTGCTCTTAACGAGCACAATGTTTTGTGCCCTATCAGAAGATTGTTTTTTCAATTCCATCAAATTTTGAAATGTCGTTTGCAAACTCTTTCAATTTGGGTCAGTCAAAACGTTGGCGTTTGGTAAAGGAGTAAACAAAATCAAACCGCTCATGTCTTCTGCAATGTGATGATGTATGATAATGTATGATGGAGTATAAGGATTGTTGTTGTTATCATCAGTCATTTGTGCAGGAAGGTCGCAGACACAATTCTGCCCTCTCTTTAACAGACAGACGATTACCATCGGATGATAAAATCCACTTGCCAATTGTAGTCATATACCACACAGACTGAAACGGTAATTATGCAATTGGGATTGGAAAAAAACGATGTATCAATTATTTGCAGCCGTTTATCTAATGCTAATTTTCGCCTGTCCAAAATTCAAAGAATTTGCAGGCGACATTTCAAAATATGGTGAAATTGAAATCGAATCTTCTGGTAGGGAAGAAAGCATTGTTGGAAAAGAAGAAATTGCTCTTTAATAGCAATTTTTCTTTTCCCCACAATGCTTTCTAGAGTCGTCTGCAACAAACTGGTTAAATGTCGTCATTATTTGGCAATGGCTTAAATACCATTAAAACCATTGCAGCGAAACCTGGAGGACATGGTCATTGTGCTAAACTTCTAATTTTGCAACAAATATTCTTTTTTACATGTCGCCATCTGCAATTGTGATTCATTTCGTATAATTGATGGTTTATGGTAAATGCCGACTTGTTGAATATCTTTATATGCATGAAATCCTCATGCCATCAATGTTTCCGGTCTATAAACGGTTCGACAATCCAATGAATATGTATTTAATTATCGTTCGTCCGTAGATTGGAGTGGCGCTCTCGTAGAACGTTGGCACAACGAACTTTGCTCTTGTTTTTGCCTCTTTTCTTTATTCAATCTGTACAATGCAGCCAGAGTGTTAGTTATATTGCTTATAATGTCTACAAATGGTGCTTATGAAAGGAGAAAAGCAATTTACTATTCCAAGCTGTCGGTCAAGACGGATATATTCATCTGAATTCCTTGAGCGAGTCTCAGTCTTCTAATGGTTAGTGTACATAACTTAAAATCATATGGCCCCTTTACAGGCGGGTTCAAAACCCGGTGACGGCATTTTTATGAGAGGTAGTCTCGAGACTGACTAACGTGGTGCCGATGGTTCTACCCAGCTCGACCAGCCCTTGTGAGCAGTTGCGTATGGGGGTTCTTCCATCATTTAGAGTCGGGTATTGCAACATAACTGAAATAATGTTGAAGCGATGTTAAACCCCATACACATAAATATCATAAATAAATAAAGCACTTCTCTAGTCAGTCTCGAGACTTCACACTTGAAACCCGCAATTCGTACTCGTGAGGATAGAAGCTTTGTGCTATCAAGTTTACTACTATATTGTATGTCGACTTGTCAGGGATGTTCTCATGGAATAGATATGTTTAAGTAGTATCTGTGTTTATGATGACCAGCCAGCAAAACGTGCCGAATGGCTATTGTCAAGTTGAATACCATGTAGGAAATGACACTATTTTCATTGTTATTGAATTGATTCAATATTCAATAAAAACGACTTTACATGCTTATGTTTTAATAACCTTTGTTCTGTTCTGTTCTACAATGTGTATCAGTTTACACAGTTTACACAAACCCCATGTGTTTGTCCGTAGAAAGATAATTTACAGCCCATTTCCCTCTTAGAGACCACTAAATAGTTCAGGAAAAGTTATTAAGTACAATGCCATCTAAATACTAGACGTAGGTTATTCAGTGAATTCCTGTTGTATTTTCTGAATGATTGACGTCCGTTTTAAGTCGTTAGTTTTCTTATTGCGACACGATTCTATCTCCCTATGTTATGGCCGTTTATATCAAGAGTGACTTAACTTTATCTTTTCGTTATCCAGTTTAGTTGCTATATATTTCTTATATGCTAAGAAATATATATGCTTTCTTATATATGACATATGATATTCTTATATATCTAATTGTTAGAAGATCTCCCAGCATTTTTAGGGTTAAAAGCCACATCTATATTCGAATCACTGTTTATTGTCTTTCTGCAAAGCCTTAACCCTAAACCAAACGCCAAATTTACGACTGTCCTAAATTGAAAGAGTGTGCAGACGACATTTCAAAATGTGATGAAACTGAATAATAATCTTCAGATAGGGCAGAAAGCATTGTGGAAAAAGGAGAAATTTCTCTTGACAAGAAAGTTCTCCTTATTTCACAATGTCTTCTAGGGTTGTCTACAACAAACTGGTCAAATGTCGCTAATATTTGTGAATGGGTTAACTCATTTATTGGCAGTTTGCTAGGTTTTTGTCCTCTAGCGTAAGCCGGACAGTGGAAATAACCTTAGACTCTGTCCATGCATTACAAAATTCTTCAACCGTCATGCGATTATGTGGACATTCCTAGTCTGAACGCGATGCCGCCATTGATAAAAGTCAACAGATATATTTAGATGGAACAACGTCTGTAATTATATGTGCCTGTGGTCGCCATCTCTAGAAAGCAAACAACTTGACCTTTCCAGAATCACGATTAGGACGTGCATTCCTGCTCCGTTGTATCCAATTTTTTCTCCGCTTCAGATCAGAAGGAAATCTATGAATTGATACTTTGTTCTTCTGTACAACTTTTCCACTGTAGTTTTGACAAACACAACAATATCAAGGACTTGAAGGTCAAAGATACGCTACGGGTTTTCGATGTTTACCTCTATATATCAAACAGCTGTTTTTAATACCCGGAAGTCTTAAACCGGAAGCTATTGAAAATTTCGTATCTCCGATTAAGAGTTCTCAAGGGCAGATAACAACAGTTTCTGAAAAGGCCTATTGTAATAATGATTCAGTATTGCCATTATTGTGGTCTGTATTTAAATCAGACATCATAGTATAAAAGATGAAAACTATAATGCCGATATATGATAACAATAAACATGGAGCATATGGTGAACAAATTTTCCCAAGTTCTTAATAGCTATGGCTGCAATTACATAGATAAAAAAAACAGATTGTATCAAAGAATCGTTTGTGTGATGAAACAGTGTTTGCCTCAGTCGAGTGTGGCTTCAGTTCTTTCCCACACATTGCACACGTTTTACGTCTTTTTAGAACTTCCTAATAATGTTGCTTGTTCACCAATAAGAAGAAATTTGAAAGTTAAAATAATTTCTTTAAAACTGCACAACAGCTTACCTATAATATTATACGCACTGAAGAATAGTTAATGGACGCATAATCAGATCGTTTTTATTAATTCGTTTAGATGTGTAGACAGGGAATTAGCATTTATTTCATTCCAAACACGTGACATCGCTTTTGAGAGTTACTACATATAAACTGATCATACTTGGATAATTGACATCTCCTGAGTTGATTATGGTTTCAATGGCTTTTTTTAATTGTACACCAAACAACAACACAACAAATAATACTGTTTCAACGACATGTATTTTGACTTTCCTGTGAACAAGAACCCTTAACCTTTTACCAAAGAACAAGGACATTTGACCAGTTTGCTGCAGACGACTCTGGAAAACATGATGGGAAAAGGAGAAATTGCTCGTGACGAGCAATTTCTCCTTTTCCCAATATGTTTTCTACCTTTTCAGAAGACTATTTTTCAATTTCATCACATTTTGAAATGTCGTCTGCAAACTCTTTCAATTCGGGACAGTCGAAAACTTAGCGTTTGGTAAAGGGTTAATGAAAGTCCTTGATTCGTATCCCCCTGACAACCTACCTTACATTTAAGACATATGTTAAAGATATTTTGCAGTCTCCTGACTGACTTACGGAATGCCGATGGTTCTACCCGCCTTGACCAGCCCTTATGGGCAGTTGAGTATGGGGTCTTCCTCCACCATCAAGAGTCGGGCATCGCTACATAACTGAAATAATGTTGATGTTGATGTGATGTAAAAACCCCATACAAAAAAATAAATAAAGATATTTCAAAGACGATAGCTTTATGGTTGTTAATGCATCAGTACTGCCAAGGTTATTTCGCTTTCAATACTTCGGGGACATGTGTCTATCGTCAAATTCCTCATCTAATTGAAACTCTTAAAACCAATTAATGCACAAAATTGCATAATCGATAGGCAATTCTTTCTCGTTTTACACTAATTCAAACTAATTAATAATGATTAGAGCGTGTCTGGTTTGGTGCTGTCTAGCTTTATCTTTGTGATGCTGTTTTGTTTTCTTGCTGAAATTGAATAATCTGCAAAACTGCATAGAACGCTGAAAAATTTAAATTCTAATTCACTGTTCGAGATCTTTAATGTCGGAGTGAGGCTTAATAGATGTGTCTTCTTATTGGTAAAAAATTACTCTGAAAGAAATCTCAAACAGTTTTGGCCTCATTGTTAATTTAAAGCCAACAATGTATTGCGCGAGGTATCGAATTCATTTATGAGAGAACAAGAGACGTTTATAAGAACCAACATTCCACAGTTGTTCGCTTTCAAACCATTGATTTCCGCGTTGAATGGCATCAAAATCCACATTAAACATTTGATCTTTTTTAATATTCGTTTTTATATGGTCTGGCGTCATTCATCGTAATAGCACACTTGGAGAAAGCTTATTTCAAAGGGACTTTCTTACAGAATCTGCTGCGTGAGAAACTGTTTAACTTTGAAATTTATTTGTATTAAACTGAAAAGGTTTGCAGACGACATTCAAACATGTGATGAAATTGAATAAAACCCACAAGAAACAAGAAACCTCGTAAACCAATTACAAAACAATAACGACATTTAACCACTTTGTTGTAGACGTCTCTGGAAACTCGTTAAGACCAATTTCTCATTTTCTCACAATATTTTCCAGAGTCGTCTGCAACAAACGAGAGAAATGTCGTTATTTTTTTGGTAATGGTGTTGGGTTAAGACTTAATTTAAACAATCATCATCATTAGATTATGGACCATTTTCAATATCTATGTATTAAAGATGCTGAAAATAAATGTTTTCTTTGAATAATTATTAAACGAGCATAACGAGTGGTTTGATTGGTTGTTTATTTATAGTAACTTGATTTGATTGGTTATTAATTAATAGTAACAGGTTGATCTCGGACACACCTTGCTAGTGTCGTGTGAATAAAATGTCGTCCTATTTCATAATCTGGATTCAGATCACTCTTAAACATTTCAATTATTTCGCAGGATGGACATTAGAGATAATTGTTTAAAACATAAACCGTTTATACGGTCTACTTATTCTGCAACACGAATGTGCTATGTCTCCACTGCATGGTCATGAAGGGTAATGAGCAGTGTATTAGTACTCTTGTTTTCTGTAACTGAGTAGATTTGAGATGTCATATTATTGATAGAGAGCATTTTATTTTACAAAAGATTAAAATCTTAAACTGTTAGATAGTCTTTTTAACAAGTAATCTGTTCCAATCAAATTAGACTGTAAGTTCAGGAGGTTGGTCTCCTAGTGTCCTTCTTCCGTTCTCTCGATTGCGTTGACTTTAACTTCATTTCACTGGTGAATTTACATGTGTGTTGTGTTCCACCTAAACCATCAGTTATTTTGTAATTCTTTTGATAACTGTTGCATCATAGGCTATGTATATTTTCTCTATAAGGTATGTTTGTATTATGTCTCTCTTTGTTCATGTTCTTGACTTTGATTATGTTGATGTGATTGTGTCTCGTGTGGTCCTGTTTTTCTCCGTAAAAGGGAATATGACAGTCCAATATCCTTTTAAATAGTTGGATAATGTTTGATCATCCGTAAAAAATACATGTTACTTTGTTTAAACACGCCCTGCCGTTGGCATTTAATACAAGAGTCAAAGGATGTTGTCGTAAACACGTTTGATATTGAATGTTTTCCTGATCTTTTCTTTTTTCCTGTCTGATTGGTTTTGTCTGGGATTCTAAATCTGATTACCAATAGCATGGGGAGTATATCTACTACATTGACACTTACCATACTTGACTAGTACGCTTGTCGATATTATTGAGCTTAACCCTCGACCAGAAGAATATTTACCAAAATATTAGTATGGTTGTATCTTTATAATTCACCTTAACATACGAAACAACCAACATATGCTCAATCTTTTTTAAGCGATCATCTATCAATACCTCAATCTTCGGGAAACGGTCTATATTCCGGTCCAGTTACTTTAAACATTGACGATAACATACGTGACCATTAAACAACTAACTACCACAAGTATCACACTTGATAGGAGATTTAAAACCTGTTACAAAAGAAATGTGTGTTTTAACCCTTTCCCAAATAACAAATTCTCGACTGTCCCAAATTGAAAGGGCTTGCAGACGACATTTCAAAATGATCTTCTGATAGGACAGAAAACATTGTGAAAACAAAACAAAAAGAAAATTTGCTCGTAACGATGTTTTCTAAAGTCGTCTGCAACAAAGTAGTCAAATGTCGTTTTTGTTTGGGAAAGGGTTAATGAACAAACAAATTTCTATGAATTATTCCATATGCTAGAAAACATAAATGGTAATACGGTGACCCTTATGAAATTAGTGAAAACTGCCTACGCTTGTGTCCTAATGTATTATTTCAAGTAAACTAGTTATCCGACCAAATTGCAACCAGCGGTATCACGCTGAGATACACACAAGCACCAGACAGCGAGACGGACTTAGACCAATCACTTTCAAAATTGGCTGCAAGAAAGACGAGACGAGATATAAAAATATCGAAATAAAGTAAATAGTTTTAAGGCATTTGCGTAGCAAAACTGTATATGTGAACGTAGACTAACACATCTCATCCATTCCTCCATTATTCAAATCAGTGAACCCTTTACCAAACAATGACGACAATAAACCACTTTGTTGCAGACGACTCTGGAAATCATTCTGGGAAAAGGAGAAATTGCTCGCTAAGCGTTTTCACAAGGTTTTCTGCTCTATCTGAAGAAACATTTTCAGTTTCATCACATTTTGAAATGTCGTCTGAAAACTCTTTCAATTTGGGACAGTCCAAAATGTGTCGTTTGGGAAAGGGTTAAACGGTGCTTGATAGCATTGACATATTTTACTACCCAGACTTTGAACAGGCGAAATACTTAATAACTTGAAGGAATATCTTCCTTCCGTTTCATCAATTGATTACTCTTCAATCTCATAATTGGTATTTTTTTACAAAATATAAAAATTCTACTGCAGTTCCTCGGATTTCAATTTTTCATACAGATTTTGAAAGTTTTATTGATGCGACAAATATTGCCAAAGCGCTTGGTATTGACTTTATCATCCACATGCTAAATAAACATGTGAAATGTTCGATTTTTATCATGTCACATATATCTTTAAAATAATTGATCTATCAGTTGATTAACCCTTATAGTGCTGGAACCGACTTCATGCTTACGCTAATAGGTAAGATCCAGGGTAGCCGCCAGGAAATTGGAAAGCAGGCGACAAAAAGATCTATTTTTTTTTAGAAAATTACCCGGTATTTTAAGGGTTAATATAAAATGAGAAAGTGTAGGCTGAACAAAGCCCAGTCTCTAATGGCATCAGTATAAGAACTGCTTGACCAAACACTGATGGGATAAAGGAAATGCAAGATCGAAAACAAATATTTTAATAATAAACTTCTAATGATCATATGAAACAAATTATTTTTTTATATAGGTCAAGGACTTCTGTGTCAATGATTGGCGCCAGGCTGTTTTGAAGCAAATTATATGTTGTCCTTAACTATTTCACTTTCCTGCTCTATCCATTTAAAAAGTATTCGTACAAAACATGTCTCTCAGTAACGCCTCATTGTTCTTCATTCAGCACAATGTTTTCTATGGCGAGCCGTAGTTCACTTTACCGATTTACACAGAGATAATCAGATAATCCCATACACTATCTTCGTTTTCTTCCCAATTTCATATAACGATTGTTGTTTTATTTCTTTGAATTTCTTTATGGTTGATGTTTCCTTTGACCAGTTAATAATTCCTATAAAGCGGAAAGGTTTATATAAAGTCAAAATATTGCCATCAAATTTCCATAAGTTTTTTTCCCCCAAAAATACACATTTTTGCTTTTCCAAAATCAACATACGTTGCAGCCAATTAGTATCGGTATGCTTGCAGACGAATATCCGGGAAAGAAAACAAAAGACGCAAATAGTATTTAATTCAATTCAAATTATATTGTATAACAAAGCAACCGGTCCGTGCTCACAAGAATGAAACACAAATACAACATTTTTATACAGATATACATGTGCAAAATGCTTAAAGCATGTTACAGATCTAAAGACATCGTTTTTCTCACATCTTTTGCTCTTTCATGTGGCGTTCTCTGTTTTATGCATCAAATACGAACATTCCAAGGTTACGAATAACAGTATCATTTTAAGATGACATTAAATTATAAAGTAACATTTCATTTGAGATATTCAGATATTTTTTGTCAATATATTTTTGGCGCAATTAGGAACGTCTTTAAGTATAAATTCATGAAACCCGTTCATAATACAAATCGCCTGATCTAATTACTTGAAACATTGTCTGTAGCGTATGAACATAAAATTAATCTAAAGGTTCCAAAGCGGAGGTTCAAAGGTTGAAATACATTGATCTTTTACCCCATATTGAAATCTTAACCGGTCTTAATTGAAATTGATAGTTGAAAACAAAACAAACATGAAAATAAGGCATTTTCTATATGCTATTGAGAAGAAAGCATTGTGGAAAAAGGATATAAATTCAATGTTTTCCCATTGTCTCATTGGTTAAATAAGTTGCCTAACATATATGCATCAGGGTAGAATAGTATGCAGTAGAGGATCTTAAACATTCGACCCCTTTTTTGATGTGGAAGAAACAACCGTTGTTTCGGTGTCGATTTACAAATTATCAAATAAAGACATGCCAAAACACCAATGGTTTCAATTATGAATGCAATCATATGTATCTCTAAGGCAAAGAATCGTTACTTCTTTTAATTTCGAACAATATAAGGGGAAATGTTCCAAATGGATTACTATTAAACGAAAAACAAGTCGCATTTGCGTTTTAAATTTTTCTTAATAAAACCTTTCCGTATATCGACCAAGCAAATTGGCGGCTGACTTGTGATCTAACCTGTTTGATTCACTGAGTATCTTTCATCATCAAAATTAAACAGATATTTAAGGTTTTGGAAAGCAGACGACAACATTTTTTTTAGAAATTACCAACCATTTAAAGGATTAAGCCACTAGGATCGCCACGATTCGTAGCGGAAGTAGTCAATAATATGATTATACACGGCATCATTTAATTCGTCCATTCTTAAGAAAAAGTTTGGGGTAAATTAATTTGGTTCTGTATCTGTTAATACGAAACAATCTTGATTTCAAAATTAAAAACAACTTCAGATGGCACACTGTCGTTAATTGGTAGTTTATATGTTTCGAAAGGCTGCGACTGCCTAAACCAAATCACGCAAATCGACAGAACGTCGAAGCTACATTGACATTATCTTCACAAATAGCCTTTAATTTCAAACGAAGGCTAAACTGTATGTCTTCTATAGTCTCTGTATAATTTCCTTTTTAATTCACATTGGTGTACTCGCGTCATGGTATCTAGAGCCAACCTTGTATGTCGTGTTACGAAAACATTTATAAGTGAAGTGATAGACTAACATGCTGTAATCTTTGGTGAGTAAGATTTCATAAATTGGGTAACAAAGAGGAAGTAAACTCGCTCACATATTTGGTTTTGTTGCGGAAAATCAAAGCGTAAGTAGGTATCATTTTTCAAATATCGTGTATAGATTGTATGAAATATTGTAAGAAATATCACCATAAGTCTGACTTTACACCGGAACATTATCTTACCTCTGAAGATGTTATAAAAGGGTTTTAGAAAGCAACGTATGTTCATAACACCAGTACACTCATTGATTATAGAAAAATGAGACATGTCGTTTTGCCTCATGGTTTGAGGAAATGCATTTCTATCACAAAAAACAAACGAACAACAAAATATTTAGCTCTGAACGTCAGATTTTGTGAATCTCAGTTTTGCATAGAGTTAAGTCTATTAAAAAAAAGACATATTGAATTGTGACGAATAAGAATACGAGTGTCATGTCTTCTTCACATGTATAGTTGATTGCAATTTACTTGAGCACTTTATAATCCTGGATAGTGTTTTATAAAACGACTTTAGGAGAATAATTGCGTAAGACAGAACTTATTAACATGGATAATGTCATAAATAATATGACAATATAGTAATGTGACACATCATTGGAAACGCCTCAACGAGACGATTCCAATGGTGTGTCATTTTGCTTATCTCATTATTGAAATAAGAGTGCACTTAGCATGAGGGCCGCCAATTTTCGTCGTCATTTAACATTTGATCGGATTTCGGACATTTGTTAGCGTTAGGAGCGTTATTCTCTCAAAAAGCTAAGAATGGAATGATGAAACGTGGTAAAGAGAGAAAACTTGTCATTGGTCCTAACATGCTCTTCTTTCTTCTTTTTATCATTCAATGTTAATATTGACATATAAGACCCCTTCCCCAATTATACAGAGGAAATGGGATGGTAGGAAAAAAAGGACTACCATTCTCACGAACAGGTCCTTTTTAAAGCCATAGTAGTGCTCATTTACAAAAGTAAAGTTATGTTTATCTAGAATGATTGAAAATTAACATAACAATACTCGAAAATTCATTTTAAAAGAATAAATATGATGATATATAAGTAGATATATGATGCGCTTAAAAGAGTTGAGACGACAAGGTTTGCTTAAAAGTTAAACAATAATTGCTGTTGCATGATGGTCTTGTAACTAGACAGTTAAACTTAAATTGACTTGTTCGTCGAAAGAGTGTCGAACGCCAATATACCAAGGTATGGATGTTTAACAAGGCAGATGAATCAAGGAATGTCTTCCGCTGTATCTGATGTAAGAGAATGACTGCAGATTTGTGACTTTGTGATCTTCAATGTTCGGTTCATTAAGCCGTTAACCATATGGAGAATGAACCATATGTACTGACCAGAAAGGAAAAATACATACGACAAAACTGGAATATATCCTTTTTTGTCACCATAGGGGGAGGTGAAGTGATTGTGAAATTGCGTAAAAGCCCTTTAGAAAACAAGAAAAGAATAATTAGGTTGCATTGTGGCTTGTTTGGTGAACGCTTCATCTATTTCAAAGTTTTCAAAGGATGTTAAGACAAGTATTGGCGGATGAATCTCAAAACAATACCAGACGGTAAATAAGACAAAATGGTCACATTGGTCATCAGTGTAAGCGGGCTATGAAGCAACCGGAAATGTAATGAAACTGGAAATGTAATAATTAAATATTGTTGATATAGTCAACAGGAAATGTTAAAAAAAAAAACCGCTAAAATGTCATAAGTTTTGATAAAATGGGGAAAACTAGTGATTATGAAGTTATTTTCATATAATTATATCAAAATCGCGAGTTCCTTTTGATGCATCTAAATATCTCGTTTTGTGTAACTGCTTATTCAAATGAAGGAGGTGACATGATTCGAATGTAAATTAACTTTGATATCTAAACCGTGCCGCAATCAGATGTGGACAATTAGTGAATCCGATACCGGTTCATCAAACATTTATTTTCATCTCACTTCCAGGCGGTAAGCTTAGCTGCACTTACGCAATAACTAAAGGACATTTGACCAGTTTGTGACAGACGTCTGTTAAAAGACATTGTGGGTAAAGAAGAAATTGCTTGTGACGAGCAATTTCTCCTTGACCCACAATGATTTTGCCCTATCAGAAGGTTATTTTGAATTTTATCACGTTTTAAAATGTCGTCTGCAAACTCTTTCAATACAGGACGGTCGTAAATCTGGCGTTTGGTATAGGTTTATAATTATACAAGTGCATATAGACCGTTTATGTCTAAATATGTATAAAACCAGGCTGTGCTTCATTAGTCCGGATTATTTGTTAATCCGGATATTTTGTTTGGACCGGTTGTGATCGGATTAACGAGATATTACTGTACTGCATGATGACCAAGAACAACGTTCGCTTAAATGAAGTTGGTGCTATAAAACGTATCAACGAAACGAACTAATCATTCATATGACGTGGAGGAAAAACACATTTTTGTTTTCGCTTTTTATGTATTTATAGGAAAAACAGGATTTGTTTTTCAGAAATGTATTGACAGACCCTATCCTTGTAGCTTTTGCCGGTGTTAAATAAAACAAAGCCAATTCGTCTCTCGCCACTGATCGATTGTTCTAATGAGGGAAAGTAGCCAGTGCCTTTGAAGAATTGATGTGCATTATATATGTAGACTGTAGAGATGCCATGCGTATGGACTAGTGTAGATAGTATGGGAAGTTTACGGAATTACTGTTCAAGCGGTGTAAATCTCTCAATCAACCCAACTAAACATTTAGCGTTCAGTGTCATGCGACTTGATATATGATAGTTTTATTAAAATCCCATCAATCGTCAATATAAGGAGGTGTCTACGGGAAGGAAAAATTCATTCCGTTCAGGACAATCAGCTGTCTGTTAGCTTCCGGCCAAAACGTCAATCTCAGACCAAAAGGCTGCATTTCCTTCCTTTTAATCCTTTACCAAACGCCAAATTTTCGACTGTCCCAAATTGAAAGAGTTTGCAGACGACATTTCAAAATGTGATGAAAATTGGGGAAAAAATCGTCTGATATGTCAAAAAACATTGTGGGAAAAGGAGAAATTGCTCGTTATGAGCAATTTCTTCCTTTCCCACAAAATTTTCAAGAGTCGTCTGCAACGAACTCGTGAAATGTCGTTATTATTTGGGAAAGGGTATTACCACCTAACGAAACAGATTTGTGTCTTGCAGCAGACGACTTTTCTCGAACAAAAGTGCCATATTTCCTTCCTTTAATACATAACCACCTAGCGACACGTTAAGCGCATTGACGCCTTTCAAAGAGCATTAAGGCATTAGGAGAAATTGCTTGTCAGGAGCAAATTCTCCTTTAGCCACAACGCTTTTTTTTAAATCCATTCATATATCAAAACTGCAGAACTGTAAGGTTTTTCACATGTTTACAAAGCTTTTCTTAAATCGTCTGCTGCAAATAAAAAAGAATGTCGTATGCAGGTGGTTAAGGGTTAAAGGAAGAAGAAATTATATATCGGTTTAGGAGTGGTGCTTTATAGCGTGGAATACAGAAAATGTCATACAAAGTTTTCGGAAATTATAAGAAGCGTATCACAGCATAAAGCGTTGGGCTTTACGGGGCATCGAATGACAACAACAGCTTAAGATTAAAAGCACCCAATCTTAAAGAAAAACGACATGAAAAACAGGAAAGTAACATTTATGCATTTAACTATGTCGAGTTTGGGAACATCCAGCTCGATAAACATACCAAAGGTTATTGGTGTCGTGAATTGAAAATATTATCGGGCAAGGCGTACAACTATCATCCGGTGAGCCGAAGGCGAAACGGAAAATAACGAAAAATAATCCAAAGTCGAGCCTGATTACTGTACATGTCCTATTCAAAGACACCAACCATCAATTCTATTTATCCCTTTACTTATATGGATATCAATAAACAAACGGGAAAATGAAGATCGAACGCCAAAAACGTGAAACAACACGTAAAATCAATACTGACAGGTGCACGTAGCGATCACGTGACCTGGTGAATGGTATCACACATGTATTGCGGCACCCTGTTGGCAGTCCGTAAATTAGCCTGGGGTACTGACGCATGTATACCCGCATTAGGCTAGTGCGGGGTATACGTACGGGCCAGGCCCCAGGCTATCCGTAGATTACCCTGGTGGCAGGATAAGAAAGTTTTATGCGCCATCTGCAAATAAGAGTGTTATGGTCAATTGGGAACGTCATACGACATGTTGTATCTGTAGATAAAAAAACAACAACCGCGTTTCCGTTAGTTTTATTTATTACAATATATACGTTAATGTGTTAGCCTTGGCTAGATCAACACCTTGGCTATATCAACGCATTAGCTCGGATTAGTAAAGCATCTGTGATGTGGCATACAACAACTGTGTCTGAAAAATAGTTGCTGGAAGACCCTGCAAAGTTGGATGGATATATGTTCCTAATTTGAGGCTTTCGGGATTTATAGAAAAATTGAATTTAAACCTGTCAATGCTCCCTGGTATTTCGTCAACACAGCTGCAATTTTTTTCCAATAAGACGATGTGTGTTTCCCTCATTTAAATAATTGAAAAAATCCAATTGAAACCACCAACAAATGAGACGTCAACCTTAAAATGAGACTTATAGCGCGGCAAATTGTGTGAAGTCACGACGAGTCTTTATGAACTGTTTCTTGTGCCTTCCACCAGAAACTAAATCTCACGACCTCCATGTCCTGAAAACGTGTCCTGAAAACCACAACGACCCTCTAGCTACGGACCAATATCCTTAACGGGACCAATTTCTACGGTTTTCTTAATAGGTTCATTCGCTACAACAACTCCAACCGACAGACCATGCTTAATTTGATTTACTGAATATGAAAAATGTATTTCATTAAATATAGGGGCCTCCATGAAACGCATTCGATTAGATTAATAGTCGCGATTTAACGCTACCTTGGAATTCTACCGTTACCCTACGTCATTTTATACCTTTTAATACATGCATACATATATACATACATATATACATACATATATACATAAAATTTATAACCTTTGAGATAAGTCTAAATTGTAAGTGACAGCAAACGACAGTTATGAGTATAAAAAATGATGTTCTCTTGCGATATTCAGTAAAAACAAATTGTAATAAAAGGAGGATTTGACTCATCTAAAACAATTCCTATTTTGTCACAATTGTTCGTAGGAGGTCTTTTGGAGCATACGTGACAAAGTAAGGTTTTTTGGGTAACATGCTTAATATAGGAACAGATCAATCAACCAGTCTTACTCGTGAAATGTAGGTTGTTTATTGGTAGAAATAGTGTTCATTGTCTTATTCTTGCTCTCCACTGTTAAAGGCAGTTACAATTTCCCGACATGTTCTCACTCTCTAACAACCACTAATCCATACGGTCTGATACCAGTTCAAGCGGAGAGCTCATCGGCGGATTTTGGGCTGTAACTGTAGGCCCTTCTTAATTCTATGTAAAAACCGCCCCTTCACAGTTTCTTTCATGACAATAGTCAGAGTTAATCCTCGTTGTTTTACTATTACACACTACGTACCCTCAGATTTTAAAGAAAGAACATGCCTAAAATCAGCTACTTTTTTTAGCTATCGACCATCTCTTTTTACCACCATCTAGAATGGCATCCAAAAATGCTGGGGTCAGCGAAGGGCGTCGACCTTGCTCAAAAAGTAGTTCTCGAAAATACAACAAAACCAAACATGGCAAACACCCACAAAAGATCAAAAACAGTGAAAATACCCCCATGTTTAGCCTTAAAGCATATAATTATCAAACTAACATTCTAAATATTCATGAACTACTTTTTACTATACAGCGACCTCCGGAAGTAATTCCTGAGTGGTCTCCGACCTGCTGGCGTCGACCCCTAAACAGGATGTTTCCTGTAGAGAAAAAGACCAGAGCACCGTTTTGGGAAGTATCTCACGTATGTGTGGGTATTATGCCGTCACCGTTAAGCTTATTGACAGGAAATGGGTCTTTACCATCCCGCCCGGTATAAGTCGGGTTCCCGTCCGTTGACCTTAGAAACCATTACGATTTGAAGATCAAAACAAAAACGAATGGACCACTGTCGTAAAATAGTAAATAGGTGGTTCCGAGAGACAGCGGTTCCATTGATGGCCAAAACGTCAAAGATGGCGTGTCATTATCTTCCCAAATAGCCTTTAGTTTCGAACGTAATGTTTAAAAAAAAAGATTGAATTGTATGTCTCCTATAGCTTAATACCTATTTAAACTCATTAAAATCTACCGTGTGCGACAAGTCCTCTGTTGCGTATAATTTGATTTTGATTTCAACTGCTGTGTACTCGCGTTATTGTATCTAACGCTAACATACCTTATCACTCAATGGTCGTATGGTTCGGGACTCACAATACTATTACATCATTATCAACAAAAGATGTTTTTCCCGATTTTCCAAATTCAGAGGTACCAGTTTCACCACATTCATTATGCAATACCTCACGTTGGTGTAACTTCAGTATTGAAGTGGGTGTCGCTGCTGAAAAGCAAATACTCCATAATACAATATTTCTTTGTTGTATAAACACATAACCCCCTAACGCCACGCTTTGCATCTTGCAGCAGACGAATTTCAAAAGACATTATAGCAAAAGGAGAAATTGCTTATCACAAACAAATTCTCTTTTCGTCACATTGCTTTTTCTATCTATTTACATACCACAACAGCAGAACTAAAAGGTTTTTCACATGTTTACAAAGCTTTAATAAAGTCTGAAGGATAGTAATATGTTCAAGAGTTGAATATTTTCTTCAAATTATTTGCCGTCTGCTGCATCAAAAGACAAGGGTTCCCTCATTTAGTCGAAATGACTTTTACACGTTTATGGACCTGTAATGAGAAGGCTTTTCAAAATCATTTTTTGAAAAGAAGATAGACCCTTTTATGCTGCATTATACCTTTAGAAAAAGTAATTTCTCCCTAACTTCGCAAACAAGAGGCATTTTTCAAACTTTAAGACTGTCGTCTGCTGTTGCTATCAATTTGGACCAGTTAAAGACAAATATCCTAATGCGCATGCCCGCGCCACAGGGTTATCCTAGTCATTCATATACGTAAATAGAAAATACATTCTAAGTAGGCAGTATTCGATCTTGTCCGACACGCTTTCCGGTCACTCGGATATCTTCTGACCGGTGTGTCACGTCCGAAATTGCTTCCTTTTACGCGTGGACCGAGCAGCTTGATTAAATGAAAACATTTCGCTTTCACGCTTTAGGATACATGTATCAATACCGCTTTTGGTTTGTGTAATGGAATTGTATAATATATAAGATCTTTTTATTGCATTTGCTAAAACCACTTAACCCATTACCAAACAATAACGGCATTTGAACAGTTCTTTGCATATGGCTCTGGAAAACATTGTTGGAAAAGGAGAAATTGCTCGTAACGAGCAGTTATTCTTTTTCCCACAATGCTTTCTGCATATTATCAGCAGAATATTTTCCAATTTCATCAAGTTTTGAAATGTCGTCTTCAAACTCTTTCAATTTTGGAACAGTCGAAAATTTGGCGTTTTGTAAAGGATTAAAAGTAAAACATTTCCCATTCATCAAGTAGAATACATGTATCAATACGTCTGTTGGTTTATATAATGAAATAGTATATCTAACAAAACTTCATTGCTTTTTCAAAAATCGCTGAATCTATTACCAAATTATTAAGACATTTGACCAGTCTGTTGCAGACGGCTTTGGAAAACATTGTGGGAAAAGGGGAGATCCCACAATGTTTTCTGTCCTACCAGAAAATTGTTTTCAAATTTCGTAACGTTTTGTAATGTAGTCTTCAAACTCTTTCAATTTGGGACATTCGAAAATTTGGTGTTTGGTAAAGGATTAAATGAAAACATTTCCCACTCACCCTGTAGGATACATGTATTAATACGGATGTTGGTTAATGTAACGAAGCTGTGTATCTAAAATCTTTTCATTGCATTTTCAAAAACCGCTTAACCCATTACCAAACAATATCGACACTTGACTAGATTGATGCAGAGGACTCTGGAAAATATTGTCGGAAAAGGAGAAATTGCCCGTTTTCCAACAATGTTTTCTGTGCTATCAGAAGATTGTTTTTCCAATTTCATCCCAATTTGGCGTTTGGTAAAGGATTAAATGAAAACATTTCCCACTCAACCAATTGGTTACATATCAATACGACTGTTGGTTTACGTAACAAAATTGTATATCAAGGAAGCCAAGACTTACATTCTGAGATGAAAATGAGAAATGCGTACCCAAATGGGATCCATTTCAATTTCTAAACAGTTTGGTCATCCATTTAAAGGGATATCTTCCAATGAGTTAAAGATGCCTCAAGTATTGAATATGAATCAGTTAAAAGTTAAAAAAAAAACAGAAAATTTGTCGACTGACACAAAAAGTGTGTTTCCATAATAGGCATATCAGATGTTGTTGTAGTCTTACCTTTTTATGCGAGTGTGGATCTTTAACTCCATGAAACCCATATCTAGTCACAGCTGATGCATAGGTATCTAGAAACCATCTCTTCCACAGAGTAATTCATCCTTGTGTTAAGAAGGACACTACCCAATATCACACAGAAATTATGGTATTTATTATGCTAGTGTTTGTCACTTGTTGTATCTTTTATTTTATGCCAACATTGGGTGTACTTGATGCTGGCCACCCACATGATTTCTTTGGTATTTTTATCCAGTGAGTGTGCGGTGATGATGGTGTTCTGAGATAAGTTGTTTTTATCAAAAGATCTATCTTCTACCTTGTCTAGAACAGACAAACATATGCGATTGTTAGCTTGGTGAGCGTACGTAAATTGCTTTATAAAATAATAAAAGCTTTGCAGTTCATTATAGTCCCTATACATTCTTTAACTTTATAATCCATTTGTGAATAAAGGCGATCTATGTTTTAAAGAGACTATTTCACAGATTGAGAAATTCATCATTTTTTAAATAAGACGTTTTCTATGGATAAAATGGTAGTATTGTTCTTTTTTTACTTGAAACTCGGCCATTAACTGGTTTCTCTAACCTGTTAATATCTTTTTATTAAAGGTAAAGCAGGTTATCTTGAAGATATATAAAAAACTGTTTAAATGGTTTAATTCGTAGAGGATTACCTACCATTTTCGTACTGCTAAGTCATCGTAGGTGGAAACAGTGCCTGGAAGTCAGATTATGAAATGGGTCAACGCTCTTAGCATTTTATGACCATCGTAAAGCTGTTGGATATAGACACATATATGATCACTGAATAAAGGCTCTAAATACTATAATACGAATTAATTGTGTTACCAATGGCTACTTTGCAGCGCTAATCGTAAAACAGTTCAGCTGTTATAAAGTTTTGAATGACACTGTGACAATATTTCATTTAAAGGCACATCAAAGGAGAGGAGTATAAATAAATTACTGAAAAAATATATGTAGTTCTTTTATCATGTTAATAAAAGTAATGAGAATTAGTTTAGGAATGAATTGAGACCCTATCAAATAGACTCATTTAAAATAAGTTATTTTGTGCTTGAAATATAGTTATCTCCAATTTAATCTTGTTTATCAACAACCTGATTGTTTACATATTCAAAATAACGAATTCTGATTGGTCGGTTCAAAAGTATGTGTATCAACTGTCAAGGTTAGAATCAGGAAATCTGAAGTACAAACCTTGCTAATCTGGGTAATTTCTGGTTTACGTTCACATTTAAGTTGTGCTGATGGTGTTTTCTGGAAATAACTATTTGAATTTGTCCAAAAATTTACCAAATAATATAGTTTGATATAGCATTATTCTCCTTTGATGGGCCTTGAGAAATTGAATTATTGCTTTCAAATATCCTCAAATTTGCCAACAAGCAGCTTTAAAGTTCATTCACACATATGTCGTTAACGATATTCGACTCTTAACCCTTATAGTGCTGGAACCGACTTCATCCTTACGCAAACAGGTTTGATCCAGGCCAGCCGCCATGTAAATTAACGGCTGGCCTGTGATCTAACCTGTTCGCTCCTCTAAGTACCATTCCTCAACAAAATCAAGCAGATGTTTAAGGTGGTTTTCGAAAGGCACACGACACAAAAACCTATTTGAAAAAAAATACCCAGAATTATATGGGTTAAAACTGCCCTACATTCGGACACCCTTGTTATATTTGCAAAGGGTTGGTCCCGTGGATAAAAATAATACCTATCATCTATGACTAATGAACTGTTATTGTTCACGCTTTACGATTGACGTCTGCCGTTTGTTTCAATTAGGGCCAGTCAATCACACATCTCATTGGATGGAATTGGCTCAACCCTTACATCATATGACCTCACTTAAACCATAACCAAACAATAAAGACATTTGACCAGTTCGTTGCAGACGACTCTGAAAAACATTATGGGAAAAGAAGAAATTGCTATTAACGACTAGTTTCTCCTTTTCCCACAATGTTCTGTGCCCTAAAAGAAGATTATTTTTCAATTTCATCACATTTTGAAATGTGGTTTGCAAACTCTTTAAATTGGGACGATCGAAAATTTGTCGTTTGGTAAAGGGTCAAAGGCATGATATTATATTTTGTACAAACTATGTCAAAAGCGACTGTATACTGTGTACTTGTTTAATAAACTATGTCTTTTTGTTTTTTTGTTTTGTTCTGTTCTGTTCTTATACGTATCTGTGTCAGAGCTATTTCGCAATCACTGTGACATAAGGACAGTTTGCGAATTGTGGGCAGTTTATCCTTCAATTGAATTAGTTTCTTCCCAATATCATGGCGATTTAAGTAACCTTTTTGTCGTCTGTCTTTGCCTTCGATTCAGACAAGATAAAGTATCCCCCAATACAAATCAGTCAGTTCATGTGTCCTATATTGCGTTTCCATGTCATGTCACGGAGAATACAATTCTGTCGCTAAACGACCCGGCGGTTTTTGACGTTTGTCTCTGCTTTCAATATTTACCAGATAAATTTCCCCCATTGGGCATTGAGGTCATACGTCCTTTTTTCTGTTTCTAGCAGAACATACTGGGTACAACTCTGCAGCTAACCGACCCAACGATTCTTTTTTCTGCTGATTCTTTCAATTTGGACCAGATATAATATCCCATACCAGGAGAATACAATTCTGATGCCATCTGATCTGAAGATTATTTTCGTCTGTCTATGATATCAATTTAGATCAGATACAATTTCCAATATGACAGTGACTATATAACGGGGGTTACAACGCTGCGACCAACCGACCGGCATATTTTGTTCCCTGCCTTTTTCAATTCGGATCAGATACAAGTTCCCATACATAGTAGTTGGTTCATACGTCTTTTGTCTGTTTCCAGGTCACGGAGGTTACAGTTCTGCTGCTACTCGACCCGTCAATCAGCTACAAGCCAGGAGAAAAGCCGCCAAAATGCTGATGACGATCGTGGTGATGTTTGCCGTCTGTTACCTACCGATTCACGTCTTTAACATATTGAGGTAAATATAGTCATATCATAATCAGTTCACCATATTTGGTTTACATCGATTGTGAAGGAAGCTTAAAGCTTGTTCAAAGCCACTCTCGATGACTACTTCCGGGATACTTAACCAGTAATCGCGCCGGTTTGTGGGTTGGTCCCTCGATACAAGAGCCCGATGCTCTACTACTGCACCAATAACATTATCCTGCATGGTCCAGGGGGTAAATATGTTGTTCCTTAACCCATTACTAAACAATAACGACGTTTGACCAGTTTATTGTCGACAACTCTGGAAAACATTGAACGAGTAATTTCTCCTTTTCGCACAATGTTTTTTGTCCAATCAGCAGATCATTTTTTCAATTTCGTCACATTTTGAAATGTTGTCTGTAAACTTCTTTCAATTTGTGACAGTCGAAAACTTGGCGTTTGGTAGAGGGTTAAGGAGTCCCGGACTTTAGCCCCACCCGACACCTTCCTTTTCACGTGTGTGTCCTCTTTTTAGATACCTTAGAGCCCTAGCCTCGTAATGGTGAATTCCTAGAAAGCCTTTATATGAGAAAATTGCTGACACGCTGTCAAATATAACATAACATAATGTTTCATTTGAAGTAGGATTAATATACATATTTTATCAGTGGTTCCAATAGAGTCTTTTATCTATGCCATTAAAAAGGTTGTTAGACATTCAGATCAACAGTATCTCACTGTGTTATCAGAGGAATATATCTATCTATTGACCACCTCAAAAATATATCATTTCATTTATTTTCTTCTTTCTTTTTTTCGTTTTTTTTTGGGGGGGGAGGGTCTCAGCTTTCAACGACTTTCCAAACTTTTAAAAAAAATTGATTGAACCAGACGACTTTAGAAAAGCTTTGTTAATATGTGAAAAAACTTCCAGATCTGCTGTTGTGATATGTGAACAGATTGAAAAAGCATTGTAGCAGTAATTATTCCTTTCCCCACAATGTTTTCTGCCCTATCAGAAGATTACTTTCCCATTTCATCACATTTTGAAATGTCGTCTGCAAAGTCGTTCAACTTGGGACAGGCAAAAATGAGCCGTTTAGTAAAGGGTTAATGAAGAGCTAACACTGGTCTGTTCCAGATATTTCCCTCTTGTCGTGTGAGTGTGTGATAAGTGTTGGTGTAACGAGGGAAGCCCATTAACGCAACACGTTACAGTCTAGATAATATGTCGTGAGAACGACTAGCGCCCATTAAGTCTCCCCCCCCCCCTTTCCGTTCTTTTGAAACAGACGACATGGAAATAATGTCTCAAATTGACAAGATACAGTTAAAATGCCTATAAGGCTTAGCATTATTGACACGAAATATTTGTAACTCTACACTAATGTTCGATATGAACATCTCATGTCACAGAAGTACCCGGATAGTTTCAATTGTTAGTCGGCGTCAAGGAAGAACAATCTAGGAATCGTTTATTAAAGAGCTAACACAGTTCCCTCTTTTCGTGTGGGTGTGTGATAAGTGTTGGTGTAACGAGGGTAGTCCATTAACGCAACACGTTACAGACTAGATTATACGTCGTGAGAACGTCTGTGACCTCTAGCGCCCATTACGTCTCCCCCTCTTCCGTTATTTTGAAGCAGACGACATGGAAATAATTTCTCAAATTGACAAGATATATTTAAAATGCCTTTAAAGATTCAAATATGGATATATAATTTGCAAACGTTAGAACAAAATGTGAATTTGCTCAAGGTGAGCAAATTTGCATTTTGTTCTAGCGCGTTTTCAAATGTCGTCTGCATCCGTCAAATACAAACGAACAGTTAATGTTGTATGTTTTCAAATGTAACGAGTAGCCCTTACTTCATAATAACCAACCTACTTTCTGATTTTGCGAGTCTGCGTAACAAATGGTAAAATTATATCTAATGAAAGATAATCCTTTTACCACAATGTTTTATTTTTCACTTACTTGATACCACAACAATACTATTTTGAGAATTTTTTTATCGTCTGCTCTTGCTTCCATTTTGGGTATGTCACACATTTTCATATAGGACGAGGAAGTTAATTCCATTAACGGGGATTTTACAGGAAGAAGTCGGCGTGTGGTCACCGCTTAATTACGATTCTCATCTACTCTTTATTTCCTGCAGACGATCTTGTAGGGCTTCCCCAAGCAGACGGCCTCGTTTTCGATTTAAGTGCTTTTTGACCCGATGTCTTCTCAAACCATTATTAAGATAGAATACCCGTAAAACAGCATTTTGAAACTCATTTTTTGTCGGATTTCTTCATTCGTTCTCGGTATTCATCGGTCGGGTCGAAACTATTCGATGTAAAGCGGATAGTTCCGGCCAAAACCGATGTATACCGAGAACGACCAAGGTAATCAGCTAAGGAAAGAAATTCAAAATGGCGGTAGTCTACCTTAAGCTACATGTGCATATCCCTACATATTGTAAAGGTAAATAGGCCCAAACGGGCTTTGAATGGTTATGTTTAGTCTGATAGTGTTTAAGTACGTGAGAGGCTAAAGAATACTCAGAATGTATTTGAATGTCATATTATATACATCGCTGAAAGCGTTCTGTCAAATGGATACGATTTACTTGCCTTGTATAGGGGTTTAACGCCGGGTCAATATATTTCAGTTTTATTACAACAATTCACGTGTACTAGGATTCCAAAATCGAAACTCGGATTTTTTTCCCATTTCCATTAGTATAACCTGCTTGAAACGGTAAAGAATTATGTAAAGGGTTTCAATCAATCACTTGATAAAGATTTATGTCGATCAACTGCCTACGTTTGACAGAAACTTTGATAAAACAGGTATTTCTAGCATCTTTGTGATGCCGACAACCGTTAGGCGCACGCATTTCCGGCCTTCGGAAACGAGGATCGTGAGTTCGAATCCCGTTGAGATTCACACTCGGCGTAAGTACAGGAAGCAGAATCGAGAAGATTTAATCTTAGATGTAAGAACCTGTTTCACAATCGATGAAAATTAAATAAGTTTAAACTATAATGATTTTGAACGTTTTAAATCAATTTGCCTCGCACCGATAGAATGAAAACATAAATGTGTAAGGTCACATAAGACAGCTTTCCAATTCCGTTGAAACCGCAGGGAAAACATAAAGAACATTATATTGCAAATAATGCAAACCGTTTAAATGTGTGGGTTTTTTTGTGTTTGTGTTTTTCTTTTCTTTTTTTCTTCATTTTCTTCTCTGTTTCATTCACAACGATCTTATATTAGAGAAGTGATGGTGTTTTTATATACCTTTTAAGGTCTTATGAAAGAGATGAGAGGTCTTTTGAAACAGATGAGAGGTTTTTTGAAACAGTTAATCGCTCTTGTCATGAGACGCTAACAATGTGTTTGTATAGACCCGCTTTCCAATTGATGGCTTACCTTACATTATTTTACGAGCACATGAGATTTCGGCAACTTCGACAAATACGTAAATTGAAAACAGTATTTAGTTTAGAGACAACGATTATGCATATTAAATCTTTAAAAGTTTATTTCTCCCAGAGCACAAAATTCTGGGTAAATCTCTCTTATATCTTACAAGCGATGTGTATTTGCTTATTGTTGCATAAGAAAACTTGCGAGAATTTCTCACATAACTCGGGAAAGATACTACATCAAAATATTACGAATATATATACACATTTCAAAGAGGAAATGTAAGTTCACAAGAGCATAAGAACAGAACAGAACACAACATAACAAGTTTATCTCAAGACTTGAACACTTGTGGTTACTGGTTATGACAACATTAAATACATGGTAAATAAATATTACACGTGAATAAATGGTTTTGAATATTATTGAAACAAATTGCATTGTGTACATCCTGCTCAAAATGTCGACAACAAAACCAATGTAAATAGATCATAACGTAGTGGGGAATTTGATATTTATCCTGTCACTAGTGCCATATTGAGACCGATTACTAGGTGCCATATGACCATATATCACATTCATGTGACGAATAATATAACGTCATTAGAACGCCATGACATAATATGACGTAATGTTTACATCATTCTGTATTTTGTTTTTGATTCCTTTTTTCTTGTGGTTTTTTTTTTTTCATTTTGTTTGTATATAAGAATACATAAAGGTAACAGGATAAATAGAATAAATGGTTGGTGCCTTTAAATATGAAAAGTTATCGGGCTCAGCATCGGATTATAATGCGTTTCGCCTTCGGTTCACCGGATACAATTTCTATGCCTTTTCCGATATAACGTTTCCGATTCACGACACAAACTATTCTCTTTGTATACAGATGTAATTTCAATGGACGTCTCAGATAACATAATTTTACAAAGAGATATTTAAGGCATTATCAAAATAAATCTCATAAAAAGAAGATGGTCTAGATTTACTTGGCGGCTGGCCTGGATCTAACCTGTTTGCATAAGCATGAAGACGGTTCCAGCACTATCAGCATTAAAGTGTACGCTAATTGGGATATCAATTTCGAGATATTACTCTTGATGATATGTCTTTGTCATTCTACAAGTAATTTCTGTTGATGCGTCTTGGAAACTCATAAGACAAGTGATGATATACGCATAAGAAAGTCATTACGATTTTCTGACTTCCTGTTATGAGATCGTTGCTTTAACCTATTCTTGCGTATGGAAATGTGGGACCGGTAATGATTGAAAGCACCAGCAGACAAAAAGAGCTGCATCTAGTAAAAACATGTACAACTCTTTCATGATGTTAACTAGAAACCATTGTGGTAAGACGATAATTACGTATCAAGAGACTCTCGTCCTTTTATCATATTGGTTTCTAAATTTCTTCAGCATATGTCAAAGAGAGGTACTATACAGCTAAAAGTTTAAGAAAATGTTAGATTAAACAGTTTTGGGCGGCAATTTGGGATTTTCTTGGGTCTGAAACTGATCTTAAAATTCTCAAAAATATCTATTTTAGTCAATTACATAGAATTTTCTTTGAGAACCTAAATAAAATGCAAGAACTAAACAGAATATGACTGTTTTGCCTAAAATCTAAGGGCAGACAACTTTTACCGCAATTTTCACCTGCGGCAGAACTCAATCAGACGAGCAGTTCTGAACTGCTGAGACAATTTTCTATGGAATAGCATCAATAAACCTTTCGAAATTAAAAGTGGTCTACAGCTTAGACTACAAGGAAGAAGCGATGGTGTCAATGTACCAAATCCTGGGAGCTAATCGATTGATCTTACCGCTTTAATTATAACAGTTTTCCGAACGTTTCGTCTTAACTTGATTGCAAGCATCGAAATTATCGTAACGAAAAGATCGAATTCTCTTTTGTCGGGATGATGTTTAATCAAAGTTACTGTAAAAACGTTTAAATACAGAGTTTTCACAGAGAGGATATAATGTTACTGAATATGATTCTTTCTTTGAAAAGACACCATTCATCAGAGGTCGTCAACACACAACATATGACATTTCAATATGATTACTAGGAAGCTACTTTGACTCGGGACATGTTTAGAAACTCATGCTGGAAATTGACCAGATGATAATAGAAAAGACCATTAGAAACAGGAAATGGCTTTACTCTGTGGAGAAAATAGGCAAGAAAAAGTTATCAAAACCCACGTAAAAACGGTATTAATGTATCGAAGTCACGATACGTCCCACTGTTACATGAGTTATACTGTCCTTTTGCTTTCGAGGAAACCAATAACACGAATTTGTCACTAAAAGGAAGCAAAAGTACAGATTAAGAAAACGTTACGCCAGATAACTTCATTGTTTTAATTGAAATTAGTATCACATTATGAGATACCCTTTTAAAGAACATTTTTGATTTGTCAGAGTCTAACAGTTATTACCAAAGAAAAAACCAAAAGCATCACAGGGTTACCCTAGGGTCAGTCCTGTGTAATATATAGAGGATAATCACGCCTTTCGATTGATATCAAAAATATGTCACGAGAATGGATTGTTATCAGGTTGAAAAAACGAGTTCGTAGAACGTTTTTTTCTACATGATAACAACCCATTCAATTGACATATTTTTGATATCTATCGAATGGAATTGAGTATTCTATTTATTTTATTCCACTATATAAAGTACAATCTGAACACATCGGGTTTATCCAATAGAAAACACCTCTGAAATAATAGGGATGACGCCATATTGTATCCCGCGAGAATGACGTCACTTTCTTTCGGAAACACATCAGTGTTCTACCAGCTCATCCCTTACCACCAAAACTATGCACCAGAAGTCGAAACTCAAAATTTCTAAATGGGACTACTTTTGTACTACGACCCGGAAGTACTCCGTAAGAGGTGCGAGACCATGGGTATATTTTAGAATACAAACATTTTAGTGCCGTGTGCAAAAGTGCAGCTATTACTTTAATGCAAACGAATGGTAAAAAAGTAGTCCCGTCAAAACTGATATCATCACTGGCGATGATATGACTGATATCATCACTAGTGACGATATTCACTGTAACAAAATTGAAATTTAATACACTGAGAAATCCCAGTATTTCATTCATAAGAATATAAAAAAATAGAAGATAATCAACTTCGATTGCTAACAAAAATATGTCACGAGAATGGGTCGTAATCAGGTTGAAAAAAAACGAGTTCGAGTTTGCGTTCTATGATGTCATTCACGCGTATGGATTCATTTTGGAATACAAACATTTTAGTGCCATGCGCAAGAGTGCAGCTATGACTCTAAAGCAAATGAATGGTAAAAAAGTAGTTCCGTCAAAATTGATATCATCACTAGAGCTGATATGACTTTTTGTTATCATCACTATTGACGATATTCACTGTGACAAAATTGAAAATCAATACACTGAGAAATCCCTGTATTTGACTGATAGGAATATAATAAAATATACAACGGTTATGAGTCTCGAAGGGAAATCCGACTACCACATGCACGAAGTCGTCTGCTCTCCAACAATTCATGTCATATCCACAAATTTCTTTCAGATATCGAAGTAATAGTGTTTTGTCTTTCAAATAAACATCCTCCCATGACAGTACCTTAATTATTGCGATCACCACAAGGGTTCTCTTGACAAAGTTGACTTAAATTCCTGGCCCATCGACAAGGGGGTGTTAACCTCACTAACTCCCTATACAGCAATAACCAGACGCCATGCAGTCTAGAATTCGTAATGGAAGAATAAGACAGTTCAATCATATCAGAAACCTCTAATCACTTTCGCGTCTTTTCCAAAAGATTATTGTAATTATGCATTTCTCGTCTGCTTACTTTCACCTTCGTAGATATCATCCATATTGCGTGACGTCATCTTATCACAACATATTTCATTGGAAAAACGAACTGGCACTCGGTTTCTTTACTAACCCATTACCTTTTACACCAAAAAAAACATTTGCAACTTCCATTCTATTGAACAAACAAGGACCCAACTCCTCATTTGGCTGAACCAATGAAATTTCTCCTTTCATACAGCATTCAATGTATAGCAAATGGCTTCTCAGGTTAAAGTAAGCAGATGGTTGTATCAAATTCCGCTCTCAAAAGTCAGCGGTTGGCAAAGACTTGATATGGGAAAGAGGTTTGTGAAATAATTAAACCGTTTTATCATTCTATTGCGAATTGTATACATTTAGACATTTTGTCAATGTACTTGCTGTTGACATTGCAACGTTAACAATAAATCCAGCGTCATTTCAACAACAGTTAAACAGGACAGTGTTAATTTAGTCATGTTCAATGGGGTAGGTAAATTAAGTAAAGACAGTAAAATTTCAAAGCTAAGACTGCATAAAGAACAATCAATTATTAGAAATTCGCTCTCTGCGCATGTGTAGGTCAATGGCTGGTCAAATTTAAATCCACCTTGCAGTGTTGTTGATGGTTGGCGCTGACAAATGACCTGTCCCGCAAAGTGAGTTTATACGGGATCGTAATTACATCTTATGAAATAATGATAATAAGATAATGATAATAAGATAATGATAATAAGAAAAAGCATTCTGATGTATTATGTATATATAGCCTAGTAACATAACAGCACTCTGTCACTTTGTCTCGAAATCATCATCAAGTAGCCTCGCTGTTCTTCCTGATAAGTGGAACAGGTTTCCAAAAACGGGATGCTATTACTAGGAAAACGGTCTTTATCTTTATCACTTGTCAATTAAGTATACAGTGAAACCTCGTTTATCCGGACGTCTCGCAATCCGAACGTAATTTTAAGGGAACGGAATTATTTGTAGTAATTTGCCTAACCAATTACCAAATAATAACGAAATTTAACAAGGTTGTTGCAGACGACTTTTGAAAACATTGTGAGTAAAGGAGAAATTGCTCGTAATTTTTTCTGCCATATCGGATGATAATTTTTTTTATTACATCAAATTTGGCGTTTGGTAAAGGGTTATAAGTATACACGTGCATATAGACGATTATGCCTTAATGTATAAAAGACCAGGCATCGCTTCATTAGTCCGGATGACTTGTTAATCCGGAAATTTTGTTGGGAACAGACGTGTTCTGATTAACGAGACGTCACTGTATATATAAAGTACTCATTATAGGATTATAATCTATTCTATTGTCGAATGTGACAGAGTAAGCTTACAACAGCAGGAATTTTGAAATATTAAGATACAATATCTGCTGTAAGACAGATATCTTTTTGTTATAGTGGATACGTTGCTTGTGTGACCGTTTCATACACGTCGACTCAAAATTTTTAAATTTCTAACACCTGTACCAGAAAAGATCATGAAAAGGAAGACTTTTCATTTTGGCATAATATAACGTCATAGCATAAAGAAAACGTTGTCCTTCATACTTGATATGTGTTGTCTTGAAATTCACCATTTTACATATTCCGAAATAAGGGAAGATCCTTAAGGAAAACCAGAGGTCCCGTAAGATGAGATTATTTTGAAAATAGATACCAATGGCTTATTATAGCATTAACGCTGGAAATTCGAGGCTAATGCATCTACGTTTGAAGACATTCACCCATCCTTTTACTCACCCATCCCTTCATTTGATAACTTCTGATTGGTCAATAGACAATAGAGTAGACAAGTAAAATATACCTAAAAATATAAACACATTAAAGCTTCTTCATGGCATTAAATGAATTGCACAGTTCCAAAGAATCAATTATTCATTATGAACAGTTCATATCTTTGTCAAAATCATTTTAATTGCTAATGTCAAGTACAACATATATGTCAGAGTGAGGCGATTCTGAAAAAAAGGGTTAATGAGGCTTATGTAGGAAAATCTGTTTATAGCAGTCGTAAAGAACCAAACCTCTCTTTGATTATCCACGTATATGTATATGTAATGACAGTAAAGGGGTTTAAGTCGAGATAAAAGCATCTCAGTTGTTAATATGTTTCACCCTTTCGTTTCATCACCTGATCGAAAAAAGATCAAGACATATACAGTTAAGGTGAAACAAATAACAGTAGTGAGTTTCTTGATGCGAGAGGCGAGGAAATAGAGTTAGAGAGATAAATGAGGAAAGAATGTCAGATACAGATTTTAGGATATGAGAATGGATAGAGAGACAAAGAGACAGGCTTGGATGCATATGTTCAAAAATGTATTTCTTATTTTCAGCTTTCTATATGTATTTACTTGATTATTATCTATTTACAATACAATACAGACATAAAGAGTGTTCCTTTATCCTCATCGTATATACGCGAAGACTACTAGTTGAATTCTTTTCAATATAACAACTGTGCCATCTTATATTCTATATGATGATTTACCATGGACATACTCCCAAATAGCGTTCCTTTATCACCATTGTATATACGAGCAGTTGTGTTGTTTCCAATGTAAATACAGCGCCATCTTATACTCCATTGGAGGATTTGTCAAGTTCATATACTCAGGTATACCGTTATTTATGTCCTAGAGTTAAATCATTCCATTTTCTATTGCAGATATAACGGGACTCTCTATTCCATGGACGAGTTCGTTGTGGTGACGTATGCCTTAATAGCCCGAGGGCTCTGTTATCTCAACAGTTCCATCAACCCCATTATTTACAACTTTATGAGTGGTGAGTCATAACATAACACAATAACATAATGATTTTTATTGCATAATAAACATTACATGTTTTATAGTAATATTACAAACATTTAAAGAAAACATGGATTTACAAAGAGATTTTCATTTAAAGGTGTTATTCAATTTCTATTTTGTTGAGAATAATATATAGATACGATGACAGATTAGAAATGGGTTTTTCTTTCGAAGGATTTAATAACAGATTATAAAATATATACATTTTGGCCATGTATGATAGTACATCTATTTCCTTATATATTTTTTATCATAAATTTAAATGTTTTGAACAAATAAATAAAAAGTGGAATTCATTTTCTATCTGCCCAGAACTACAATGTCTGCATATTCTCTCATTCTCGAATCAGACAGACGTCAATTCATATCTAATGATTTGCTTTGTTTGAATTAAAGGGACTATCCAACAAATTGAGATGGTAATAATCTTATATCAATATGTTCTCTACGGATAAAATGACAACACAAATCTATCTAACTATATACAGTTAGATGGTTGGTTTGCTTCTCAGCCTCATGTCTTCTATTATTTTAATGACAATAATAATATATAGACTAGATTATCAACAGCTTTTCAATCCATTCATAACCGTACAGAAAAATAAAGAACAATAATTTAGTATTGCAGATATTGTAAGCTGTTTAAACGGTTTTTTTCATAAACAACGATCTAAAGATAGAATAAGAGATGGTATTTTTAGATACCATCGTCACGTGGGTCTTTGGAAACGTTCAATCGATTTTGTCATATGGCGTAAGAAAGAATTCCTGTTTTAATTGATAAAACGGCTTTATCATACAAACTACATCACTGACAGGCGCACTTCACATTATTTAACGAAAACATTGGATTCCAGCATCTTTGACGTAAAGAAATTTAAAACGGTTTTTGGTCTAGTGAAAATGATTTTACTTAAAGAAAATTAACGTGTTTTACCCTAAGAGAACAAATCTCTGAGTAAGTTCTTGTAAAACGACGTTTTACTGATTAAGGACATATTCTATAGTTTTATAACTAAATAATCCTTTCACAGAATTTTCTAAATTTTTGATATGTTAATAAGAATTGTATTGTGAATGCAAAAATGAAAAGAAAAATGCAATTCGACGAGTTAGTTTTTTTGTAAAATGAGAGTTTCCATGGTAACCGTTTGGGGCAAAAATGTCAAAATGACCATACCATCTTCAAAGGTAATAAAAATAATTCTGGAAGGTTCATAAGCACAAAAGACATGAATTCATAAATTGAATACTTTATTGTTCAATGATGCTTTAAATTATTACAATCTGAACAATTTTTGAAATCCAAATCAGTTTTTCAAATTTTTGTATTCAATAAAAAACAATGAAAATTGGTATGTATACTACAAAGAAATGAAGATATTTCAAAATTCCTTTCATAGAATTCTCTTATTTTTCTGTATGTGAAGTAAAATTCAATCTTGAAATACAAAATGCAAAAATAAAAGAATATGTTGACGAGTTAGTTTTTCTGTAAATTGACAGTTTCCATGGTAACCGTATTTGAAAAACATTTACAAAAACGACTAAAATAACGTTTAACTTGAAAAATAGAAGCTGGGGGCTTAATATGCTTGAGAAATATATAATAATGTTAATAACCTATTATAATTTTATAGATAATATGATTATTCTTTGAAAAAATTTGCATACAGTAAATTTCGTCCGATACATAGAGAATAGATGGTTGGTGTCGTGAATCGGAAATGTTATCGCGCAAGGCGTAGGAATATTATCCGGTGCGCCGAAGGCGAAACGGATAATATTCCGAAGCAGAGCCCGATAATTTTTCCTATTCAAAGACACCAATCATCTATTCTATTTATCCTTTTACGTTTATGTATACTTTTAAAAAACAAATAAAACACGTGAAAAAAAGCAGAGAATGATGTAAACATGACGTCATGTGTCATGGCGTTCTTATGACGTCATGATTTGTCACGTGAATGTGTTATATGGTTAGTGCCGGATATCAAAAATGTTATATGGCACCTAGTTATCGGTCCCAAAATGGCACTATTGACAGGATAAAAACGATTATCCGACTTCTATGCAAGTACCTCTTCGGTTACAGATTTATTTACTCCCTTGGATGCACAGATGAAGTGCGTATTAAAAACTACCGAGAACGTCCTTAAGTAATTTTCTTTGAAAAGCGTTTATGAATAAGGGCATGTTTTAAGAGTGTCTAGCGGTCTTCAATGCGACTTCAACGTATGTTTTAAGTTGTTTTATGTTAACAGTGTACGGCAATTTCATCCTAACTTATGCAAAACCATAGCTTCATCGTATCATTTTTAAGCTTAAACATTTGATTAAAGGACGCGCTGTGAATAACATTCTATCAGACGATCCTAGAGATTGTAATCTTCGAAACAAATTTATCCTTTGTTTTTTGCGTTAATATTAGTATGGGGTAAACTGTTTTTAGTACACATGTCGTTCTTTACATTCAAATTTTTATTTGAATCAGAAATAACAGTTTACAAAAGAATACTAAAATGTTATATGGATAATTGACTAGAAACAAAACCAGCTATTGCCTGGCTCGAGCCGTTCTACTTTTTTCACAATGGTGTTTTGATTTTCATCCATTGGAATGCTTGGTAATTTTCTTTAAGTAGATTTTTGTGTCGTCTGCTTTCCAAAAACCGTAAATATCTGCTTAATTTTGTTGAGGACAGACATTCAATATGGCAAACAGGTTAGATCACCGGCCAGCCGCCAACGTCGTGAGCTCAGAGCAAAACAATTCCTCGTAACTCCTTCATACAAATGAAATCTTGATTTGAAATTGCACTGGTCAATCAAAACTAACATCCATAATCAATGATATTTTGAAAACCGTCGAACAGTTATCCTAGGATGAGAATGTTTTCCCCTTTTTTAAAGTCTTTAGAAAGTATCATATGCGTTTAGAGGCGAAACATCTTCAATTTTAGAACATAAACGTCTTCTTTGTTTCTCCTCCAACCAAGTAAGCATTTTGATGTTAGCCGTCTTTAACTATAAAGCAAATTGTCTTAGTAATTTATTCCAAATTGTCTTGAAACGGATCTTAACACTTTCCACGCTATATTCGGCTCCTGTCATTCTTACATCAAAGTCAAATTAGATGGAAAAAAAGATTTAAAACGTTACTATTGCAAAGGGCCATTTAAAATTGAGCACGAATTTTCCTGTCGTGACGGTTTATTCTTATGTAATTTTATTTTAACGAGAGCAAGAAGTGAAAAATCACGCAAAAAAAACCTAGAAAAGATTGAAAATATACATCTTTATTTCATATAAGAAATATTTCTTTCTTCCTATCTTTTTTTTAATGACCAAACTATGAAAACAATGACTGGCTAGTCTTTTACGTTCATATTTTTTTGTGATTTTTCAAAGTGTTCTTTTTCAATGCGCCATGCGTCATGCATTACACAAATAAACGTTAAACCACTGATAAGGTCATTTGACATTTTTAGCCGTTGTTAAATTCAGGAACAATTTTGATATTTTTGCTACTTTTGTTTCCACTGGCTAAGTCAAACAAATTCGCGAAAAATTCAAATTCATCCCAAATACATCTGCTATTAGCCACATTTTAATCAAATCTGTCAAATCCTTCAAAAGTACGAAATAGTAATAACAATTTAATGAGGTCATTTCAAACTTTGAAAAAGGAGTTGAATGACGTCATTTAAGTGGTAAATAGGAGATCACTTTCTTCAAAGTTTAAGAAATAATTCGAAAATGTAAAAATAAATCAGGTATTCCAAGGTACTTCCGTAAAAAGTGAAAATAAACCCCTCGTGCATTTTTACAATAAAATAACATGCAATTTCCATTTTGTTCTATTTTGTTTTTTAATTGCACTCAAATGTTAAGTGTACAAATCAATTGTCATGTGTAAATTTTCCTTTGATCATGATGGGTTCGTAACTTTCTTGTAGCAGGTGCGGTAGTTTGGCACGTAAATGTATTCCAGACAAAAGCGTATATCTCTTTGATTGCGTAATCTACAGTTCGACACGGAAAGTGAGTAAACAGCGTAGATCCAGAGTGTGTGATTTGGTACCATTTAACTAAGTATTTGCCATATTCTGAGAGGGATATGAATTTTTCATGAGAGGCAGTCTCCCGACTGACTTACGGAATGCCGATGGTTCTACCCGCCTTGACCAGCCCTTATGGGCAGTTGAGTATGGGGTCTTCCTCCATCATTAAGAGTCGGGCATCGCTACATAACTGAAATAATGTTGATGTGATGTAAAACCCATATATAAAAAAAACTAAGTATTTGCGACAAAACTGCATCCAAACGAAAGCATCGTATAAGAAATATTCACTTATATCTAGTTTTTGTGAGAATTTGTCGCTTCCATCATTTGAATAAATTTGAATTCTTCTTTTCCAGCGAAGTTCCGCCAAGAATTTAAGTCAGCGTTCTCCAAGTGTTACAAACCGTTCGGGGAGAGCGCCAAGACACCGATGGAGGTCTACAACTTCCGGCTTGCGCGCGCAAACGGACACACTCGTTCTGAGCGGTATTCGATGAATACCTACTCCACAAGACCGTGCCAGAGTACTCTCATGAAAGGCAAGCCGTTCTGACTATAGGAACATTGTTACTATGCCATTTCAGGGGACAATGTCATTCTAAGTTCAAGGTCACACGGACTCGAACGAGTGAGACCTTGCCAGAGTACTCTCATGAAAGGCAAGCCGTTCTGACTATAGGAACATTGTTACCAGGCCATTTCAGGGGTCAATGTCATTCTAAGTTCAAGGTCACACGGACTTGAACGAACTCACTAGACCTTGCCATATTACTCTCATGAAAGGCAAGCCGTTCTGACTATAGGAAAATAACCTTATGCGAATGTAACTATGTAATTCCAAGGTCAATATCATTCTAAGTTCAAGGTCACACGGACTCGGAACAAACTTGCCGTGACAGGCAGCATTATCAATGTTTCGTGGTTTACCAGACCGCCATCTGTCGACAGTGTATTTTGTATATGTGATATGTATTATACTAATTGGTTAACGCATTACCAAACAATAACGACATTTGGCCAGTTTGTTGCAGACGACTCTGGAACATATGGTGGGAAGAGGAGAAATTCCTTTTAACGAGCAACTTCTCCTTTTCCCACAATGTTTTCTGTCATAATAGAAGATTATTTTTTAATTTCATCACATTTTGAAATGTCGTCTGCAAACTCTTTCAATGTGGGACAGTCGAACGTTTGGTGTTTGGTAAAGGGTTAGGTTAAGTACTGTAATACTCAAAAGAACGTGCTGTACATTTATATGAAGAAGAATAAGAGAAAGTCAGAGAATCCCATTTGAGGGAGTAGGGACATTAACCCTTGGAATGCTGGGAAATTTTCTTAAAATAGATTTTTGTGTTGTGAGATGATGACGGTGAAGTGTGACAAAATGGCGGCGAGACCCAATATGTTTGAGTTAAACGAGGACCCGTAAGAATATATACATGAAGTTGTGTCACATCCGAACTTATTGAAGAAAGTGTTTCATGTTGACCATAGCTTCCAACACTGACCATATAATTCGTGTGGGACAGTGGGGTATGATGATCAACAGAGGGTATATTTTTGGTACCGGTGCGATGAGAATATGTTGGCGTAGGAATAGGGAGAATAAAAGTGTTCAGTTGATGAGCGATTTTTGACGAGGGGTGGCTGTTGGTGATGCACAGATCAAATTATAATTGGTTTCTCTCTTGAAATCAGGATACCGTCTTACTAAACATTTTTGGCAAACAAAATTCATAAGTTCATAAAATCATTCCATCTTATTTCAATATTGGACTAAGCAATATTGCATAGTTACACATTAATGGAATCGTTTCTCAAAAAAACTTCCAGAGACGTGTCACGTGAAAACGTAGTGTTTTCATTTAAGATACTATCCTTGATTATCAGATTCGACTTAAGCTAATATTTTCCTTAAGTCGTTCAGTAAAACGGTATCCAGTATTTCTCACTTGATGATTCTTAGTCACTTCTTCACTACTTATATTTCAAATCCGTTACCTTCTTTTTAAAGATGAGAATCTGTCTGTGACGGGTGGACAATGACAAACCGGTTTTCGTCGGTGAAAGTCACAAACGTATATTATGACTAAAATCGGTCGTTACTTAACACTAACAGTGCTGGAACCGCTTTCATGCTTATGCAAAAAGGTTAGATCCAGGCCAGTCGCCAAGTAAATTGGCGGCTGGCCTGTGATCTAACCAGTTTGCTACTGTGAGTACCTTTCCTCATCAGAATTAAACAGATTTCTAAGTTTTAGGAAAGGAGACGACATACAAATCGATTGTTAGACGATAATCCAGTATTTTTAGGGTTAGGACGATTTCATTGCCACCCGTAAGTCGGCTAATTCAAGACCACAGCTGGACACAACTTACCCAAGGACTTATCCCTTTCTGAGGGCAAATAAGAAAGAATGTATTTTATTAATCTAGCAAAGTTTTCTTGATATATTGGAGATGTATGTCTTTATAAGAAAGTGAGGAATGAAAGCAAAGTGTGCAATGGAGATATAAATATAGACCCGTCCGTGGGTACATATGAAAAAAAATGCACAAGCTTCTACGATAACATGTTTTTAACTCCCAGAATGCGGGGTGATTTTCTTAAAAAAAGATTTGTGTGTCGTCTGCTTTCCACAACCTTAAATGTCTGCTTAATTTTGTTGAGGAAAGATACTCATATAAGCAAACAAGTTAGATCACAGGCCAGTCGCCAATTTTCTTGGCGGCTGGCCTGTGATCTAACCTGTTTGCATAAGGATGAAAACGGTTCCAGCACTGAAATGGTTAAACGTAAACTTACGGTAAATTCGTCCGATGCGGGCTAAGATTTGTTGAGACAATATTTGTATTAACAAATTAAAAAGATATTCGTACAATAATCTTTCACGAAATCAAAGATATAAGGTTACACTGTTTTGTTGGACAAGCCCGAGATACAAATCTGTTTGTCTTTTTGAAAAACCTTACAATTAGCCACTACAAGATGAAGAATAAACACCTTCATCTTAGCAACTTAACGATAAAGAATGCGATATTGGTGCATTGTACTCCATCACTTCATCCTTTACCAAACGCCAAATTTTCAATTTTCCCAAAATGATAGAGTTTGCAGACGACCTTTCACACTGTCATGAAATTGAGAAATAATCTGCGAGAGCAGAAAACATTTTGGGAAAAGGAGAAAATGCTCGTTGAGAGAGCCATTTCTCCTTATCCTACAATGTTTTTGCTACATCGTCTGCCAAAAACTGGTCAAAATGTCGTTATTGTTTGGTAATAGGTTAATGCTCCAGTTTTCTTTCTCATGTTACGTAGTTAATTGGGAAATTGCTAATGGTGAGAAATTCTCTCATACAAAAAAAGGTTTCATAATCGTCTGACAAAAATGTTTACTTTTAACCCTTAAAATGCTGAGTATTTTCCAAAGATAGATTTTTGTGTCGTCTGCTTTCCAAAACCTTAAATATCTGCTTGATTTTTGATGAGGAAAGGTACTCGGAGTAGCAAACAGGTAAGTTCACAGGCCAGCCGCCATTTTACTTTGCGGCTGTCCTGTATCTAACATGTTTGCATAAGCATGAAGTTGGGTTCAGCACTTTTAGGGTTAAGATTCCTATTCATTTGCATGAACTTTCTTTATATAAATAATTGATATAATTTTTCAAACAATTGTATTTGTGCCCGCATTTTTATGTTTCTCCTTTCTATCGAAATTGTAAAACCCTGTAACGGTAAAAGAAACTTTGTTATGATATGACAGTTAATATAAGGAAGTATCCAAACAAAAGTAGCATTATAACGCATACCTCGTAGATAATACAATGTTAATAAGGCACAATGGAATGCCCTAGATTGAATGAGAAATTCATGTGTCGAAAGAAAAAGACTGTTAAAGGTATTGTTGTTACAAATAGTCATGATTAAAGACTCCTGTTTAAAGAGGATATTTTTCACTCAACTTACACAATCGAATAACGGATTCCATAATAGAATGTGGAACTACATGTATATAAAGAAGTGCCATTTTAATCTATGAGATAAAGGATTGGGGCAAACAAAACATTAATATGTTGTTTAAAAGGTTGGCACTGGATACAAAAACGCAAGTTCACCGGTTGGAAGTAAAATTGAAATACAGTTAAACCTTGTTTAACACATTACCTTTGTTGTTATAAGCTTTTTGTGGTGAAAATACTGACACAGCAGGCGTTTGGTCAATTTGCTGGATCGGTTATCTACGGAATTCCATAAACGACAGCCTACTGTCAACTGCCTAACCGAAAATTGATTAGCAGCGAATAACTCTGAGGCATGCCGAATGCATCATTTGTCAGTAGACAGTTGGTATCATATAGTCAGCAGTTAACAGTAGGCAGTTGGCAGTGAGCAGTAGGCGTTCATTTGATATATACAAGTATATATACTTGTCAATAGTAGTCTGTATCATCAACTATACAATAACCTAGGTACATTTATTACATGTTAATGCTTCCGAGACGTCAACTGCCATATACATCAAAGACTTGTGATCACAAATACCAGCTAACCACGTGGACCACGTGGTCGTGACCAACATGTTGTAGCTTAATGTCAACTGCTTACTGCTTGATGTCAACTGTATACTGCCATCTGTTACATTTGGGATGCCTCAGAGTTATTTGCTGCTTATAAACCTTTGTTTGGCAGTAGGCAGTTGGCAGTAAGCTACGTTTATGGAATTCCGTAGTAACGGCTAATGCTATAATCGCAGCCTTTCTGAAACTCTAAATTACCGATTTACGACAATGCACCGCCTGAGTTTGTTTTCCTTTTTGGAATCGTGATTGTTTCTAGTGTTTATCTTTTAAAAGCTGTTTACAAGCTTCCAGAATAAAATTTACCGGGAATGGAGTTGGAACCACCTGTATCATAGGGATCGATGTTGCTACCGAATCTGCTGTTAAGGAGATTATGATATTTACCCTTGGATTGTTGGGTAATTTTCTAGAAATATATTTTTGTGTCGCCTGCTTTCCAAAACCTTTTATGTCTGTTTTGTTTTAATGAGGAAAGATACTCAGAGTAACAAACAGGTTAGATCACAGACCAGCCGCCAATATAAATTGGCGGCTGGCCTGAGTCTAACCTGTTTATATAAGCATGAAGTCGGTTCCATTACTATAAGAGTTAAAACAATTGGTTTCAACGAGGTTCATACACAGTGTATGTCGTGTCACTTAAAAAAAATATAAGAATATTAAAGCTTTTTAAAGACAGTTATTGTAAGGAAGCAGCATATTTGCTACGAACGTTAAATTGCAAGTTGTATACATTTATTAATGTAGATGACTGTGGTGTCATTATGGAAAGTATAACTGCCTTGCACAACAAATAATATTTCTTCTCCATCGATACCGTGTATGAAATGCTGAATTGGTTGTATATCAAAATTTATCATGTATTTTTGTGTGACTGCAAATCGGCGTTACGTCATTTAGTCGGCAATTGTAAAGGAAACTTAATACATTTGTTTGTTGCGGATTTTGTTGTGTATTTTTGGTTTAAGGCTGGTTTAACACGTTATATTCCAATTCAAAATCATGTATTTTCAAGACCCCTCTGAGTTCAAAAAAAGTTTTTTCTCCCCTTAACTATTTTCTGCAACATGAAGTTGGTCCATTAAACTCTCAAACACAGTAATACAATTGACGTCCCAATCGTGTTAGTGTTTTCCACGGAGCAATGTGTACTACTAGCACCGCCCAGATATCAGTGCACAAGCTGTCAACGTCGACTGAGGTACCAGCATTTGTGTTCATACAGTCCAGTAAGATATTCCTGCAAACAATCAACTCAACCTTTGAGAACCTTGTATAATTATTAAATAGTATAATACCGTAAAAGCCGCTTATTCGTTGAAGCTCTTTGGCAGGCTAGGTCATACGAACAGTTAACATTGCCACCCCTGTCAACACATACCTATTGTAGATCCAAATCAGTGTCAACTGCGTGTCTCAAAAGTTCAGGGTTAAACTTGGATCAGGTCATACCAAATGGTCAAACTGCTCTTGTGTCGTATTCGGTCCGATATAATGTCTGATTCTCGGTAAGAGGTTTGAGTCCCGCCTTCGTTAGCTGTGCAGAATGTCTTTTGGTAGCAATATTTAGCAACCCTGTGATGTTTCAAAATTGAACTGCTACAGCGTGTTCACGAGAGAGATAGTTGATAATTGCATCAATCAAGGAGCTTGAAACCCTGGTCATTCAACATATCCTTTCTGTCGCTTGATTACTCATAACGACAAATGTTATTCTTCTCTTTGCACTAAGCATGTATATTCGTGTGAGAACATAGATGGCGGGAGAAGGGAGAATAGTGTGGAAATTGACAAAAATAATTGCCACGGGGGTATGGTTGTCTTAAGCATGACATACCATAACATAATTTGTTAGAACTTAAGCATATAGACCCAAAGATCAACACCTTTACAATTACATGCTCAAACATTAATAAACATGATTTTAAAGTTAATCACGTACAAATTATGGTATATTTGAGATTGTTCAAAGGATTAGTACGTACTCGGGATAGTGGATTAAAGGACTGTTACATTCAAATTACATCTGAGAACTAAATTGGCTGTCTAGACAGCTGTCATTCTAAAAAGGCATTTTTTACAAAATAGCCAAAGGTTGAAAAGGGTTTGGTTATCAAATGAGTTGGGAAGATTACTAAATAGCAACCCATTTGGTTGTTCTAACTACCTCTTATCAAACTATTTATCTTGTATGTTCTGAAAGAAATGGTATATGATTACAAAATATTCATTTTCAATGTAATTCAAACTACATAATTAAGCGCTATTGTATCATAACGACAGTGCTGAAAACGAAACGAAATACAAAATAAAACCAATACCACTATTGAACATCGTATTTTCATTTTAGCGAATATTGGTTATCATATAACAAAATGTGAGTTCATTTCGTCTTTTACCTCTTTGATAGAAGAATGAATTGCTGGTCGTATGGAAATTCCCCCGTTGTTACATCAGATAATCATCAGAAGTGGGTTGAAGTTTAACATACACGAAGGAGTGGTTGATAGGCGTATATTATTTCTAATGGATGACGAAACAGTATGGAAATTTGCTGATGTTATGGTAATTCATGTATCATTTATCTAGGATGTCTTTTTCTTTCGTTTTGACCTCCTCATTTCATTATATGTCACGTTGACGCATCTGCAACAAGAAGAAAACTTCTATTACGAAAAGCTAAATTATTCATTTGAAGAAATCTATCGTTTAGAGAAACAGGGATTCTTTTTGTCTTTTTAATCCAAATGGTCACTTCCAATTATCTCACAAAGAAAATGTACTGTTGTTGTGCTACTGTATTGTTTTCTGCTTCCGATTTAAATTTTGACCCAAACCTTTGTCCCATATAGGGACATAAGATAAATAGCCACGATGTAACAAACACGGTATCGTCTCTATGACGTTGCTATGGAGACAAATGTGTTGCTATGGACTCGAAGACTCACAGTCTGCTTCCTTGATGTCTTTGACTATCAGTTTACCAAAGAGTGAGTGCGTGAACATTGGATAAACCCATTACCAACCAAAAGCGGCATTAAACCACTTTATTGCAGACTACTCTGGTAAACACTGTGGGAAAAGGAGAAATTCATCGTAACGAGCAATTTTTCTTTTTCTCACAATGTTTTCTGACCCTTCAGAAGATTACTTTCCAATTTTATCACATTTTGAAATGTCGTCTGCAAACTCTTTGAAATTGGGGCAGTCAAAAAATTGGCGTTTGGGAAAGGGTTAATGAGAAAAGGTTTTAAATATTTTAAACGTTTTGAAACAGACGGAATTTGAAAGTTGTGTGACAAAAAACATCACAGACCATTAATATACTGCTATTTTTTGACACAACTAGTTTAATGAGCTATTCTAAAGAACATCCATTTTTATGTTAATGTTTTTGTCTTTTTTAATAATTGTGTGTCTTGCAGTCTAGTGTATACAGCATATTTATGCTTTTTACAGCATGTCGAATGCTTCTTGCTCTTGAAATTTATGTTGATTTCTGATGCTGTTTTCAAGATACCTTTGATATCAAATATGCGTTCATGGGATCGTTTCGTTGATCGATTAATAATAACAGAACATGCCAAATAAAACGCTCCTTTCCACCAAATGCAGTTTTATTAGGATGAAAAGAGCCACCAAGGTGGCCAAGATATAAAATAGACACCCGGACAGGAATATTCTCAAGAACTAAACCAATTATAAGGAAAAAATCCGTCTATGATAGTCTGGATAAAGCACAAAGTATTAAAACTTTAAAGTCAATTGCAGGATGACGTCCTGCTAAAATTACGTTGATAGGAACGTTCTAAAGTTCGAAACAATGTTATTTCTTAATTGTTTGTTCAATCTAGAGAAAACAAATATCAAAACGTAACACGTCATTGGGAACATATCTCAATGACATCCCATTGGTATTTTACAAAACAGTATTGTAGTTTATTCTACGATCAAATCCATGCGTATCCGTTTTCACATATACGGACATGTTCCTCAAATCGTGCAGCACAACGCTACCCTTGTGAAAAACGTTGATGCGAGAAAAGATCCCCGAAATGTCGTGAATCACCTTGGAACATGTTGAAAACAGCATTAAACGGCAAACAAACAACGATAGAGATAACAGAAAACCATAAACTACATGTACATGAAAACCTACATAACGTATTGTATTGGTTGTGTTATCTTTCATTTTGTCCGCATGACGACCATTATCATTTTAACCCTTAGAGTACTGGGTAATTTTCTAAGACTATATTTTTGTGTTTTCTTCTTTCCAAAATCTTAAATATCTGCTTAACTTTGTTGAGGAAAGACACTAAGAGTGGCAGACAGGTTATATCACAGACCAGTCGCCAATTTACGTGGCGGCTAGCCTAGATCTAACCTGGTTGCATAAGCATGAAGTCGTTCCAGCACTTTAAGGGTTATAAACATGTTTTCTTTTACAGCTATTTATGAAATGCTCGCTCTGGGTGTATTTGATGAATGTATATGGAATCAAATCTAAATGTATACAAGTAAATGAGTCTAATAAATACATTCAATAAAATGTTGTAGTTACCATCGAGTTGTTTATCAATTATAACCCTCTCTCTATATTCAGGAAGGAGAATCGAGAGTAATCAATCTAATTTGTAAGAACTTATTTCAAAATCGACGTAAAATAAATAAGTTTAAACCAATATCATTTTCCCTGGTTTTTTATAACATCATGTCGATCAAAGCGCACATATTCACTATTTGCTCTACTTTTCATGTCACCTTAGCTCAGTCGGCAATCATTCAATCTTGGAACACAAGTGACTGGGCTTCCGCGCTCGGCTTATGATTTTCCCGCTGTTAGATTAAGTCAACAAGACAATATCTATTCATCTCCATGCTCTGATCCTTATTGTTCGTGTAGACAGACAGTCAGTGGTCTGGGAATGATATTGTACAATACGTGTACTGGATCAGGGTACCGTTTTACTAAACAGTTTACGCTTAAGATTTGCGTAAGTCTAAAACAACAAGTCCTTTTATTTCAATATTTGGCGAAGCAATATTGCAAAGTAACACATCATTGGAATCGTCTCTCCGAGACGCTTCCAATGACGTGTCACATTGCAATATTGTACTTTCATTGAAGATATTATCCATGTTAATCAATTATGACTTACGCTAACATTTTCCGTAAGTTGTTTAGTAAAACGGACCCCAGGAGAATGATTAAGTGCCCTAACCCCTGATATGGGACTATATATTGTTGAAAAAAACGTCAAATACAAATTCAACCAATCGATCAACATCAGCTAATGTTTTAGTGTATCTAACGAAGGCTGGAAGAAAATTATGTTTAACACTTGATCAAATATCGTCAAATATTGTTGAACTACACGTGTTGAAAATGAAAACGAAGTCAAAACTGTTCCAACAACTAACCAAAAGAGCAAACCAGAATCACTTTACATGCGGTCAAAACCGTTAAAAGGGGGTTGTCGCTAAAGTTACACAAACAAAACAAACCAGAATCTCATTTCACGAGGTAGAATTCTTGTAAAAAAAAGAATCTGGATACAACCGGTACATATTTAAAACACACATCACAATTTCTCTCGGTGATGTCAAAATAGTTGTAAAAAAGAAACTTGATACAAGCTTTATACATTTAAAGCACACAACAGAATATCTCTGGGTGATGTCAAAATTGTTGTAAAAAGGAATCTTGATTCGACCGTTACACATTTAAAACACCAAACCAGACTCTCTCTCGGTGATGTCAAAATTGTTGTAAAAAAGAAACTTAATACGACCATTACACATTTAAAATACCAAACCAGAATCTCTCTCGGTGATGTCAAAATTGTTGCAAAAAAGAATCTTAATACGACCATTACACATTTAAAACTCACAACAGAATCTCTCTCGGTGATGTCAAAATTGTTGCAAAAAAGAATCTTAATACGACCATTACACATTTAAAATACCAAACCAGAATCTCCCTCGGTGATGTCAAAATTGTTGCAAAAAAGAATCTTAATACGACCATTACACATTTAAAACACCAAACCAGAATCTCTCTAGGTGATGTCAAAATTGTTGCAAAAAAGAATCTAAATACGACCATTACACATTTAAAACTCACACCAGAATCTCTCTCGGTGATGTCAAAATTGTTGCAAAAAAGAATCTTAATACGACCATTACACATTTAAAATACCAAACCAGAATCTCTCTCGGTGATGTCAAAATTGTTGCAAAAAAGAATCTTAATACGACCATTACACATTTAAAACACCAAACCAGAATCTCTCTAGGTGATGTCAAAATTGTTGCAAAAAAGAATCTAAATACGACCGTTACACATTTAAATCACACGCCAGAATCTCTCACGGTGATGTCAGAATTGTTGCAAAAAGGAAACTTGATACAACCGTTACACATTTAAAACACACAAGAGAATCTCTCTCGGTGATGTCAAAATTGTTGCAAAAAAATAATCTAAATATGACCGTTACACATTTAAAACACACACCAGAATCTCTCTCGGTGATGTCAAACGTGTTTTAACGGAAACTTTATACTGTGACAGTAATAGGGTTTATGTATGAATACTACTTCTACAGTCTGGCTTTTATTGGTGATTCGGTAGAGTGGTTGACTTTCTCTCGGAGTTAAGCAACGTACTAAGTGGTTAAGATCTGGATGGATGACCCACGATGGCTTTACTCCGAGAGGGACCCGATGCACGTTACAAAATTGGTGGTAGCGGTGGGATTTGGTTTGATATCACCATCATTCCCGTACCCTTAGTAGATCGTTACATGTTCTCGCCCCTTGTGTCTGCTATGTAGCAGTGTTAGTGAATGGCAGTGACACTGGTTAGTCGGTTTTGGGTACGCGGCTATACATCAGTGGAACCCCCACATACTTGCAGCTTCGGCTCATACTTGCTGGGTTTTCGGACGGTGTATACACAAAGCCTGGATCGAACTGGCCAAGTGTCGGTAACTGCCTATGTATGTCGTTGTGACATTTGTGACTTCGGGACGATAACAAGAGAAAGGTGTGAGAAATGTGACAGTAATAGGGTTTATGTATAAATACTGCATCTACAGTCTCGCTGTGGAAGCCGGCTTTTATGGGTGATTCGATAGAGTGGTTGACTTTCTCTCGGAGTTAAGCAACGTACTAAGTGGTTAGGACTTGGATGGGTGACCCACGATGGCTTTACTCCGAGAGGGACCCGATACACGTTACAAAACGACTGTTACACATTTAAAACACGCACCAGAATCTCTCTCGGTGATGTCAAAGTTGTTGTAAAAAAGAAACTTTTTACAACCGTTACACATTTAAAACACACATCAGAATCTTTCTTTGTGATGTCAAAATTGTTGTAAAAAAGAAACTTGATACGACCGTTACACATTTAAAACACACACACCAGAATCTCTCTCGGTGATGTCAGAATTGTTGTAAAAAAGAAACTTGATACAAACGCTACACATTTAAAACAAACACCAGAATCTCTCTCAGTGATGTCAAACTTGTTGTAAAAAAGAATCTAAATACGACTGTTACACATTTAAAACAAACACCAGAATCTCTCTCGATGGTGTCAAACTTGTTGTAAAAAAGAATCTAAATACGACCGTTACACATTTAAAACAAACAACAGAATCTCTCTCGTTGATGTCAAACTTGTTGTAAAAAAGAATCTAAATACGACCGTTACACATTTAAAACAAACACCAGAATCTCTCTCGGTGATGTCAAACTTGTTGTAAAAAAGAATCTAAATACGACCGTTACACATTTAAAACAAACACCAGAATCTCTCTCGGTGATGTCAAACTTGTTGTAAAAAATAATCTAAATACGACCGTTACACATTTAAAACAAACACCAGAATCTCTCTCGGTGATGTCAAACTTGTTGTAAAAAAGAATCTTAATACGACCGTTACATATTTTAAACAAACACCAGAATCTCTCTCGTTGATGTCAAACTTGTTGTAAAAAAGAATCTAAATACGAATGTTACACATTTAAAACACACACCAGAATATCTCGAAATTGGTTTAAAAGTGTTTTTAAAAAAAAGCTTAATGCGACCGTTACACATTTAAAACACACACCAGAATCTCTCTTGTTTAGGCCAAAACAGTTGTAAGGGGATATTCGAAGGAAACGTTACACATTTGTAATACAAACCAGTTATTCTACGGAGTCTCGCTTGTGAGCATGGTGCATTCCTTACATACACACCATATAAAACAAACAAAACACATGGATTGAACAGGAGTGGATTTCTGGGCAGATGAATATGGACGTACCTAAAATGTTACCTAATGGATCTAGTATGTTTGTTTTGTTGAGAATACATACATATTCTACGAATGGATCAAACAGATATATTCATATAAATCATAGATACCGATTATGGGTTGTTTTAGAAGCAAACAAAAACGCTCGTGGGATATAAATCACTGAGCAATGCATAAAGTGTCTACGAGCAAGACAATTTGGATGTTAAACCAACTTAGAATCACTGACTGTCTGAAATAAATGCCTGTGTACACTTGAATTACCGGTTGTCTCAAATAAATAGCCCTGTGTGTTTGATAAAGCATCATCGATGCACATAACATATTAAGAATGGAATGTAGTAGCCGAAGTATTATATACAAATCAAAGCAAAACTATTTCTTCAATGTAAACCCGTTCTTGATGTGACTTAGAAAAGCCGTTTACGTGTGACTACTCCCTAATGTTTTCAGCGCATATCTATGGATATAGATATATAGGGATATAGATATGTCATTCATTACATGATTATACAGATCCTTTTGGTATGAACAAATGTATGGAGATTAAATGTAGACGAGGAAAGATAACATGAAACCAATCCTAAAAGCTAATGGTTGTTGCAAATCATACTTAACATATACGTGTTAGTTACTCAACCCTATACATAAAGAGGGTATTACATATGTCTTGTTATAGACACATTTCCCCATATAGGCATTTTTGTCTGTCCCAAATTAAAAGCAACAGCAGCCAACACACGAAAGGTTAAAATAAATGCAGTTTATTTTTCATAATTTTGGCGGGAAGGCATCATATCCAAAGGATAAATTGTTCATATGAAGCAGCGTATCATTTTGTCACATTTGTTTAAAAAGCCTTCCGTAGCATATGTGGTTAAATGATGCGATATAAGTTAAAGTAGTAATTTGGAGGTTGTCTCGAATAATGATGTTCCTCTCAAGGTAGGTTATATATTGCCAAGTTTAACGATATAAACGAAATACTGTTGAAAGTCGCTTCTACGATTTATTACAAGCCTTCAGGCAGAATACCACTATTCCGACATTTCAAAATGCATTCTTTCGCCGGATTACTTCGGTCGTTCTCGGTATACATCGGTTTGGTCGGAACCATTCGGTTTGATATGACCTCGATCGATGTATACCGAGAACTAACGAAGTAAACCGAAGTAAACCGAAGTAAACCGAAGTAAACCTACGATAGAATGAGTTTCAAAGTGGCGGAATATGGGTTATCTACCTCAATAACTATTAGCTGCAATGCCATCTACTCCACGTAAATCCTTGTCGATGGGCCTTAAAGTTGCTTGTTCACAGAAGAAAGAATTTAAAAGTCCGGATAAAACGGCTTTGAAACAAAGCATTTTTTGGAATAAGGGTGCGTCAGCACTTTAGTCCATTGAATTTACATACCGCTTTTTGAGGGACTGTACTTTATCGATACACAAATAGCGATCTGACCCAAATTACTCATTAAACATCCGCCTCCACTGTGCGGACTAATACCTTCTTAGAACTAGAATTTATTCGCTTTGTTTTGCTCTATATTATTATAACTATTGCCTCATGGGAAATCGTAAAATGTCCAGATGTTCGAAAAATAGACTATCGTTCAGTCTCTAGTCACAGAAATAATAATTATAGTAATGGTGGTAAAAGGAGCAGCTGTTTTCCTCGAGATGTAGCCCAAAGAAATTTTCAAATGTATCCTCAATCATCTTGCTTTACTTTAAACGCACCTTAGTCCTTCAGCGCTATCAGCGCTTTGATTTTTTTGTGTTGATGTTTGATATAAAGTCAAATGTTGCTATTGAAAGCATAATTAATCAATTCAGGAAGCGTCAATTTATGTAAGAAAGTACATTTTATATGCGGTAGATCTCAAAAGCGACGTCCAGCCTTTGGATTTAAACACATGATATAAAAAAAAGTTCTAAATCTCATTCCAATGACTATTCTTCAGTGCGTATCATGTAATATTGTAGCTATTGTGCAGTTTTAATAAATTTGATTCATAACGTCCAAATGTCCGCACATCTGTGAATGGTTAAACCCTTAAAACTGTGTAAATCTAGTCTAAAATTCATCAAATACAAATGGGGAAGGGCTGTCAGGAAAAGGGATGCACCCTTTTATTGCGTACCCAGGACAAAACGATTCGTGGATTCTGTTATAGACGTTCATTGAATGGAGGGAATATGGTTTCTTATTTCGTTTCCCAAATAAAAGTTTGTTTTCTTTTCGAGACGAAATTTAAGTTCAATCTTTATTAATTCCAGCTGTCATATGAAATCGGTTTTAATTTGATACATAAGAAATGTCAAACAATTTCGCAATGTCCAATATACAAGTGATCTTATCGTGATAAAGGACATGAGATGACTCTCATTTCTCTTTTTTGAATACATAAGGTCAGAGTCTGCCATGTTTTGGCCCTTCTTTATTCTATACAAAACAGTCCTTTTAGCCCCTTCACAGTACCTTCCATGAAAAGATTCAGAGATAATCCTTGTTGTTTCACTATTCTACACTCCCTTCCCGAAGATTAGCTCCTTTTTACGCTACCGGCGATATCTTTTTACCTACCTCTTAAATCACGTACAAAAATGCTGGGGTCAGAGAAGGAGGTCTTCCTCAGCGCTTCGCCTTCCGCGAGAAGTAGTTCTGAAAAAAAAAACAGAGGTTCAAAACATGCCCAACACCCACAAAAGATCAAAAACATTCAAAAGGCCCCATTTGTGTATCCTATGGGCATAAATGTTGCTTCTTGCAAGAGTACTGTCGTTGTACTTTCGTTTTCAAATGAAAATATCCAATGCTATATCTAATTAGTCAACTACATTTAATTTCATTGAATAAACAAAAATGTATCACAACTTCAAATTTCACTATTACGTATGAGTTACCGACCAAGAATAATTGTTCTAAGTGCTGCTCAACACTTCTATATATTTTGAAATATTAAACGTGGACTCTTATAGGAAATATGCCATAAGCCGGGGACGATTCACCCGATATCTGTTATCCTACTGTTATATATACGAGGTGTACTATCAGGTAACAGAAATACAAGAGTTATTACGCTTGCCAACACCTGCAACCTACCCCTGGACCGCTGCCCACCAACATTACAAATGGGTAGGCTATCTTCGTTGTTCATAGTACGGGGCACAGAACGCCTCATGTCAGAGGCAAACAATTGGGGAGTAACAAAATTTATTGTATAAATGATTTCAAAAAATATGCACCGCATCCTATCGTGTGACGATTCTAAAAAGTACCTACAACAAAGGGTTAACCAAAGAAGCAAGGAAAATGACAACACAATTGTTAACCTTTTTCACATCTTTGTATAGCTTTACAGTAATGGCTGGTACATTCCTTTGGAGCCTCTGTGGCCCAATCGTATCTACTCGGCAATCCCCGAAACAAGTCGGTAGATATATCCCGTAAGCAGTTCATGCATACACCAGAAATCCTGGGATAATTAGGCTGTTTTCCGGCGGATAACGCACACGATTACAACATCCACACAGGCACTAAATATGTATTTAAACACACACAAATTGGTTATATATCACAATTGAATATAGTTTTTTTTAATCTTTTCATTAAAGATTATCATATCAACACATCTTTGTTTCACTTTTTGCAAACGGACATGCCCTTCGTTGCTGACCTACTATCAAAAATGGCTTAAGAAATGACCGAGGTGTTCCGAATGTCTGTGGCCTATATGTAAGAGTACTAAATTTGAAATCACATGGCTCCTCTTCGAATCATGGTGGTGGTTTATTTGAACTTTCAGATGAAGAAGTTTCACAGAAGACTTACAGATTGCTGATGTATCTACCCGGCTTGTCCAGTGTGGTATGGTATGCGTTAGCAAATAAAGACAAAACATACAAGAAGTTAAAAACGTTAAAGAGAAGCCATTGGTATTGTCTGTGAAAATAATTTCTTCTTAGATCCCATTAATATCTTACCAATATCTGCTGGGCGAATTCTGCGTTTATTTGCCGTCTTATGTTGCTTTTGATTTGGCGCAGTAAAAGAAATCCTTTTTAAGGAAGTGTTAACCCTTTACCAAACAATAACGACGTTCAACCACTTTGTTGCAGACGACTCTGGAAAACCTTGTAGGAAAAGGAGAAATTGCTCGTAACGAGCAATTTCTCCATTTTCCCACAAGGTTTCTGCTCTATCAGAACATTGTTTTCCAATTTCATCACATTTTGAAATTTCGTATGCAAATTCTTTCAATTTGGGACAGTCGAAAATTTGGAATTCGGTCAAGGGTTATGGATATCAGAATTCTCATGATAGCGAACTAAATCGGTGTTCGATGGAAATCGAGAGCTGTGTAACTATTATTTAGCACGAACAAGGATCGTCTTTTGTTTGTACTTAGTGCTAGAATGGGTTGTTATTTTAGTTTAGTTTTCCCCCCCAGGGTGACGAGAGTACAATAGATGTTTGTTTGTTTATTTGCTTGATTTGTTTTACATCGATTGTGAAGGAAGCTTAAGTAAGCATATCAAAGTCACTCTCGATGTACAAGGAAAAGGATATCAAAATATAGATGCAGGATAGAATACAAACCAAGGATGAAATTAAAAGAAAGAAGAAGTAAAATAAAAGAAAGAAAGACGCACATGGCGTATACGAAATGATACATATTTATTACACAGTATTTTCTTCTCTTCTTTTATCAAGCCTTACACTGACAGTGCTACAAGGCTATTAGAGAAAGCAATACTTATCATTTAGCCAGGAAATCTTTGAAACAGAAACGGAAACCAATGCTATGGACCAGAATGGCTGTGTGTAGCGAAAGAGTTTGCGCGAAAGTCAGGTATTTGATTCGCTTAGTGCTGTTATGATGCGTCGCTTCTTTGATTATTCAGACCATAACCAATAATAACAACATGTAGCCTGGCTAAACCATAGCTGCTTTTGGTACAGTTGAGCGATTGGTGAGCGATAATTCATAAGCCAATCAGAAGCGATAATTCATTCTCTGACACCTAGCCCTAATTCGGGGTAAACGCATGGGCTGAGACCCAAAGCTAGCCCAAATGAAGTCTAAGGAAGATTGTCAAATATAGTCAAAGGGAGGTAACATGTATGGTTCAATAAAGTCAACGGGAGGTAACCTGCATAATAAAGGTAACATGTATGGGTCAAGGTGGCATACCGCTAACGTTTGGCCCTTCTTTATTCTATATAAAAACATCCATTTTTGGCCTCTACACAGTATTTTCCATGATAAGATTGAGAGTTAATCCTCTTTGTTTCACTATTCAACAATCCATATTCTGTAAGAGTTTTACGATCAAGCATGCCTACTTTTTCGGTATCGGCAATCTCTTTTTATCACCATTAAAAATTCGCATCCAAAAGTAGTGGGGTCAGCCTTCTGCGAAAGTAGTTCTGGAGCAACATGGCCAACACCCACGAAGGATAAAATTAATAATTATAATAAAGACCCGTTCTTGTGTCCTAAAAGCACATAACCAACACACAAAGTAACATTCTCAATTTTCATACTACTTTTTACAACGACCTCCGGAAGTAATTCCTGAGTGGTCTCCCACCTCAATGAAATCAACGGAAAACAACACGTATGGTTCAATGAAATCAACGGAAGACAACCCATATGGTCCATTGAAATCAACAATTGACAACACGTGTGGTCAAATCAAATCAACGGAACACAACACGTATGGTTCAATGAAATCAACGATAGACAAGCCGTATGGTCCAATGAAATCATTGGAGACAACACGTATGGTTCAAAGAAATCAACGGAAGATAGCAAGTATGGTCCAATGAAATCAACGGAGACAACGCGTATGATTCGATGTAATCAACGAAAGACAATATGTATGCTCCAATGAAATCAACGGAGACAACACCTACAGTTCAATGGAATCAACGGAAGACAGCAACATTTATGGTCCAGCGAAATCAACGGAATACAACACGTGTTGTCCAATGAAATCAACGGTAGACAAAACGTATGATCCAATGAATTCAACGGAAGATAACACGTATGGCCCAAATATAATCAACGGAAGACAACACCTATGGTCCAACGAAATCAACGATTGATAACACGTGTGGTCTAATGAAATCAACGGAGACAACACGTATGGTTCAATGAAATCAATGGAAGACAATATGTATGCTCCAATGAAATCAACGATAGACAAGCCGTATGGTCCAATGAAATCAACGGAAGACAACACCTATGGTCCAATGAAATCAACGGAGACAACACCTACAGTTCAATGAAATCAACGGAAGACAACACGTATGGTCCAACAAAATCAACGGAATACAACAAGTATTGTCCAATGAAATCAACGGAAGACAACACGTATGGTCCAATGAAATCAACGGAAGATAACACTTATGGCCAAATTATAATCAACGGAAGACAACACCTTTGGTCCAGTGAAATTAACGATTGACAACACGTGTGGTCCAATGAAATCAACGGAGACAACACGTATGGTTCAATGAAATCAACGGAAGACAATATGTATGCTCCAATGAAATCAACGGAAGACAACTCGTATGGTCCAATGAAACCAACGGAATATAACACGTAGTGTCAAATGAAATCAACAGAGACAACACGTATGGTTCAATGAAATCAACGGAAGACAATATGTATGCTCCAATTAAATCAACGGAAGACAACACGTATGGTCCAATGAAACCAACGGAATACAACACGTATTGTCCAATGAAATCAACGGAAGACAACACATATGGTTCAATGAAATCAACGGAAGACGATTGTTACACAGTTACAGTTTGGATCATTCAAGTTAGTCGAGGTGAGGCACTTTCTATGATCCAATGAAGCCAATGGGAGGTAACATACATAACAAATTGAATTTAGGGAAATAATGATTATTTTATTATATGACCCATTGAAGACAAGGAATGCTAGTATGTATGACCAATAAAAGCCGAGAGAGGTTTCCGGCAGAACGTCTGTGAATTTCGCTTGGATGCTTCTTCAACTTTCTGTTCGTACGTTCTTTCAGAGTTCTTCATAGTTTATAAGTTATATACTCCGTGCTTACCCAGTGAACTCTTTGGAAATATCTTCCACAACATTAGGCTCCTCTTGAGAAAGAAGCTTTCCTAGTTCTGCAACCGTATTAGTAAGTATATCAACATGTGTAAAGTGTACCTTCAATGCTATCTCGAAATCTTTATCATTCTTCTCACCTATACTAACATTAAAATTAAAAGAGTTATCATCAACAAGTGAATCAATCACAGTTTTCTTCATACATATAGGGCAATCTTTCTCCACAAATGATTCCTTGGTAAAGTTGAACTGGTCTTGAACAGGCAACATAGAACAGCCAACAGGTACTTTGAACGTATTTATCGAATCAACATTTGGAGTACTAAGATATCACACAAAACTTGACTTAATAGAGGTGTTAGGACCCATACCCTGATTCCCATAGTATTTCGTCCACCACCTTAACCACTCGGCTACACAGGACCCTAATTTTTACCATTTCCGGAATGAGTTTTTAAGGCTGTTCGGAATTCTAATTACATTCCAAGATTGAATCATGAAATTCAACAACAAAATGTAAAGCGAATAGTTTCGGATCAGACCGATGTATACCGAGAATGACCGAAAAAATCCAACGAAGGAAAGAAATTCAAAATGGCGGTTTATGAGTATTCTACAACAATATCGCAAGTCTAGACTTAACATTCTTTACCCATAAAACCATACTTTGACAAACCAGCATCAAAGGACGCCATCTAGAATAAAGGAGAAATGGCTTCACTAAAGCAATTTCTCTTTTATTTACAATGATTTCTATCCAAAAAGTTCGTTCATTCTGTTTTACCGCCTGATGTTTCTTTCAATAAGAGGGTTAGAAATGGTGTCTTCCTCAAGGACACGTTTCAATGAAACAACTTCTCGTAACAAGACAGAGTAATATGGATATAGTTATGTGTCTAGCCCAAGGACCAACGTTGACGAAAGATTTAATGCTAGCAGACATCGAACCCTGAACGATAGGTTTCAAATTCCCGCCTCTGACGACTGCAACACCACAAAGCATCAAAAACATCAGGAGGAGTATGGTAAAGGCGGAAATATCCTATCCGAATCAGCAATTAAGGACAAGAGTTAATCGAAAATCTTATTCCTTAAATCATGTCGCAGTATTTTTTTTTTTTTTTTTTCTCGTGCTCCTTTAAAAATGTAATCAAGCACAATACGTTTTTTGTGTAAAAAACGTAATCTAACGAAACAGGTGAGCTATAAGAAAGAATTTTATGAGTCTATAAACAATTGTCATATTATTAATTATACAAAAACACATACCTTACGCTATGGGATAGCTTAGATGCGTCAGTGTTTAGAAATTGACTTATTTCTTCTCTGATGAAGTGTCCATTATTCCCGCAAATAGCCAATAAAGCCCATTGTGCTAAGAGATACAAAGGGAAGTGAATGTGTAAAAACTAATTGTGGTCAAGTTGATTGAGTTACTTCCCTTTGTGATTTTTGTTCGCGATCTCCCACCTAGAGTTGTCGTTCGTAGAAACGTATAGATAGGCTGGTCGAGAAATAACTGCGTTGAAGCATCTTGTGAAATATATTGATGCAAGAAGAACCATCATAAAGATATATCTATTTTACGTTTAAACAACAGCCAATGCCGTAGGCCATGGTCCTTCCCATTTAGCCTTGGGTCCCGGCCCGTGCGTATACCCCTTATGCGGGGTATAAGCATGGGCCGAGAGTCCAGACAGCATACTATTCTCCTACGCAGTGAGACTCCCTAAGAACTGCAGAGTATCAAAGGAAGTAATCCTGGGCGGGGTGTGGGTAGTGTGAATGAAGCAAACGTAACTACTCGGGTATTTCCGTGACCTGAGAAATACCCGATGATTTCAGATTGCCAGTGAAGCTCTCCAGTAAAAGCATGATTGTGCATATTCAATCATTCGGAAAAGGTCCAAGCTCGTGGACATGACAGAGTAGGATAAAACTTAAGACAAATGTCTGTACATTCCCTGCTGAACTAAATCATTTCTTAATGTCTGTGGCAATATTTCTCTGAAATTAGGAAACCGGGACGAACAAAATAGACAATTCTTCAGTGTATTTCCTTCTTTTCCACAATAGACATTGTTGGTTTGGAGGTCTTCTTAAATAGAAACTAAAACTATACATATGTTTTTTTTGTAACACAATTCTATGAACTTTCCGAACAACCCTTGTATACGCAGCTTCAATCGCCACTGTGGAGATCTTAATTTAAAAACAAAGAGTTAATAATAGAATTTGCTCACAATGAAGATTTTTTCCGAATTACTTTTCGACATACGGTTGTTAATTGTATAGTTGTTTATGGAAATGCTTATCTTTTGGAGTATTGGTTTTGTATAACATATGATTCGAAGTCGCAATTTCACTTTTTGTCACAATTGTTTCTGCTTAATGTCGTAAAAATATGAAAACGATATTTCGTTCATGAACACTTTTTTGTTCGACTGATGTTGCCTCATTGAACAATATCTTCCTTTATTTAACTCTCGCTGCCATATTCAAAGATTATTATGTTTAACAGTTTCGCAAATTTTATAAGTAAGCATACATATGTGGGCATGTCCCTGATTTGCTCGGAACCATGGAACCCACAGAACGATAGCATTTATAACATTGGTGTATTTTACACAACAAATATTATCTTTTTCATTCACTAAGTCGAGTAGTCCAACTCCATGATCTATTTTGGACCAGTCTAAAAAGGTTGAATGGGGAATAAACCATCGTTAGTTTGGGCAGAATTTGTTTTTAAACCCATTCCGTACATGGGCTAACCTCCTTCTACATTTAAACCCCTCCTAAAAATGGAGTTTTCTGTTGTCATATAGATTTTTTCATTAACAAAGATCAATGCCACAAATCACTAGTGCGCTAAATGAGTATCTTTATCCGGCCACGTTGATGTACTTTACTATTAAAATGGATTAAATAGAAACAATTATCTTCGCAAGCAATTTCTCTTTTTGCCATGATGCTTTTTTAATCTATTCACATATCAATACAGTAGAACTAAAACCTTCTCCACATGTTTACAAAGCTTTTCTAAAGTCGTCTAATTCAAGTAACAATAAAATGTCGTTTGCAGGTAGTAAATAGTTGCTTCAAGTAAAATGAAATGTCGTCTGTAAGTTGTAAAGAGTTAACGACCCGCGCTAAATATGAAGATATCCCCGCGTAAAGGGTACTTACCTATATAGAAATAGACTATATACGCAGCGCCGCCTAGCGAACGAGCCGAATATCAACAAACGCACGTTATTCGGTGTGCCGGGAAGTTTGAGATCGTACATCGTTTACGGGGCTATTCGCGAGAGACGGACTTTTTAATGGATGTAGAGTTACTTTAGGTGTTGTTTCTGTTTTTAAAATTCAAAGATGGGTGGAGTAGGGAGAATCTTAGCGTGTGTTCTCCTGCTGGGATTTGTACCCGCAATTATATCAGGTAAGTTATACTTTTTGGTCAAAAGGGTTATGTTATTTGCACTTAAATCCAAAGCAGACGACACTTTAAATATCTCGTCTGCAACGACGTTTATTTTTAGGATTATTGATCGGTGTTATATGTATGTTTTAAAAACACTTTTAATCTTAATTCAATTCACACACGGATGAATCAGCGTTTAGTAAAGATAGCTTTGCACGCGATGTGTGGGTGTCATATCGCACACATATACGTTAAACAATTTAGCCGTCATACGATATAAATGTTTAATACTGCAGGTGAGAAAATCGTCTGCAAATTTGTAATGAGAGACGGTCCAGGGCATGAAGCTCCGCGGGTTGTTTACACTCGATCTGTCTGGTCTGTCATTAAACAATACCGTAAATATAACAGTTACGTAATTGTTTGTCCAATTGCCAATAGTGTATCCGTTAATTAATCAGCCGATCAAAGGTGGTGCCATTGCTATTCATTTGGAAACCGATAGGTGACGAATTTCTAAGACTTCATGAACGTTTCAATGTTATAGACTAGTCAAAGTAATTCAACTTGATGATTGCCATTTATTTTCTGAAGGGGCAAGATATTTCCCAATGCAAAAGTTTCTTAACGTGTCAATTTAGTTTGACCATGTTGTAGACTAGATTTGACATGTGTATTTAGATACCCTTGCCAACTTCCACATTTCTTATCCAGAATTAATAGTGTAGGTGTTCATTTAAAACCAGTCTAATGAGTACTCACAACAAGCATGATGAGCAATTGTCCATTTATCTTGTTGTTACTAGATAAATGCTTTTTTCATATGTTAACCCTTAGAATGTGTTGTCTGATTTCCAAAACCTGAAATACCTGCTTAATTTTGATACTCAGAGTAGCAAACAGGTTAGATCACTGGCAAGCCACCAATTTACTTGGTGGCTGGCCTGGATCTAACCTGTTTGCATGAGCATGGAGTCAGTTCCAGCACTATACGAGTTAAAAGACATTTGGACAAACAGATATGCTCATAAAGAGAAGGGTTTCTGAATATTTAAGTGATATCATTTCCAAATTGGGTGAAGGTAATGATTGATAAGTTCTTTGTAAGCTTTGTTTGTCCTACATTGCTGTTTAATGGATTGTAGATAACACTGAATAAGGCCTAGACCTATTAAAAACCTTTGAATTTGGTGATCATGAACTTTTGGTTAATTATTCAGTGATGAAAATTGACTTTCTATGATTTAATTTCTTCTTTTGTTTATAATTATTTAAATTTAAGACACATACAGAAAAATGATGTCATAAACAATTATGCCAAGGAAAGAGGTTCAATTTATAAGTATTTGTCCCAACTGTCACAATGGCTTCTACTTGATGCATAAAAGTTACTACTTTTTATTATATATTATGCAATGGTCATTTGCCATTGTTTAGAATTGCATTTGGGCTAACCATGAAGTCTAATTATCAGTGAGTGTGTCCATTCAAACCCTTTCTCTATCTATTGCTATATTTTGTATACCACAAGTGCCCTGTATGATATAAGTTTTTTTTTGGGGGGGGGGACATTTTTAATGGTTGGAAAAAGCCTGAACACTTATTAGGCTAGAAGAAATGGAGCAATTTCGTACAAAATGTGTTTCTTTTTAATTTGCTGCATGACTTTCTAGTCGTGTATCACATGGACACTATTTTCACACACTGGGACAGGGTCTAATGGCATTCTGATGTAAAGCAGGAGTCTAAATGTCATATGATTTGTTATGATACATTGTATTACATGCCGATGTATGCTATATAAGGGAGCCTACAGCATTCATTGTTCTGTAGTGGTAAGCATGTTTAATTGGAGAATGGGCAGGTTTGATGCCTCGTAATGCCATGCCAAAAGTCCAGATTTATAAGACCTGGATTTCCTCAGCGTTCTTCTGTATGGTATCTCAAAACCCTTTATCATGGGTACTCAATCATTAGAATGATGTTGATTAGATGATTTTTAATTAGTATTCACAATATACAATTTGTCAAATAATGTTTTCAAATTCTGGCAAAATTAATTTTCAGTGTTGTTTATTTTGTCCAAAAGCCCTAACTGTCAAGTAAAGTAATACTCATATATCCTCATAAAACCATTATACAGACAAGTACAGAAAAAGATTTGGCATTTATGGACAAGTAAATTGAAATCAGATTTCATTTCCCCTGTAACGCATGTAAAACACCAAATATTACCATTTTCCTTGACCACTGCCACAGCCAATAATGATATTTGACCAGTTTGTTGCAGACAACTCTGCAAACATTGTGGGAAATGGAGAAATTGCTCTTAACAAGCAATTTCTCCTTTTCCCACAATGTTTTCTGCCCTATCAGAGATTATTTTTCAATTTTATTACATTTTGAAATGTCGTCTGCAAATTCTTTGAATTTGGGACAGCTGAAAATTTGGCGTTTAGTATAGGGTTATCTTTGTTGTCTGCTGTGGCTTTCAATTTGGACCAGTCACAAATTCCACATGGGGGGGGGAATGGATTAACCAGTGTAATGGGTCAGACAGGATGATATGTTCAATCTCAGAGAATCCAGTTTAGTTTCCGATTAAAGATTTTGCACTTGATACATCAGAGGAAGCGAAATTGAGAGCAGATGTGAAGCATCATTAAACCTAATTCCATTAAAAACCATTTTGGGCGCTCTTAATCCTTATAGTGCCTGAACATTTGACCAGTTTGTTGCAGACGACCCTGGAAACATACTGGGAAAAGGAGAAATTGGTCTATATTCAAACTTGTGTTAAGAGGCCAGCCTTTGGGACAGAGTAAATTGGCTGTTTAAGACGGGTTGGCTGCTTAACACAAATTGATGTACACTATAAATCTAACACTGGGACTTTCTGTAGTTGCTGTTTAAGGCAGGTAGGCTGCTTAAAAAGGTGGTACTGTATAGCGCATTATATTCGCGGTGCCAATATTTCGCATTTTTTTTAAGGGTTCCTAAATTCGCGGGGTTTATATTTCGCGGTGGTCGAAGGTACCGCGAATTTTAAACCCCATCACCAAAGATTGTCCATATCAACATATAAACTACTTCGAAATACCTGTTCTTATTTTACAGCAAGGATCACTGTTTTGTGATCGACATGAGAATCAAATGATTGTAAAAAATACATATGATTAATAATTAATTAATAAATAATTAATTAAATGCATTGTTTGAATTTTTTTAAATAAAATGTGTTTTCTTTATTTGTCTCTCTTTAAGTCAACGTAAATGATTGATAAGGGTAACAAATGTTTAATTGATACTCATAACAGAAATCAGTTTGCGGAACAAGCGTGTCATATGTACTTCTCAACCAAACATGCTGATTTGTTTGCAAATAAATCCCAATTGATACACGCCTCGGGCATTGTTTGACAAGGGTTTAACAATTAAAGGATTAATTATGTGATCCCGGAGATATTGTTACATGTGTAAAATGTTATATCTGTCTTATATTCAGATCGATATTTCATCAAATCTTACCTCGCAATCGGTGACGTAAATTTCGAAATAAATGAAAACAACAAAATTGAATTGTAATCGTCTACAAAATCAAATATAATAACTGTGCATAACGTAACAATACATGGTGGAAGGGATAACAGAGTGACATCCAGGTAAAATGGCAACCTGGCATGGTACACAGAATTACATTGATGAGGCTTTTATTAGCGGTGTTTAAAATTCGTGCTGTCGGACCGACCGCAAATCGCGCGAAAATTAAACCCCCGCGAATTAAAGTACTTATACAGTATATGTTTTCTGCCCCTTGCAACTGATCTAAATTCAAAGGACATCAGACGACAAAAAAATAGCAAACAACCCTAAATCACTTTCACTTTAATCCTTGTTTGAAACTGCTGTGACCTAAAAGAAGAAACCGCTTCATGCTATATTTGAAACAATTAATTTCTCCCTCTGTTACGGGGCATTCTAAAGTCGTCTGCTGCAGATACTCCAGTGCAAGAGATTTTAGAACTTATTCATGAACATTCTTAAATGTTAAATGACCATGTGGTTGATTTGCCCCCAAATTCTCTCCTTAAACACATGTAAATGGCATCTGCCAAAAAGGGGGCCTAAACGAAAAAAATGTAGTAGAGCATTTTATATTGTTATCATTTACACTTTAGCAAGTTTGTAAGTCAAAAAGAATGTATGCTGAAGGGGATTGAAATAAAAGAAAAAGAGAGAGTAAAACTATATTTCTAGATTTATCAAGATTGACTGAAATTAGTTAATTACCATCAAAGAAAGAAGGTTTCACACAAATTTCAAAAAGTGCAAACAGCAGACAGAGAATACCACTTGTTTGAGTCATTTGTAAAACTTATAACTCCTGCAAAAGATCCAAGAACTTATTCATGAACTTCTTCAACGTTCATGAATGTCCAATGGTCAGGCATGAACACAAAGCTGTTCTTAGCTTGTACATGAATTTCAAGAACAGGTTTATGAACCTCAGTACCTGATATTCATGAACCTGTTTTTGAATTTCATGAAGAAATTCTATATTTAAGAATGGACATTTAATGTTCATAAAAGTTCATGAAGTTCATGAATAAGTTTGTGAATCTTTTCCATAGGATAATCCCTTCCTTTGAAATTTTTAATAGGTCCATATTAAAAGCAACAGCAGCTGTCGAAAAAGCTTCTATGAAGAAAATTATTTTTGTGAAGTTAGGTAGAATCAATTGTGATAAATAGAATAAGTTGCTCATAAAGAGCAATTTCTCCTTTTGTCTGTATTGTTTTGTAAGATCTTCAGCAACAGGTTGGTTAAAGTGAGATATCATGGAGTAAAGGGTTAACTTAGGCAAGGTAAGTAATGTTATGCATACAAGACCATTCCAATCAAAATATTTGTAAGAACAGTTTAGTGAACATATATATGTATAAAGTCAGCTGTTTATATATTTATTGAAGGGCTTAAATGACAGATGACCCTGTCTGAACCAATCCTGATAATCATGAATTTTCTTTAAAAAGCTCATTTGAGTCTTCAAATTGGATGCTTTCACTTGTACCTCTTTAAAGGAAATAAAGTCAATGGACCTTGGATATATTGGCTCAAATATTAGAATTGGCTTGACTATACAAGTGTAAAGAGTAATCATAATAAAGAAATTATAGAAAAGAAATAGCGAAGAAATAGTGAAGAAATAGAGAAATGAGGAAAGAAGAAACACCTTATCGAAGACTTTTCTAAATCATGCTTTTCAAAGTGCATATGTACATTGTATGTGAAAGAGAGCAAGAACTTTTGGATTTAAAAGACATTTCTTATATGAGAAAATTAACATTTCCTTATATTGCTAAGATACCTTTGTGACATAAGGATGAACCATGCATAAGATGCACTTTATCCTTTTGTCAGGAGAGTTTCTAAAGATTTCTGGAATGGATTGTTATGCATGAACATATACATGTACATGTACATAGAGAAAGGTGATTTTTTATCAATTTTGGAAACAGGATTTGCTGTTAGTTTTCTTTTGTGTCAATGTTTCTTAGAGGCTTTGTATGCTGATTCTTCTCAAAACCTAGCCTCATCTATGCTTTGTTTTAAATTAACAAAAATAAGTACTGCAGAGCATAATGAGTTAAATGTCGACCAAATTAGGAAACAGTTTAGAAAAAGATCGTGCTCATGGCCTCAAATAGACCTAGTCTCATAGCTTGATATATGAATAGAGTGTCATACACTTACATTATACTGTATGATTTATAAATATGATATGAACTATTCTTGCTATGTGAAGATAATGAGATGTGTCATTCAAGAGGCTGGCCGTGACCAAGTCCCTCATAGGGCTATTTGTACTAAGATTAGCAGACGATAATAATTGAAAGAATTTGAGAAATTTGTTCAACAACTTCTTGACTAGACATGAACATAAAATGACTTTTCATGAACACAAAGTTGTTCTTGAACATGCTCTTGATTTTCAAGAATAGTAATAATGTACATGTCATGAATATATTCCTGGATATATTCTTGCTGTTTATGTGAACAGTTCTTTTAATTAAGGAATATGTTTATAATAGTTTTAGTTCATGAGCAGTCAATTTCTGATCATGTTTCTTCATGAACACAGTTCCTGAATCCTTCACAGGGGAAATGTGCGAAGTCGCAAGTTTTCTTTTTGCTTTTTAGTGAAAACCACTGAATCACTATGAATTTGTAACAAATTGAAAGATGCTCTTTGACGCTCTTTCTCTCCCTCTCCACTCATATCTCTTCAACTGTTTGTTCAATTGTTTCTTCTATTGTGTACAAACAACATGTGTAACTGTATCAACCTATATTGCAGAAAAAGAACTGCTGGGTATTATTGCATATAACTAAACATATAACTATAACTAAATGTTGAAAAGGATTTTAAGTAGGATTTTACCTTTCAGCCTGATCTAATTCTCATATTCTCAGATATTAATTGCAGTCATTATGTTTACCTTGATTGGAGTCATAAATCCACAACGTCTTTTTTTGCCGTCTGCTGTTACTTTAATTTTTTATGAATTCCCATAGCGAAGACTGGCTATTATTCATAAAGACTCGAAAGGCCTCTTAACCCATTACCAAGCTATAACAAAATTTTACTACTTTGTTGCAGACAACTCTGGAAAACACTATGGGAAAAGGAGAAATTGCTTGTAACAAGCAATTTCTCCTTTTCCCACAATGTTTTCTACTCTATCAGAAGGTAACTTCCAATTTCATTGCATTTTAAAATGTAGTCTGCAAACTCTTTGAATTTTGGACAGGAGAAAATTTGACGTTTGGTAAAGGGTTAACATCTAACATCAAGAAAAAGGGTTTAAATGGTTTGGATAAAGAAAGAAAGCGTGAGGCCAGCAAGAATAAAATTAATATTCATGAAACTCGAGTGTCGGTGAATTTATAGCAGTGTTTGATAGCAAAAGTGTATAATTTTATATAGGCGCAAATCTAGGGCACCGTTTATAACAAGCTGAGATGTTTAATCCAATAGGAGTTAAATGTCTTTACCCATTCCCCAATATGGAATTTGGTGATCGGTCCAAATTGAAATAAACTGCATGATATCATTAATTGCTCATAATCTGTGAATATGGGTTCAAACCATTGAGAAAAAAGTTAAACTTGCTGGCTCACATCTTTGCCATTGTAAAAAATGATTTCCTAAAATTACCCGTGCCGACTCACATTAATAATATATTAAATTTTATTTAAAATACCGGTAGATCAATTAATGAAATATTTTGATAATAAAAGAAGGAAATCATTTATGATGAGCGATTTTCTGCTTTGAAACAATGTTTTAACAGGAAGGTTTACTTTCTAAGCATACCAATTAATATGAATTAATTCATCTGATAATTTGTTTTCACTTCCAATCCATCCCACACATGCTGCTATTTAATTTTGTAACTGACATGATTTGAGAGTAATTGTAGAAGTCAGCTAATGCATACTTATACATGCTATCCCATGATTTACCCATGGATGAAAGTTGAAGAATTTTAAAAACCTGCATGAAATCTGTAGTTCTTTATCCTTAAAAGGCATGTTTGCTATATAGCATTATATGGGGACCAAAAGTCTCAAAAAGCTGAAGTTCAGGAATAATTCTGTATCACCCATGTTTACCTCTTATTTCAATATTGAGAGTAGCAACATTGCAAGGTACCGTGTCATAGGAACTGTCTTTTCGTGGCACACTCAATCAGATACGTCACTTTACGATATTGTACTTTTGTTTAACCCTTTACCAAATGCAAACTTTTCAACTGTCCCAAACTGAATGAGTTTGCAGACAATATTTTTAAATGTAATGAAATTGGAATATAGTCCTCTGGGCAAAAAACATTGAGGGAAAGGATAAATTGCTCTTTATGATCAACTTCTCCTTTTCCCACAATGTTTTTCCAGGGTTGCCTGCAACAAACCAGTCAAATTACATTATTGTTTGGTAATGGGTTAAATTGATATCTGTGTTTATCACTTCTAACTTTTGCAAATCTGTTCCTCATGTCATTTAGTAAATGCTTCCCAAGAGTTTTATCAATATGCCTTATTTGAGCTATTTAAATTCTTCATAAAACCTTACTTTACTCCGCCTGTTGCAGAAGGGTTTTGAAACCACTGTGAGAAAAGGAGAATTTGCATGTTGAAATCAAGCTTTTTGTTTGAATAATTTTCACCAAAGATCGAAGAGGAATGTAATTTAATAATCTACCAATCTGTACGTGTTGTCTGCTATTTCTTTGAATAATAATTTTGAACTTGAGACACAAATTTCAGATATGAGGGGAATGATTTAATCCAATCCATTTATGTTTGCAATCTGAATAGGTTTATTCAATTTGGACTGGTCACTAAGCTTTGAAATGGGTCCAAGGATTGTAGGACGTAATCATTTCATTGAATTGGTTGGTCAACTTAGTTGGCGGGAATCCTGTAGATATGGTTCCCGAAAGAAATTTGTTGACAAAGTGTGTGATAAATAGATTTATCCATTTTACAGATATTGGTTATACAGATTTTAATCCATAGATCAATAGGTGATAATCCAGCTAATCCGATATCAGGCCAGTCTCAAGTGATACACTGTGATAAAACATGGTGGTATCGTTTACTAAACCCATTACCCTATACCAGGGTTCAGTGCAAGACTATAGTAAGTGCTTCATGTTTGTGAAGCACTTACTATAGTATTGCACTGAACCCTCGATATATGAGTGCCCCTCACAGGGTGGGTTTCAAGTCCTGGGTACTGTTTTACTTAACTACTAAAAGAAAATAATTGTAGCCTCTGGTTCACTTTTTCTGTAAAATTGTAAAGCATTAAAAGCTTTTGGTAGATGAATGTTCTTTTGGAATAGCACAAATCTTGAGAGCCACTAAAAGATCCCATTTTATAAGGGTCCCATTTTCAAATGACTTGACTTGATATTGGCTAGATAGTGATGTGTACATTTCCCAACAAAAGGGCAATAAAATGATAAAAATCTGTCATAAAAATTAAATCCCATTGAAATTGTTTCAACACTTTTGCTATACAAAATTATGACCTAAATTATGTGCCTCTTGCTAACAAAGCTTAGCATTTACAGCCAATCTTGTTTGAAGAGACTGTAGTAAAAAGAGACACAATCATGTGGGGTGGTGTATCAGACATCAAACAGTATGGATGACCGTGAGTTATTAAGAGAGCTCTAGTATTCATTATAGAAAAGTACAATATTGTCAATTATGACAAATCATTGAAGATGTCACAAACTTGAAATGGAAAGGGATACTGTTTGGCTCGGTGGTTAATCTGGTGTACTTGACTCAGGTTCGCTCACCACTGGCACCACTCTTGTCATAGGGAGTCTACTTTAGCAAGTCATTTCAGAGCCTAGCCAAGTACCGGTAAATCATAGGAAAGCAGTGATGGCATGAATAAAAAGTTGTAAGGAAAGAGCTTAATCAATTATTCAACAAAAAAACATCTCAAAGAGACGCTGCCATTACATTTTACTGAGCAGTATTGATTTTCTTAATTTTGAAATAAGAAAGAATATTGTTTTGAAATTACGCAATGTAAGCATTAAAGATGTTTGGTATAACACTAAACATAGTACTAAATGGTCAATAGGATTGCTTGTCATATATACTTTCCATAACTAAAATCTACAATATAAGCTTGTTTAAAACACCTGTAGTCAATTTTCTATCTTTATCCCTTCCATTGTTAAGAGTATTGACATTGATTGGGTCTAATTGAAGAAGATAGATTGTATATCATACATCATTATGACAACAAATCATTGCTAAACAAAGGTCAGGCTAGCCTGTACAGTAAGTGAACCTGTCACTCAATAAGTAATTATTCAAACCCTTTCAATGTCAAACAAAATGGTGTCAAAGCTGCCAATAACTTTTGAAAACATAATGACAGAGAGAGAATTTGTTCTTCAAGAAGAGAGATTGTTCATCAAGGACACATTTACAATGATCAGATTAATGTTTGGCTGTCACCATAATATATTTTATTTTGCCATTTTAATATTGGTAATCTAGATTACCTAGGTAAATAGAGGTAATGCTGGACAATGGCTAAAACCTCAAACTATGGACTAAACATTAGATTCCTTTACAAGTGAACTAAAATGACATAATTTATTAAACTTACCAGATGTTAGAGTAACATTTCTGATAACAAAAGTAAGCAGTGATATTGGTTAAGTTGAGAAAGTGTTGTTTGACTGAATTCTTTAATTTTACGAATGAAACCTAACTCTTTTGAAACAATATTAACATCTGAAAGTAATAATGGTAAAAGAAGAATTTGTTTGTCATAAGGCTAAGCTAACCCCTTTGTCACATTGTATCATAGATGGTGATAATTTTATCTAATGTGCATATTCATTTGTTTATGATGCATTTCAACACTTTGATCATTCATTTTAATGCTGGCAGCTGTAAATTGCCCGAATCATGGGCTAACAAAGGTCAAAACGCTGGCTTGCCAATAGACAATGCTGCACCATTGTGAGAAGATTGTTTGTAAGCCACGCTTATCAGCCAGATTAACCCCTTACCCCAAAATGCCTCACTTTTACGCACAACCATAGAGAAGATGGCCGACTTAGAACTCAGGAACATCAAGTACCGGCACAGGTTCATGAATGTATTCAAAATGTTCATGAACATGTTCTTGAAATTCATTAACAGGTAAAGAACAGCTTTGTGTTCATGAATGGCAATTTAACATCCATGAATGTTCATGAATAAGTAATTGTAAGTATCTTTCGCAAGGGTCACACTTTGAGAGATAAATGCAAGATTTTATGAGTTCCTTCACAAAACATGAAGATCCCCTAGAGTCCTGCATGGACTCCCTTTCACTGGTAACCCTTTCACTTGTTATTTACCACCTTCACTGATTGGCTTCTCTTTATTAGATTAAAACAGATACTTCAGGATAAGATAAAGGTAGGGCTTATCAGCTCTATCTTTCACCACCATTTGCTGCTTTAAGTAACATGAGGTGTTTGATAAGGTTTTTTGCATGCTGGTGGTTTCTATGGTTTTTTTGCTTCCTCCTTTCTCTGATCATTATGCACAAATGATTTCCCATGTGTTTACTTGAGAATCGTGGATCAGAATCGTGGATCGCCCTTGGTTGCGATTTGCATGTTTTGCATGTAATCTTTTTATTCACCTTCAGGGGAAGATTGGAACACTATAGAATAAAGGGGAAATGCTTGTTACTTGAATGCCCCTGTCAATGCAATATACCCAAACAAGGTGTAAAACTGCATTCAACCTTTTTTGTTAAGTATACTCTTTAAAGTAAGATTTGTGTCAATTAAATATCATTAAACTAAAGTAATACAGATTTTTATCTAATACATGAAGTTTTTTAATCTATCATCTTTTTAAGTTAAATTTCATTTTCATGATGCTCTTTGGATGTGTTATAATTGTGTATTCTATTTTTTTCTTAAACTTTGTCATGCTGTAAGTATTTTCAAAAAGAGTTCAGTGTTTCATATTAACTTGACTATTCGAAATGATTGATCTTGCAAAAGACCAAAATAAGTTTTCTCAACATTTTAAGGACCTATTCTAATTTTGCATGAAGTGCCATAGATTGTATACCAAAGGTCCAATGCAATGCTATATAATAAAAAAATTCCAGGGTTTAGTGCAAGACTATAGTAAGTGCTTTATAAACATGAAGCACTTACTATAGTATTGCGCTGAACCCTCGATACTATACTAAGTGCTTCCCATTTGTGAAGGATTTACCTTAGTCCTGCACTGACTGCTTGTTTGAACATGAAGTTGGTTTGCACAGTCATTCCAAAGTTGCTTGGTGCATGTAGGTTATCATGGTTTAGTTTATCAACTTCGGTCTTTATGAACATTTAGCCCTTCTTTCCTGTTTTGGGTATTTGTAGCAGACGACAACAAAACATTCCCACAGTAACATGATGTCATTATGTCATCATGTGTCTTGGGACTACCTCTGAAAATGGTCCAAGAAATATGTTCATGAACGTCACTAACAGACATGTCACAGTCATGAAACACTTACTATAGTCAACATGTGATCTATTCTAAATTTTGACACACTTTTTGTCCAAAAATCTTCAGCAACTTTCCACAATGCCAGGCTGTGAAGTCAATAATGAGCCCAGAAGAATAAAAAACATCATTTCTGCTCTGATATCGGGTGGAAACTATTGAGACAATCGAGAAATTGATTATACACCTAACCTAGCAAACACGGTCAATGTTTTTATTTTGACAGAATGATGATACTAAATATTGAAATTTGAAATTGAGGTATGAGAGGGTAAAGTTGATTATTTAGCATTGAAATTGTTGTGACCAAAGGAAACTCTGCTCATGTGATCAAATTCTCCTTTTGCCACAGTACTTCAAATGCTATGTTTAAATATATTATGAAAAAATATAATGGTTTAACTCGTTCTATATCTAGGAACTCTTAAGTTCCCTGTTAAGCATTTTGAATAGAAAGTTTTGCACATGGCTATTAAAGTTCTTTTGACATTTGTCTGCTGCAAATTTGTTTAATGCACCAATGGGGATGATATGTTAATGAAAGAAAATCTCATGTTACTTTATGCTGCTGGATATTGATGAAGGTAGAGATTACATACAAAAAAGTAGGTTGCAAATATTTGTTCATGCTATATTATGTCTATAAAACCCTTCTGATTTATGTCTACCCAGAGCTTTAACCCTTTCCCAAACAATAACCACATTTGACAAGTTTGTTGCGGACCACTTTAGAAAACATTGTGGGAAAAGGAGAAATTGCTCGTAACGAGCAATTTCTCCTTTTGCCACAAGGTTTTCTGCTCTTTCTGGAGAGTATTGTTCCATTTCATCACATTTTGAAGTGTCGTCTGCAAACTCTTTAAATTTGGGACAGTAGAAAATTTGTTGTTTGGGAAAGGGTTAAGAAAGAGGATTTAACTCCCTATGCATGGAATATTGAGAGTTTTATCAGCACTGCAAGAGGTTTGAACAAATTGATAAATTGAAATGATATGTGAATGATTCCTAACAGTTTCTGATTCATCAATGCTTCTCCTATATGGGATGCTAAGATCTTCCATATTGAAAACTGTTGCAGACTATAGGGGTAATTTTGAATAGAAAGTTTTGCACATGGCTATTAAAGTTATATTGAAATTTGAAAACTGTTGCAGACTATAGGGGTCTGTAGTTATCGTGGGGTTAGAACTGTTTTATATACTCTAAATAAAACTGACCCCAGCATAACTACAGACCCCTATGTTGCAGACAACGTTCATAGAGAATTAAGGTAGAATATCTGATTACTTTGTTCGTTCTAGGTATACATCAGTCAGGACTTAAACTATTTGGTGTAAAGTAGTTCCGGCCCCAAACAATGTATACGGCGAACGACCAAAGTAATCCGACGAAGCAAAGAAATTAAAAGACTTTTGTTAGAAAACAAAGAATAGCATGAGAAAATGCAATGCCTCTATTATAACTAAGGGTGCGCATAATTGTGACAAATGAACATTTTTATTTTGAGTAATTTGTTTCTTATATTAGAATATCAATAATCAGCCATTTTGAAACTCATTCTTTCGTCTGATTACTTTGTTCGTTCTAGGTATACATTGGTCATTGGTGTAAATCTAAAATTTCAGCCAGAACGATATAAACTGAGAATGAATGAAGAAGTCTGATGATGGAAATAAGTTCAAAAGATATTCTACCTTAAAATAAAAAAAAAAATAGTCCCCTGGTCATTTTTCAAAAAAGCAAAAATTGCTCATGATTTTGGTGAGATGTTATTCCTCAAATTGAGCAATTTATCTATTTGTAACAATTGTTCGTTTCAAAGGTCGTTTTAAGGTAAATACTACTAGCCATATCTATCATTGCCGTATGTAGTAGCTTTCAATTTGGTCCAGATAGAAGTTCCAATATGGGGAATTTGTTACTTAATTGCTTCTGAAAGCCCTAAATAGTTTATTGTGTCAAGGAATTGTAAAGTGTATCTTGAGGGGTGAAATGAGAGAATAAAGGGTGAAAGTTTAAAGACATAACTTTATTGAACTTTCTAATACATGACAGACTTCAACAGGATTAGCTTGTTCGAAATTGAAGATAACTAAGTGCTTTTATTGTCGGGTATTTTACTTTGACATATATTAAGTTAAGATTAGCACTCAGGGGCTGTCTAGGCAGTGGTTTTGTGTCAACAGCGGTGACCGAAATTATTGAATGGAAAGACTATTGAAGGAAATAAAGCTAGACCTTTGAATTTCGTTTCACCCTAGTGGTTGAATAAATGAAACCTTTATATATTGAATTGAAAGCAATCTATTAAAAACATCATCATTCCATTTTGATTGCCATATGGATTTAACGTTTGTTAAAAGAGAAGGTTTAAAACTAGTGCTTGATTCTTTATGAGTCTGAAATGGGAGGGTTAAGAGCCGATTTTGCAGATCTATCAGCATGTTAATTGCCCATTATACCAGTATGAATGATTGAATTGACTTACGTTCATCAAAATTATGAACAATTTGAATAAAGTACTCCAATTGGATATAAAATGTTGTTGAACTTGATACACTCTTTTTGTCTCCTTTTCCTGCAATGATTTAAAAATTCATTCAAGTTCATCTGCTCCTTGCATCAAATTTTTTAATGATTTGGCTAAGAGTTTATGGTTATTTATGTCATTTGTGATATTTCATTACCAATCTTAATTGAAAGTACAGTTTAACTGTAGAGTGTTTTTTTCCATTTGAAATAATTCGTTTTCTTTTTTGACATGAGATGAAACCGATTGTGATGAAGTGAAGAATTGGTGGTTATTAGAGAAATTGACATCTGATGCTGTCAGTTTTTATCAATCACTCACATATGAGGGAAAGCTGTTTGACCCTACGAAAGATTCAAGAACTTATTCATGAACTTCATGAACATTAAATGGCTGTTCTTGAACACAGAACTTTTTCCATGTAATTAAGAACAGGTTCATGAGTAATAAGATCGGGTTCATGAATACATTCATAAACCTGTTCTTGATGTTCATGAACATGTTGTTGAAATTGATGAACAAGTTTAGGACAACTTTGTGTTCATGAATGGCCATTTAATGTTCATAAATGTTAATGAAGTTCATGTACAAGCTCTTTAATCTTTTGCAGGGGGAGGGGTTCAGGAGAGCACCAATTGGTACTATAGTTTGTTGATTCCCCCTATCTATTAAATGTTTATTTGCTGAGTCAGCTGTTTTCTCGGTACATTGATGATCATTCAATCCTTTCCCATTTCAAACAATTTTTCAAGTTTATCATCCAACTAACAGAGAATATCAAAATAACTTTTAAAAATCTGTGTAAATGAGTGACAATTATTGAAATAATTCTATCAATCAATCAAGAAATGGCTGTTGGTGCGCATTTATTCTCATTGATGTAATAATTCTATAAAATTTGTCAGTTACAAACTTGTTTAAAGTTGTCTGTCATTTTTAAAGATTTATAATCAAATTTGAATGGTAAAAGCATTTATGTCTAAATGCTTGTTAGATTATGTGGTTTTGTGGTTAGAGAAAAGTGAGCGATCTGAGTAAACCTATTTGTCAGGGTTTCTACAATTACTTTCTCTTTCACAAAATAGTCCTGAGTCACATTCGTGTTTGTCATTTAGTTTTCATTCATATAAAAAATGGAAGAATACAACTTCTATTTGATTGCTGGTTTAAGAACAATGAGCTAATATGCTTAAGTTCTAATAAAATATGTTCTGTTCTGTTCTGTTAAATGATGCAATTTGAATATATTTCTTGAAATAACTCAGATAATGACTCAAGCCTGATACTCTTTACTCAAGTCTAAATTAATCTACACTGGTAGCGATGTAGAAATCCAAGGGTAGTACTGATTTAACACCTGTAGCAGAAGATTTAAAAATCTACATTATAAAGTTACAAAAGAACAAAAAAGATCTTCAAATGAGTATTCTTTTTTGTTTTATCTCAATGTTTTTTACCCTATTTGTTTTCAAATATTTGGGATTAACAAAATGACAAATGTGGTTTAGTTTTCAGTTTAAAATACATGTATGACACAAATCATATGTTAAAGCAGCAATTTGTCACCATGGTTGTTACAAATAAGATTATCCTTTAACAGTATTTGGTAATGATGTTTTTCCTTAAACCGGAAGAATGTAAAGTATTTAGAGGTAGTTTTTTATACATGAAAGTTTGTTGAATATTTTCAGTTGCATGTACGCACAGACAGGGATCACATGCCCAACGTTTACGAAAAATGTTTGAACAAGATGGCAGCACCACAGGTTTCTTTGCTTTTTTCAGCAGATTTTGTTTTCCACTATTTTATATACGCCATGTTCCGACCTTCAACTTTCTGTTCTGGTGGTATGATGATAACCCATGGTTTATAACGGTGTTACGTCCAACACTCGGCAGAGAAATTGCAGTCGATGGGTGATGTTTTTAGGTCATTCTCATCCCTCGACTCGAAATTTTCTGCAGGGTCTTGGAGCAAACAGCACAGCCAAAATGGAAACAAAATTCACCAGTGGTTGCGGAAAATTGATCGTTGGAACATGGCGTATATAAAATAGTGGAAAACAAAAGTAATCTGCTAAAAAAATACGGAAATACCTGCTCATCCATGCCACCATTTGCAATCTTTTTTAGATTGTAAACATTGTTCATGTGATCGCTCCGCCTGATACAGGTTAGAGATAAGATTGCATATAGGCAGGATGGGATGGGCTGAAAGACATCCATTCAGCCATATCCTCATTATAGGATTTCATCACAGACTCAAATCAACATATAACTGTAATTAACTACAGACAACAATTCTTATATGTGGAACATAACATTTTGTATAATTATGGTCTCTAAGTGTACCAATTTTCTTGCAATTTCTAAACAGCTAAAATTGGTACAGGTACTTTAGACAATATCTTTGCAACATGGGTTTGTCAAATTATCCACACTGAAGACAAATTACTCAAAAATGTAATTCAACCTTTTTGATTTGGATTTGGACAAATCAGAAAAAAATCTGGAAAGGTCCAACAAGTTACCATGCTGAAGCTGGGAGAAAATTGAACCTGCCTGAAACCAAATGTTGAAATATGGTGCAGTGCTTTCTCCAGAGTCAGGCACTGTGGTTGTTTTTTACCCATCATGCACAATTTCTTCTTTTTGTTACTGTGGTTTCTTATTTCATTTTCTTTATGTGTGATTTAATAAATATTAGGTAAGGATGGAACCCTATGAAGGAAGGGCTTAACTGAATTAAAACCCATGCAGATTTTATGTGCAGACGCCTCCAACACACAAAGTTGAACTAGTGCAAGGAAGCATCTTGTACCACAGAGTCACACGCCTTTTGACTCCTACGAGCGCATTCAGAGCACATTCATTTCCGGTGATTTCACCTTATTTAATGCCGGTTGGAGCATTTAGACACACCTTGTCTATTGACACCTGTTTTTATTGCATCGTAAAATAAAACAAGGCTGGAGACGAGCATGGTTTCGCAACCCATACTTTCACTTTGGGGTTTTTCATGAGTTTAAATTAAAATGAAGAGCAGAAGACTGTTTTTAAGTATAAGAAAACAACTTTTTTGGATAATTTGAGCAGAAACCATTATTGTATGAAGAGAAACTATTCTCCATTTGTCACAATGTTTCGCTCCAGTATTGTAAACAAAATCATATTTTAAATTGCTTTATAGATGTCAGGTATTGCTCTCAATTTTGACTGGGCAAAGATACAGCATAAGGGAAAAGCTCCACTGAGTTATGTGTGGGAGGATAGGATACCTGGGGCCCGTTTTACTAAACAACGTACGGAAAATGTTTGCGCAAGTCAAAACTGATAAACATGTATAGTAACTTAAGCGAAAACACAATATTGCAATGTGACACGTCATTGGAAGCGTCTCGGAGAGACGATTCCAATGATGTGTTACTTTGCAATATTGCTTTGCCCAATATGGATAAAAGCAGAATTGTTGTTTTAGACTTACGCAAATCTTAAGCGTAAACTGTTTAGTAAAACGGATACCTGTTGTATGATAATGGTGTTTCAATAAGTTTTCAGTGCAATATCAGTGTGAACTTATTTTACATCTACAATTTGAAGAATCAATGCAAGACTGTAGAAAGTGCTTCAAGATATAAGAAATAGTTGTGATTAAAGAATTATTTGCTTAAAATGTTCATTTTCTCCAATTGTCACAGTGGCTAGCTTCTGGTGGAAATTTTGAACAAGTATAAAAACCAACTTGAAGGAAACACTGTATATTCAGTGAAGAATTATTCCTTTCATATACCATATCGATAAACACACCTGTCTTAACAAAAATATGAATCAGAATTATGACATATTTACACAATGACATTATTCACCTACTGGATTATCGTAAATATCCCATTTCTTAATCCTTCCATGATTGAATGTGGATTGTCACCAATGTATTTTTGGGTGCTTTCTTTTTTGGTGGAAATCTCTGTCAAGGTGTCATAAGTCCAGATTCCATTATGAATTAATGTGTCAATTAAGATAATGTAGAAATCTCATTAAAGAATCTGATTATCCATTTATCCTCTTTTCATCTGGGATTAGTCAGACATGGTGCATGATTGTGCTTAACCCTTTACCAAATGCAAAATTTTCAACTATCCAAAATTGAAAGAGACAGCAGACAACATTCCAAAATGTGTCGTAAATTGGAAAATAATCTTCTGATAGGGCAGAAAACATTGTGGGAAAAGGAAAAAATTGCTTGTCACAAGCAATTTCTCATTTTCTATCAATGCTTTCGAGAGGGGTCTGCCACAAAGTAGTTAAGTGTCGTTATTGTTTGGTATTGGGCTTAACTAACTAGTTTGTGGGGAAAAGAGAAATTGGTCTTCTCAGGGTCTAGATAAGTATGTTGCAGGGCCTTTCATCTTATGGGTGATGAGAATTCGAACCTTCCATGCTTGCTGTCTGGATTCTTAACCAGTACAAGTAAATTGGCGGCTGGCCTGTGATCTTACCTGTTTGCTACTCTGAGTATCTTTCCGTAACAAAATTAAGCAGATACTTAGGGGTTTGGAAAGCAGACAACACAATTATCAATTTTTAGGAAATTACCCAGCATTCTAAGAGTTAATGTTTCATCTAGTGAAGTAACTTTATAGTGTGTCTTTGCCCCACTAGATTAGGTACTTGATGTTTGGTATTGTTGCTGTTGAACTGCTTTAATAATCCTTAATCTGGATTATCTGCAGGGATTTGTTCTAACCTTACATAGTCTTTCATTCCTCCATTATATCAAATTCCTATACATGCCAACAACCAAAGAGATACTTCAGATGGCTTTTTTAAAGAATAAAATATGACTTTTTTCCTATAGAAGTGAATAGAAATCAATGATGCAAAACGAGACATTGCTTTTCAGAGCATCAGTTTCTACTTTTGCCACTATATCATCTTTGATGGGTATTAACAAAAAAATGAAGTTAACGGTCACATAAGACTTTCTTTGAAGACAGAAAAGCTGCACGGGAAAGTCAGCCATTCAAGTACTTATTGTTGATTAAAATGAATCTCTGATCTTAAGCATTTATTGATGACATTACTAATGGTTTAATGACAATTCAAGAGATTAGTGTAATTGAATTATTTAAACCTCTGCGATATTAATCCTTTACCAAACACCAAATTTTCGACTGTCCCAAATTGAAAGAGTTTGCAGACGGCATTTCAAAATGTGATGGAATTGAAAAATAATCTTCTGATTTTTTGTCAATTAGTTGATTTTTAGAGGTTTGAATTGCTAACAATCAGATACATGTACATTGTTAATGGTTTTCAGTGGTTTTACAGAGATCAAGATAAAAAGTGTACATTGATTTCTCCCACAAACTTCTCTATTTCTTCTCCAATCTCTATGTTGTTGGTACTCATTAGGATCGCCTTGTTGAGTCCATTTGTATGTATTCCCACAAATCGATGGTTCAATGCAAGACTATAGCAAGTGCTTCATAAACATGAAGCACTTGCTATAGTCTTTCATTGAACCCTCGAAATTAGGTTCACTGACTGACATTTGAAATACTGCATGCAAAAGAACCTGAATCTTGATTGATCTGGACTTCTGGTTTTGGGTCAACAGAGCGTGACTACGATGAAATTGAGGTCATTGAACTGGTATCACTATGGTGACGGACTGTCATCAATGCTCCTTGTTTATCTTTAATTTTAAAGATGTTAGCTGTAACCTTTTACTGATCATTATGACTATGTTTGTCGTTTTTACTGCTTTTAACATTACCAATACTGGACTTTTATCTTTCGATTTAACTGACATGAGGCCAAAGTCTGATTTTTTTGTTTTGTTCTGAAGAGAGTATTTTTTTTATGAAATTACAAAAAAGAAACAATAACAGGTTTTACTTCGACTTTTTTTGAGAATTAAAGTATAAAAAATCTGGCAAGTTTTGAAATCTTGTGACAAGTTATCTCTTCATTTTACGCAATGGTTTCTATGCGATAGGAAAAAGAATGTGATTTCGTTGATACTTTACGACTGTTGTCTAATGTTGAAATCCATTTGGGCTTATCAGAAACTCAATATGAAGGAATAGGCTTAAGATATCTTTTATGGCGAAAGATTTATTGTCATATGGGGTCGGACATTTGATGTTTTTTTCTGCTTAACTCCAGAAATAAAGAATGTTGATGCAATTAAATGCCTGCTGTAAATGTATCTATATAAAAAAATATCTCATTTATTTGTGAACACACTTATAAGGTGAAATGAGCTGATAGGGTTCAATTTTATGGTTGTATCAAATATGTAAGGACATTGAGAGATGTCTCCCCTTACAATATTTTAATAACCAAGTGTCATAATGAATGATTTACAAGTATATATCTTTACCTTTACAGATGGTGGTTTTTCCTCTACCTTTTCCTTGATATAAAAGGTTTCTTTTTTCTCATAAACCATAAAGGCATAAACCATAAAGGCAATAAGCTCTTTAATGGTACGGCAATATCTGACCTACTGTTTGTCTTTAATATTATAATATTTTTCTCTTGTATGCTATATAGGTGCCCAAGATAAATGTTTAGGTGCCCAAGGTAAAAATATAGGTGCTCAAAGTAAAAATATAGGTGACAGAGGTAAATAATCCAATAGAGTGTAACTGCTCTTGATACTTAATGTCTGTTGCATCACCTTTGAACATCAGAAATTCTAGCCAAATTTCATTTGTATAGGGAAGTATCACAGCTGGTGAACGCTCTGCCTCACCACCGTGGTGCTGGCGACAAAATCTGTTGCGAAACTTCCCATTTAGCGATATAAGGGTAGCTTTTTGCTGTTTCCCTATATTTTCAAACAAGAAATCGAACATCTAAAATCATGCTTCGACCCTTTGACCGAATTGTCGTCAGCACCAAGGTGGTGCTGCAAAGCGTTCACCAGCCGTGAGTATGCAGAGTGTAAATGTAGAGTTAAATGTATTTGCATATCAGATAGCTAAGTTGGTAGTGCATAAACATAGTCTGCAGAGGTATCTGGTTTGACTTGGCTGGATGCTTTTCTTGCGTTAGTTACAAGAGCATGGAAGCATTTCCCTCCCATGGCCTTTCTGATCGATTTGAACCAAGAATAATGTACTGAACTTAGTTCACCTTTATTTCAATATTATATGGATGAAGTAAAATGGATTTGTATAAAAGTAAATGTATCAAAGGATTAGGTATTGAACCAGAAAAACACTCTCTTTAGTCCATCCAGCTGTTTTATGGCTCTTCAATAAGAAGGTTGTACAAGTATGATTAATGGTTCTGTGTAATGCTGTTGTAAGTCCTTCACATATAAATGGTATGTACAGCATTATTGCACCAAATCACCAACAAATCTATTTCTGAGAGCCAAATTAAGGGTTCAGTGCATACATTAGCATGAAGCACTTACTATAGTCTTGCACTGAACCCTCGAAATGTGGTTTTCATAAAGAATGTAGAAGGCGATAGTTTAACACTTTCCATGACTTTAGTTTTTTGCAGTCAGAATTTCTAAATGCTATATAAGTATCAAAATAAACTTTGCGTTTAACTCCAAGTGTGCCAAGGTACATATTCATAATGAAATATTTCTTTATATTGTCAAACTGTTTTGTAAAGTTGCTTCTGGCTAAGCTAACCACATAAAGGGTCTTGAAAACAAGAATATTTGCTGAAGTCTTTATTTCATTGCCCAAAATGGGAATTTTGGGCTGGTCTGAATTGAAATGGGGAATAACTAAAGACAAAAAGCAAGATATTATACACTTTCTTTATGACAAAAGATAGAAATCATTGCATAAAAAGGATACATTGCTCATTTATTCATTTGTCACTGTAGTTTTTAATTTGTTGTTAAGAAATTGTTTGGTTTTTAGTTTATGATTCTCTATCAAAAGCATCAGGAGATTAAAGATTTTAAATTATGTCCTGTTACATTTTCAATTTGAAACAGAATAATAAAATTAATACATCGCAGGGGGAAACCTTTCTAAGAAAACTTCCTTTTTTTTACATTGCATTTGTAAGATCTTGGAAACTTGTTTTATTTTTTGGAGTAATGGGTTAAGTTTATTTGCTGATAAAAAAGAAATACAAGTCAATTATTTTCTTTAGTTATCAGCTTTCACCTGTTAATTAGGAAATTAGGCATGATACTGGTTGATATCAGATTGTTTAATGCCAATTTACCAACTTTCCTAAATGTCTTTCTCATTACCTGATAGCATGATAGCCATGGTTTAGACTAAAGAACAAAGTGATGCATGTATTCCTACAGCCTTTTCTCATACAACAACTATTTCAACCTCTTAACCCAATACCAAAGAGTGACGACGTTTTGAGATTGCAGACAACATTTTAAAATTTGATGAAATTGAAAAATAATCTTTTCATAAGGCAGAAAACATTGTGGGAAAAGGAAAAATTGCTCATCAAGAGCAATTTCTCCTTTTCCCTTAATGTCTTCCAAAGTCATCTGCAACAAACTAATCACAATTTAATGTCCTTATTGTTTGGTAATGGGTTAAATGTTGCTGCTTGCAGATGCTTTTGATATTTAAGTCCATGGAAGATAATTATGAGGTAATGTGAAATATGATAAAATATTATAAATTCCAAGTGTCTATTGACATCCCAAACTACCTTTTAAATTGACACACTGACCTAAATATTTCCCATTTAGAATATTTATTCCATGTTGACCTGTTTTATAATATATAAGACTTTCCCTATAATAGATGAATTCAAAACTTAACCTTTTCAGTAGACGTCATTCGATCAAATTCCAAAAGAAAATCATTAAGATCTTGATCCATTTATACCTCACTTAATTACCACATTGAGCTGAAGAAGCCGTTACAAACCATTGTGATAAAAGGAAAGAATGTTCCTTATGAGCAGTTTATCCTTTTGCTCAAGGGTTTTTACTAAAATCATTTAGAAAATTTATTTTCTACAGTTGATTCTTTTGAATGCTGATTTTGTGTGGTATGTTTGTTTTTTTGTCTGATGGTGTATCAATTAAAGGTGCAATTTCACAGATGTGAGGTAAGTTGAAAATTAATTTCATTAACACTGTACAACAGAAGCTGTACTGCTATATTATACACACTGAAGAATTGTCATTGAAAGCATAATTAGATCATTTTTTAATTCTTTCAAGAGTGTATACAGTGAATAGAAATGTATTTTAATCTTAAAGTGTGACATCGCTTTTGAGATCTATCCAATACAACTTGTGCATACTTAAATGAATTACCCCCCCTGAATATTTTATGCTTTTAATATTATAGTGACTTTAAATTTCATATCTAACAACAGTATGGAAACTGTATTGTACCCATAACAGTCTATTTCGAGTTTCAAATGTATAAATCTACAAGCAAGCCCCTTTAACTTGGTTAAAACATTTAATAAAACTTGGGTTGATTCATTGGGTATTTATAAGTGATTTAGAATAAGTAATGAAATTCACCAATCCATTGTGAACAAGATTTAATGATCCATAATGAATTTCATTGTATTTTAATGTGTTTTAATGGTTTTCTACCCTATTATTGGGACTGACAATGGACCTTTATTAATCTCGTTAGAACTTTTAACAAAAGTTTTAAAGAGGATCTAGTAAAATTAAAGTCGCATAAATCTGTTAACTTTGAATAAACACAGGAGGGAAACATCAATATTCAGCTTTGTAACTTTCGTTATTTCACCCGTACAACTTTTCCCAAATCCTCAGTTACTGTTTTGTGGCAGGTCCAAATTCAATGAAGAAGCAGAGGTCTTATGTCAGATGAGAATGAAAAAGCTTTCTTCATGAATTTGTACATAAAGTAGAAAAAATTGTGAAAAATGAAGAAATTGCTTGAGACAAAGATCGAAACTGGACCAAGGGTACAAGATGCTCTACCATTGTACCACTGGCGCCCACAACTTATACACCACAGGCGCATCTTTAACAGAAGTAAGAAATCAGAATTACTATAGGAGAATTTGCTTGTTACAAGTAAATTCTCCTTTGGTCATAATGGTTTCTTCTAAAATCATCAAGAAAGTGTTATTTTGCTTTTTTATGTCGTCTGCTATTGCTCTCCATTCAGACAAGTCACAGATTCTCACAAAGGAGAGAACAGATCTTACCTAAATTACAAGTGAACTAATTTTAACCCTTTACCGAACGCCAAATTTGTGACTGTCCCAAATTGAAGGAGTTTGCAGACGATATTTCAAAATATAATGAAATTGGAAAATAATCTACTGGTATGACATAATACATTGTGGGAAAAGGAGAAATTGCTCTTAACAAGCAATTTCTCCATTTCCCACAATGTTTTCCAGAGTTGTCTGCAACAAAGTGGTGCAATGCCGTTATTGTTTGGCAATTGGTTAAACCTCACTATGACAAGTCACAGATTCTCACAAAGGAGGCAACAGATCTTACCTAAATGACTAGTGAACTGATTTTAACCCTTTACCAAACGCCAAATTTTTTGCCTGTCCCAAATTGAAGGAATTTGCAGACAACATTTCAAAATATAATGAAATTGGAAAATAATCTTCTGGTAGGACAGAAAACATTGTGGGAAAAGGAGAAATTGCTTGTTACAAGCAATTTCTCCTCTACCCACAAAGTTTTCCAGATTCATCTGCAACATCATGGTAAAATGCTGTTATTGTTTGGTAATAAGTTAAACCTCACTATGACAAGTCTCAGATTCTCACAAAGGAGGGAACAGATCTTACCTAAATTACAAGTGAACTAATTTTAAGACTAGGTGACATTATTTGTCATACTTATTTAATCCCTCTTCAATCTGTCCGTGTACTTTGTGTATCCCTTCCCCTCTCTGAAGTTAATCACTCATGCGAAATATTCAAGAACTCATTCATGGATTTCATGAACAATCATGAATGTTAAATGGCCGATCATGATCACAGAACTTTTTCATGAAAGTCAAGTACAGGTGCATCAATACATTCATAAACCTGTTCTACATAAACATGTTCTTGAGATAAAACAGTTCTGTGTTCATGAATGGCCATATGATATTCATATGAATATTCATGAATAAGTTCTTGAATATTTTGCAGGGGCAGTGAAATTTAAGATCAGAGGAACAAGAATGATGTATACTTATGTGAAAATTCCATAATTTCAAGATAATCAATAACAGCATTAATTAACACAGTTGTCTCATATGGGGATGACTTTGAGGTAAATATGATGTTCTGTAATGTGCCAAGATACACTTTTGGAAGTGAAAAGAAATGATGAGGTAATCTAGGCATGGACAGGTACTTAAAATATGGGAAGATTTTGCATCATCAACTGATATTGGTACATCTACTGAAATAAAAAAAGAGAGAACAATTCAACATGACAATATGAAGATATGAGTTTTTCCGTAATTGTTTTTCAGAATGTATAATTTGGAGAAGTTTTTTTAATAATTGATTTGATTATAAAATAAATCTGTTTTCTTTTTAAATAGAACATAGTTCAAGTTCCATAATGCATTTTTTACGGTATACTGATTTTGAAAAAGTTGTCAAACAGTTGATGTTGGTTTTTCTATGATCAGCTATTTATCAGTTCCACCATTATTGCACAAACTCAAGCTTTCCCTTTGGAAAGAATGGTAGAAAAAAGGAGTTTGTTCTAACTAAATTATCATTTTCCTCATATTGAATTGGTTTGACTATTTCTAAGCCAAAACCTCCAAGTTTAAATCAAATTGAAATATTTTTGATACTGTAGGATATAAATCATTGTTTTAAAAAAGCAGATTGTTCATAAATTTTCCTCCACAAGTTTCAAAGTACTTGGTAACAGTTGCTGAAGCCTTTATCAATGCCAAATTTTCGAATGTCCCATATTGGAAGAGCTTGCAAACAACATTTCAAAATGTGATGAAATAAGAAAATGATCTTTTGATAGGTTAGAAAACATTGTGGGAAAAATAAAAATTGCTCATCACAGGCAATTTCTCCTTTTCCCACAATATTTTCCAGAGTCGTCTGCTACAAAGTATATTGTAATAATGTTATTGTTTGGTAATGGGTTTAATGTTAAAACCATGAATACAATTTGGTAAATTTGCAGCCTTAATATAAATCTCAAATGGCCTGGTTGTGAAGTGTTATTTAAATATGTTAATTGAGTCTCCCTTCAGACTCTGTTAAAATATATATTTATGCAGACTCATGCACTTTACCCCTCCACCCAATACCCCATTGCAATTTTTAGACTGTTCCAAATTGGGAGTAAGAGCAGACGACAAAGAAATAGCATGTTACATACACTTACTGTATGGTAGTTGAAAGAAACCATTGTGACTAAAGGATAAAATTGCTCACGAGCAATTTCATTCTTTTGTCACAATTTGTTCTCTCCTACAAATCGCAGCAAGTACTGGTGTAGAATCCAGGAAGCAGTCATCGAGAGTGATTTTGATAAGCTTCAAGCTTCCATCATAATCAATGTAAACAAACAAGTTTAAACTTAAATGTATATCATCAGCAGATGACTGTATAGACGTATGAAGTATCAGGCAATAATATAGACATAGTGCCATTATAAAGCATGGGTTATCATATACCACCAGTAGCAGAGAGTTGATGGTCAACTCATGTAGGGTACACAATGTGGCTATCATTGGCAAAAATAGGAGAAAAAAAGAAAATAATACCTGTGGCATGGCCATCTTGTTCGGACATAAGATGGTAAATATTGGTCATTGGATTGTCCTACCTGGTCAAGTCATTTATTTTAGACTAAGATAAATAGATTGACTTGATTTGCATTTCGTACTCTTTTGTGAGTCTGGCCATTGCTCTAAGTAATGCATTCCCTATAATGGGAATTTGCCTTTGGTCCAAAACAGAATGCAACAAACAATGCATGAATTTTCTTTATGTTCAATTGGTACCTGGTAGACACAATTATATCCCTTTCCCAAACGCCAAATTTTCGACTGTCCCAAATTGGATTAGTTTGCAGACGACATTCCAAAATGTGATGAAATTGTAAAATATCCTTTTGATAGGGCACTCATGAAAACATTGTGGGTAAAGGAAAAATTGCTCATTAAGAGCAATTTCTCCTTTTCCCACAGTATTTTCCAAAGTCGTCTGCAACAAAATGGTCAAATGCCGTTATTGTTTGGTAAAGGATTAAGACATGAGCATAGAAATACTCATTAGGAGCTTTTTATCTTATTGTCATAGTTCTTTTACAAAGTCTTTTGGAGCAGATGTATCAAAAGTGAGGTTATATGCACATTATACAATATTGATAGGTCATTTAAGATTTAATGGCCTTTATGAAATAATGTTTCTTCATTAATCACATCCCTCTTCACAAATTTGGCAAGTTTCACTGCTTATTGTCAGCCTAGAAGTACAGATTTGATATATCTTCACTTATGGTTTTCTACCATAAGGTGAATCAGTGTTTCTAGACAAATTTAAGACCCTTTTTTGCTTGACTATGACCACATAGATAGGGTATATATTCCGGTAAAGGTGTACATATTAAACTGACCATGGTCAATTTGGGCCTGACCTCGAATATGTCTGGTGTCAACCTAATCTGTCGCTGTGCGTGACCCTACATAAATTGTCTGAGTTTGTTTCTGAGTTGCATCCCATGTGTTTTCCTTCTCTCTAATGCAAACAATCAGGCTTGGTGTTTGTACCAAATGACTAGTGAACTAATTTTAACCCTTTACCAAACGCCAAATTTTTCAACTGTCCCAAATTGAAAGAGATTGCAGACGACATCCCAAAATGTGATGAAATTGAAAAATAGTCTTCTGATAGGGCAGAAAACATTGTGGAAAAAGGAGAAATTGCTCGTTATGAGCAATTTCTCCTTTTTCCACAATGTTTTCCAGAGCTGTTTGCAACAAACTAGTCAAATGTTGTTAGTATTTGGTAATGGGTTAAATTGCATGATTATTGGTAAAGATGTAGTTCGGTTAGACCTCGATTTACAAGGTAGAGGAAAATGTCAGTGGCCTGGATAGTTCACTCAGAAGAGCATATATGCACAGTTTGCGGGGATGGCGGGTTTGTGTCCGGGGCTTGCTGCACGTTACGTTTTTCTCGCCTTGGTTACCCAGGGGCCAAATGTTGATTAATGACCCACAATAGCAATTAACAGTGATAGATACTTCTAATTTGTTCCCCAAATGATCGATATTGCCAGAAAATTTGAGACAAATTTCAATTATGTGGGGGAGTATGTAGTAGGGGTCTGGATTGACAAGGTAGATTTAAAAGTGTATAGGCGGGCTGAACAGAGTCCTGGTCTCGCTTCATGTTTTTTTCTTGCCTTGTTTACAGAGATCACATTCTTGTTTTCATATTTCTCCATGAGGTATGATACAATAATGTTTGATATTTTACTCCATGTCACATTGCTATAGTATAACTTCTGCATAATTACTAAATGAACCACTGTTTTTTGCATTTGCAAATTTTGCATTTGTCGCAATGGTTCAGCCTGATTATTATTTAGGGAACATATTTTTTCAATTTGGACCAGTCTTAAAATTTCAAAGGGTCCTGCGTGGCCCTGTGGTTAAGGTTGCAAACTTAGAATATATGAATACATGTAGGATTGAGTGGTCCAAGGTTCGAGCCCCACTGACACCTCTGGGTTGGTTTGAGTGGATCCAAGAAAGCCATTACATAACTGAAAAATTGTTGATACGACTTTAAAAACCCTACAAAAGGCAAATCCACTGCAAAGGGTGCAACATCTGTGTTCATGCAAACAGTCCATGAATCCTTGCAGGGAATGGGTAAAGGTTCATGCAAACAATCCATGAATCCTTGCAGGGAATGGGTAAAGGTTCTACCTGTCTTCTCTGGCCTGTAGTGACACATAAGTGAAAAGTATTCCTGAATTCATAATAAACATGCAAGATGACAGAAAAATTGTTGATACAACATAAAAAAAAACAATTAAAAAACATCAGTAGGGATCAGTCCAAAAACCTGATATTGGAGAGTGAATTACAAATCATCTTGTGTGAGGTCATAGATTGCTTTAAAGGTGCTTGTTCACAGAAAAGAATATTTGAAAATCAAAATAAAATGCCGTTGAAACATTACAAAATATTGGCCTGGATCCAACCTGTATGCATAAGCATGAAGTCCGTTTCAGCACTATAAGGGTTAAAGAAATTGATTTTTAACTGCCAAATTTGTAACCTCACAGCTGTGAACAAACACCTTTATGAATTATTCCTTAATGTTGGCAACTTAAAGTGCCATAACAGGGAACAACACTTGAAAACATTACAACCAAAGAATCATTACGAGCGATTTCTTTTTTCTCCTTTTTTAACATTGTCTATTTGATGATCTTCTAACCTATTTTTACTGGACATTCTCTGTCAATAAGTTGACTGCTGCAAAATAGCCAAAAATAGGGGAAAGGGGAAGCGCCATAAAATGGAAAAATAAAAAATGTACACAAAGCTATTTCAACAGTTTATTACCTGCCTTGCATTTTGATATGCCACCCACAAACAATTTTATCTTCAGGTTCCATTGATTAATTTTGAAGGTCTTTCAATTTGTTAAAGTCTCTGGTTATGATTTTTCCAACTAGGTCAGCAGATAACTGGTTATAACTCTTCCTAATATTTGATTGCACTTATACGTCTTTTGTAGCAAGCATTTGAAAACTTTTTTTAACCCTCAGAAAACTGGGTAATTTTCTAAAAATAGATTTTTGTGTCTGCTTGATTTTGATGAAGAAAGATATTCGGAGTAGCAAACAGGTTAGATTACAGGCCAGCCGCCAATGACTAACCTGACTTACCTGATTCTAACCTGTTTGCATAAGCATGAAGTCTGTTCCAGCACTTTAATGGTGAAGCAAATTGCCATTATGTCATTATAACTTCAATGTTGCTATTGCATTTTTTCTTTAACATTATTCCTTAATTTGATCAGTATAGGGTTGAAATATTGTCTGCTACAAGCAGGTTTAACAGGGAAAAGATTGATGTTACAAGTGCCTGTTGTGACTAGTGTCGGATTTTTGTGGTCAGTATTTTGGACTCTCTCTTCATCCATCATATCTACTCGGCAATCCCCGTAACAAGTCGGAAGATATACCTCGTAGGCAGTACATATATACACCAGAAATCCTGGGGTAATTCGCCTTATTTCCAGCGGATTGCGCAAAATGCACACAGGCACTTAATATGTATTTAAATACACACAAATTGGCTATATATTACAATAGAATGGGTTTCTTTACGCTTTTCATCAAAGATGATCATATCAACACATCTTTGTTTCATATTTTGTCAATCAGCTCTTTTCGGCAATCCCTGGCTTGTGACGGGGATTTCCAAGTAGATACGATTGCAAACGGACATGCCCTTCGTTGCTGACCTACTTTCAAAAATGGCTCCCCATTATACCCCGAGGTTATTTTAAGAAATGACCGAGGTGTTCCGAATGTCTCATTTGACTTCCTTGTAGGTAGAATTTTACGAGACCTCTGAGCGAGAGAAGAATCTCTCATTTTGTAACAGTGAACTCTTTCTTGGTTCCTCATGCAGAAAAACTGTTATCTTTCAAAATTGATTGTCATGTTCTGTTTGTAAGATATCAGAGCTGTCATAAAATGCAAGCTACATTGTATATATATATGTAGAAATAGGTTTATCCAGTCAGTCATGAGTGAATTTGTTACTTGTACAATTTGAAAGCAACAGCAGACAACAAATAGCAACACAAATAAATACATTTTTGGATCTGGATTTGGATTGTTACGTCGAAGATACCACTTATGGCTTTTAACAAACATGAATTCAAAGCTTCCGTGCTTGCTTCCTAGGTACTAAACCAGTATTCGTGCCAATTTTGTGGGTTAGTCTTGGCAATTTTCACCTACCTACCGGGGATAGAACCTTGGATCCTAGGTACAAGATGCCGAAGCTCTACCACCGCACCAATGTCACACTTTTCTTCATGATATTTGATTGAAACCATAGTAACAAAAGTATGAATTACTTATAAGGAGCAAATTATTATTTCGTAACAACAATTTGTGAAGTCTTGTGTAGAGTTATTAAAGAGTAAGGGGTTAATGACTCTATATAAGTATAGTGCAGGTGGACAGCTGTTATATAACTGTAAATATAGCGGCCAGACAGCCGCCCCATATCATCAATGTGTTAATGACCTATTCCAAGACATTGGAAATGTTTCCCATGAACCTATATATCCTGAAATAAACCAGCTTGATGATTACTGCTGTGAATGATTCAATAATTTATTCATGAAGTTAATGAACACTCATGAGCGTCAAATGACCATTCATGAGCATCAAATGACCATTCATGAGTGTTAATTCAACGTTCATGAACACAAAGCTGTTCTTAACTTGTTTGTCAACTTCAAGAACATGTTCATGAACATCAAAGACAGGTTCATGAATGTCATAGATTTTTTTCATGTACATTCATGAATGTTAAAGTACATTCATGAACACAAATTTGTCCTTAATATCAAGAATAGGTTCTCAAATGTAAACATTAACTTGTACTTGATGTTCATGAACCTGTTCATGAAGTTCATTAAAAACTTCTCTGTACATGAATGGCCTATCATTAAACATTTATAAATGTTCATTAAGTTCATGTTTATAAGGTTTGTCTTGAATTTTTCGCAGGGGCAATCGGGCAATTGTTAATCCAAACTCAAAGCACCAGCGGATTACACTAAACAGCAAGAACAAAATTAATAATTTTTGGACTAAGGGTGCGTCAGCACTTTAGTCCATTGAATTTACATACCACTTTTTGAGGGACGGTACTTTATCACTTTATCGATACACAAACAGCGGTCTGACCCCAATTACTCATTAAACATCTGCCTTCACTGTGCGGACTAATACCTACTTGGAACTAGGAATGTAGTCCGGATTTACTTGCTTTGTTTTGCTCTATATGGTTATAACTGTTGCCTAATGGGAAATCGAAAAAAAGCCAGATGTTTGAAAAAATAGACTTTTGTTCAGTGTCTGTTCACAGAAATAATGATTGTAGTAATGGTGGTAAAAGGAGCAGCTGTTTTCCTAAAGATGTTGCCCAAAGAAATTTTTAAATGTATCCTCAATCATCTTGCTTAAAACGCACCTTAGTCCTTCATCGTTATCAGCACTTTGAGTCTTTATGATATTGGGCAAGTAGAGCTTTAATGCCTTAGAAATCTTTATTAACCACCAAGACAAATGAATAAATTGTTCCTTTATGCAAGCTATCATTTTATGACATTGCCTTATTAAGACTTCTGAAGCGAAGTTGTTTGAGGGCTTAGTGCAGAACCAATTTGCATGTCTTTTATTGAAGTAAGGACTTTTAATATAAACTCACAGTACCATGCTATCAAATGACTGTCACAAAGTTCCTTCTATCCACATAACCCTGTCCTTCACGGACTTGCCATTTAGGGTCTAGGTTCTAGCCCCACTGTTTTTTGCATGTGGTTTAATGCAATAACAACAATTTTTCAGTTATGTAATGGCTTTCCAGGAACCACCAGTATAAGGCTAGGGACCTAAAAGATCCTGGAAGTCATACACTAAATATATATAGGTAATAAGTAGAATTTGCATATGGTATTCAGCTATGCTTCTAACAAATATTCATTAAAAAAAATCGCAGAAATCGCGGTATAAAAGAAGATAGTGACGGAAAACCTCAACGGCCTCAACTTTTGTATGTTACTACAGCTATATAGTAAATAGTTACGTCACATGGGCTGTCAAATGCCTGTCACGTGACGATGTACACCTTACTTAGTAGCGTCAGTTTCCATTTTTGTTTTCAACATGTAGTCTTAGTATCACATGAGCGTCATGTGAACGGTTGTTGAAAGTTTGATGCTATATTTAGATTATGTTGGATTTCCCTCGGATTTTTATGAAATGAAAAATATCAAAATTCATCTAATATGCTTTTGGTTTCTTTGCTGAAATGTTAAATTAATCTATATTCCTTTATTTTCGAAAGTTTCAAAAAATAATCATATGAAGTACAGAAACTTTAAGTGACTTTCCAAAGGTCACTCCCACAAAATCAGAGGTTCTGCTCTAACCCTCAATTTGGACCAAGTCAAAAATTCATTATATGGTTAAAGTATTTTGTTTGTTGAAACAGAAAGAGGAAAACTCTTAAAAGATATGAGTGTAGGGTTGACTTCATCTGACATAATAAGAGAGAGAAAGTTTAAAAGGACATGGCCTATAATCAAGTGATTGAAGCCTTCCAATATTTACATTTTGTAAAGTTGACATGCCTCTAAATCACCCTTAACTGAGTTTATAAGTGTGGCAAGTGCAGTGGTGCAGAGGTAGTCCACCTCTTGTACCTACAGTTGGGGGTTTGATTCCCCGTTAGGCGTGGTGAAAATTGCCCAAATTAACCCACAAAATCGCAAAAATACTGGTTAAGTACATTGTATGCAGTTATCAAGAGTGTATTTATCGGTAATAAGCTTCAAGCCTCCTACACAATCGATGTTAAACAAATGAGGTATTATAATGAATCTATACCAAATACAGTGAAGCCTCGTTTATCAGAACCCTGATTATCTGGATGTCTCGCGATTCGAACGTAATGGTAAGGGAACGGAATTATTTGACCAGATTGTTGCAGCCGACCTTTGAAAACATTGTGGGTTAAGGAGAAATTGCTCGTGACGAGCAATTTCTCCTTTTCCCACAATGTTTTCTGCCATATCAGAAGATTATTTTTGAATTTCATCACGTTTTGAAATGTCGTCTGCAAACTCTTTCAATTTGGGACGGTCAACAATTTGGCGTGTGCTAAAGGGTTATAAGTATACACGTGCTTACAGATTGTTTATGTCTTAATGTGTATAAGAACATGGTCTGCTTCATTAGGCCGGATGATTCGGTCATCCGGAAATTTTGTTGGGAACGGGCGTGTTCAGATTAACGAGACATCACTGTAAGTAGAAAATCTATTGCAAAATTGCATAAAGAAAACGTTCTGGTCAAAAGAAGAAATGTGGAATGCAAGCATCATTTTTCTAGCTATGGCTTCTTAAGTAATATTCAAACCGTACTATAGCTAGCGCTCATTTATACTAAAGTTGTGTAAGTTCTAGAATAATTGACTATTATCTTAAAATTACTTTTGATTCTTTTTTACAGAGGAGTCTTTTTGAGGTAGAGGAGAAAGTGGTGGGATTTGGCTTTTATTTGGAGATTTAGGGCAATACATATCAATTTTTGTCACTTTTGAAATTGGTGTTTTGCACATGGGTATGTGCATATATTGCTGGCTATACGCCCCTGATAACTTTACTGCATATATTGCTGGCTATACGCCCCTGATAACTTTACTGCATATGCTGCTGAAGACAAAACAAACAACTGTTTTTTGTCACAATTAAAATGGTCTCTTCCCAGTTTTATAAAGAAAATATATATTTCTGGTAGTCAAAATTCAATTGAAAATGAATACCATTCCATCTTGTCTGCCTGTTTTATCATGATATGTGCAGAAAATTCCTTTTATCGTTTTTCAACAGATGTCAACTCTTAACAAATTTGAAATGTTTATGGCTTCAAAAATCATAACATTATATGTTAATCGTCAATGATGTCTTGTCTTATCATATCAAAACAACTATTTGAAATCAATTTTATTATTCTCCATCATGCAAATGGCTGTGTATTATATTGCAAATGAAAGAATTATTATGTATTGTGACATTTCTGTTGTCTGCTGTTACTTTGAATTTAGATCAGCACAAATATCCATATGGGGAATTGGCTAAAATGACCTTTATTTGGGAAAGTGTTTGTGGATAAACCATTCCAATAAGATGATAACCAGCTTGTTTGACTAGGAACATAATTTATGGGGATATCAGATTGAATCCATGCCCTTTAGTATTATATCTCACCCTTTACTGTATTTATTTCTACATTTATGAAAAGTTAAATTTTTCAATGCAGTTTTTTGAAAACCTCTTGACAATTGTATTGATGTATTTATGATTCCTCCTTTTGTATTGGATATATTTTAGCATTGTCCTTTGATTAAAACTTGGTTGTTTGGTTTGCTAGATTTGGAGTTTTAGATCATTTTCAACAGTATTTCTATTAAATCACTGTTGGCAGTGAACCTGTTCATGTACCTAGTATCTCTTTACCTGTACTGCCTTCTGTCATAAACACCCTTTGTTAAAAGTTGTGAGAGATTAGATAAATCATGCATTTATAACATAATTTAATTCATTAAAGGAAAACATTCGAATTCCCCTAGGTATTAAATTGCTTTAATTCGCTAATTTCTATGAAATTGCTATTTGTGACCATTTATTCTAGGCTGCTCACCACCTCGAGGGTTCAGTGCAAGACTAAAGTAAGTGCTTCATAAACATGAAGCACTTTTTATAGTAATGCACTGAACCCTCGACCTGTGGTTATTAATTTTAATGTAGATGTTGTTAGATGCCTTGACTAAGACAACATATCTTAGTCTTGATCTGGTAGCATAACTAAGTGACCTGCAAAAGAAATGTTATATATTGTTGTGATAGAGCATTGTCCTCTGGTTCACTGGTCCTGGGTTTGACCCCTGTTTGCGGCGAGGTTGAAATGCCGGGACTAACCCCCATTGGCACAAATACTGGTTATGCAGCTAGGAAGCAGTGATCGAGAGAGAATTTATGAGCTTAAAGCTTAGAGTCACAAAAGATGTAACATAAATGAGTTCAAACTTAAAAAAGTTAAAATCTGATAACTTTTCAATCATTGTCGTCTGCTGCTGCTTTCAATTTGGACCAGCCACACATTCCCATATGGGGTAATTTGTGAAGGGTAGATTCCTGATTTATGCTGGATGGGTGAGGGACAGAAAGCAAATAGACTTGATGTGAAGACAGGTGTTTACTCATTGTCCTTTATTGTCTGACACCAGATAGCTAATTTTGAGTCCTTTACTCCCAGGTAAACACACATTGGCATGTGGTTGTTGCTGATAACTCGGGGAAAATGTAACGGATTCATGATAAACCCTTTTCCCTGAATACTGAGCATCAAGTTGCAAATGTTGGGTCCAAACGGGCACAATTTCATGTTTTGTCAATACAGTGTATATTTAAAGTTTGTCAGCCCGTTACATTGGAGGTTTTAACTTTATTTGTACTGATTCATTTACCTATTTGAGGGTCCAATACAATACTATATTACTTTATTGTCTAACAATAACAACATTTAACCCCTTTGTTGCATAAGACTCAGGAAAACATTATAGGAAAAGGAGAAATGTCTCATGATGAGCAATTTTTCCTTTTCCCACAATGTTTTCTCCCCTATCTGAAGATTATTTAACCAATTTCATCACATTTTAAAAACTCTTCTGCAAGCTCTTTCAATTTGGGACAGTCTAGAATTTGGTAGAGGGTTAAGAACTTCACAAGTGTGAGACACTATTGTCTTACACTGACCAATCACCCATCATTCAACAGTATGGGCCTACGTGGCCTAGTGATTCAAGTACAGAACTTTAAATCACATGGCCCCTCTCTGTGCGGGTTCAAAGCCCAGGGAGGGATATAGATTTTCATGAGAGGTATTCTCCTTACTGACTAACGGAATGCAAATGGTTCTACCTGGCTAGACCAGCCCTTAAAATTGAAAATTGGGTCTTCCTTCTTCATTAAGAGTCCGGCATTCCCAACATAACTGAAATAATGTTGACGCTATGTAAAAACCCATATATATTTATAGATATGTATAATATATCATACATCAGTTCAAAAGTTTTTAAAAATTCAGTTTTAGCTTCCAAATTTTATAATAGTTGTGAAAAAGCAGCTTTATAAACCAGTTTTAGCTTCCAAATTTTTTCACAGTTGTGAAAAAGCAGCTTTATAAACCTTTATAAATCGGTTTTAGCTTCCGAATTTTTTCACAGATGTGAACAAGCAGCTTTATAAACCAGTTTTAGCTTCCAAATTTTTTCACAGATGTGAACAAGCAGCTTTATAAACCAGTTTTAGCTTCCAAATTTTTTCACAGATGTGAACAAGCAGCTTTATAAACCAGTTTTAGCTTCCAATTTTTTTCACAGTTGTGAAAAAGCAGCTTTATAAACCTTTATAAATCGGTTTTAGCTTCCGAATTTTTTCACAGATGTGAACAAGCAGCTTTATAAACCAGTTTTAGCTTCCAAATTTTTCACAGATGTGAACAAGCAGCTTTATAAACCAGTTTTAGCTTCCAAATTTTTTCACAGATGTGAACAAGCAGCTTTATAAACCAGTTTTAGCTTCCAATTTTTTCACAGATGTGAACAAGCAGCTTTATAAACCAGTTTTAGCTTCCAAATTTTTTCACAGATGTGAACAAGCAGCTTTATAAACCAGTTTTAGCTTCCAAATTTTTTCACAGATGTGAACAAGCAGCTTTATAAACCAGTTTTTAGCTTCCAATTTTTTTCACAGATGTGAACAAGCAGCTTTATAAACCAGTTTTAGCTTCCAATTTTTTTCACAGATGTGAACAAGCAGCTTTATAAACCAGTTTTAGCTTCCAATTTTTTTCACAGATGTTAACAAGCAGTTTTATAAACCAGTTTTAGCTTCCAATTTTTTCACAGTTGTGAACAAGCAGCTTTAAAATGTTTACGGTAATATGGTATAACTTACCCATGTTCAGGTATCACTCTTGATCAATTAGAAGTATGCTTGCTGTATTTCATTACAGAATTTGTTATTTTATATCCGTTAAAATCATTTAGTCTCTCTTTGAAGATGTATATTTGAATATGAGATGCACCTGCTATCTCTTCTCCAAAAGGACAAGCTCTTGAACACCTCATGCTTATTTAACCCTTTCCCAAACAACAAATTTTCGATTGTCCCAAATTGAAAGAGTTTGCAGACGACATTTCAAAATGTGATGAAATTGAACAACAATCATCTGATAGAGCAGAAAGCATTGTGGGAAAAGGAAATATTCCTCGTTACAAGCAATTTCTCCTTTTCCCACAATGTTTTCTAAAGTCGTCTGAAACAAAGTAGTCAAATGTCGTTATTGTTTGGGAAAGGGTTAACTTGCAGAATGAATATCAAAGGTTTATAGAATTATGATTATCCACTTGTATGATGAAAATCAATGGCAAGAAAAGAAGAAATTGCTCATATGAGCAATTTCTTCTTTCCCTACCATGATTTATATATAATATATCTTCAATTTATTAACCTATTGTTAAACATTGATTATGAAGGAAGCTTGAAGCTTGTTAAATTCAATCTCAATGACTGCTTTCTAGATACTAAATTTAACCAGTACTCATGCCGATTTGTGGGTCAGTCCGAGCAATTTTTACCTTGACTAACGGGAATCTAACCCGGGACCTTCTGTACAAGAGGCAGACGCTCTAAATCTGCACCACTGTCATACTATGGTAGACATGTTATTTCTCAGGATCTGAAGGAAAGGGTTGTGGTTCAGAGAGCATGTTTAGACTGTGTGTGATATGTGATTATATAAACCATTGTTGAAATACAAGACGCAAGCTGAGTTAGGCAAGAAACATTCAATCTGGCCACAACACTTCACATCTTGTAACAATTACAAAATGGTTATCATAAGTATGTCTGGGGTCTTGCGTGGTTTACTCTTTACCACCTCACCTGCAGATAACGTTTTTTTTTGCTTCAAGCAATTTCTCCTTTTGCCACAATGGTTTCTGAAAGTGGTCTGCTGCAAGACAAAAAGATGTGGCGTAAGTTGGTAATGTGTTGATTTTCTTGTCTGAAGTCACTTTTTCCTCACTATTGCTATATTTATATTTTCAGGTTTAGATGCCAACGAAGGCGAAACTTTGACAATCACTTGCCCCCGTCCTTCACTTTCGCGACCGATTATTTGGGAAGGACCCCCAGAGTTACGCAGATACGCGCGTGGCCTGCAAGTGAGCGTTGACCTTTCTGCGGATCAAAGGTCAAGGATTTCTGTTACGGGTGATCATGCCAAAGGATATTATAATTTACAGATTAGAGACGTTAGAAAATCAGACAGTGGGAAATACAGGTGTCGATCAGGATCTCGTAATATTAGATCGATTAAGCTGAAAATTAAAACGCAAGGTAATATTCACATATTATTGTCCTTATAGATTTGTTAGTTGGTACTAATTAATGTGTTTACAGTCTAACTTGTGTTAAGCAGCCATCCTTTTAAGCAGCCAACCTGCCTTAAACAGCCACTACAGAAAGTCCCATTGTTAGATTCATAGTGTAATTCAATTTGTGTTAAGCAGCCAACCTGTTTTAAACAGCCAATTTACTCTGTCCCACAGGCTGTCCTCTTAACACAAGTTTGACTGTACTTGATTACTTTCATTATATGCTTTGTTGTCATTTAAGTTATAGATATATAAGTATATAGTTATGATTTGTCTCTTAGGCCTTCTAACTTTGACAATTGACACATAGCTTTTTAGTTTTGTGTCAATATCCAGAATTAATGTTTTGTTTCATTTTAGAATTGATGATATAGTCCTTTTGCAGTAGATGCTATCCTTTAAAAAAGTAGATGAGTTCAAACCATTTTCTCTTACGTCCTACTCATAGCAAACATACAGTAGAATATCTTTTAAAAGAATGCAGATATTCAGAATATTCAGTGGGCATCAATGGTGCATTGGCCTCTTGTACTAAGGGTCCCAGGCCTGATCTCTGGTGAAAATTTGTAGGAACTAAACCACAAAACGGCCCAAGTACTGCTGTAGTATCCAGGAAGCAGTTATCAAGAGTAAATTTAATAAGTTTCTTTTACAATCAATGTAAAATGAATAAGTTTAAAGGAATTCATTGCATCAAATTGAGGAATCGCTAATAAAAAGGCAATTTTTTACTTTTGTCACTATGTTTCTTCCCAAATTCGAAAGAAAGTTAGTCTGCTCTACTATAAAGTTACACTACTATTAAATTTGCCATATGCTGTACATTTCAATTCAAACCACTAAAATAATCTGCATGTGGGAATTAATAAGATTACTCTGACCAACTTCTGCACGGTTTGGATATATAACATGCTTGTGTTGCACTGCTGTCAGGAAATAGTCAATTATAATCTCATGTTTAACCCTTATAGTGCTGGAAACCACTTCATGCTTAGGCAGCCAGGTTGGATCCAGGCCAGCCGCCGAGTAAATTGGTGGCTGGTCTGTGAACCAACCTGTTTGCTGCTTTGAGAATCTTGACTCATCAAAATTAAGCAGATATTTGATGTTTTGAAAAGCAGACGACGCAAAAATCTATTTCAAGAAAATTACCCATCATTTTAAGGGTTAATCGCCCTGTCGAAGGAGATAACGATTCATGGCCTTGTTATTCTTCCCCCTGATGGGTGCAACGATTAACAGGTTTTGAGGGTCTTCTGCTTAACCCTTTACCAATTGTTAAATTTTCGACTGCCCCAAATTGATAGAGTTCCTGAGTCGTCTGCAACAATGTGGTCAAATGTCATTATTGTTTGGTAAACAGGTTAACACAGGTTTTAGGATCTAACTATCCTTTTAAGGCAGCGATTTCTATGGTCTTATTTAGATATAGAGGTGTAGTGGGTTTAAACATGAGAAGCATTTGGATTCAAGAAGACTTAATTGGCTCATGACACTCAAGTTCATTTCCATGACACTCTTATAAAAGATAATTCTATAAACCATTGTTTAGTGAATTATTCAATCAGGAGTAATGTTCATGTGCTACATGCTTATTTTCTAAATAATCCAATTTATATCTGTCAGCAAATCTTCATATACAGAGCTGATATAATAATTCAATTCAATTCTTTATTGGCAATCGTCGACAAAATTTGTCTATGGCCATTTACAATAACATAGTATATGGCTTAGTCAAAAAAAAGGATGATCAACAAACATTGAGCACAATATACAAGAAATGAAATTTCAAGAATGGTGATACTATAAGAATTAAGAAAGTCGGTGGTTAAGGAACAGAAATATATAGTGTTTAAAATTTCATCACGAATAGCAAAGCTCTCTGAAAGATATTTACAAATGCTTAGTATAGTCTTTCTTTTTGACGACGACATTAACTGTATAAAAATATTGGAATTATCCCGTAGTTTGCTACAAAGATGCTTTTTATGTATTTGAGCATACTTGGAATATTCTAATAGAAAATGGTAATCATTTTCAACTAATCCTTGCAAATTTTACAATGTCTAATGACAAAAAGAGAAATCATCATAATCACATGGGGGAACTGTTGTTTTGGTAAAGGCATGTATTCATAGCTAACTGCAAGGGTTGCAACCAGAATCCATCGGATAAATTGTCTGTACCTGCAATTTAATTCAAAAATGTTTGAAATAGTTGAAATATTAACCCAATTTAAAAGCAGGTGTGCAACCTGTTTTCTGCCAAAATCTCATTCAAAATGCATTCTGATGATGCAAAGAAATGTATCTTAGCCTTGCTACTTAGTCTTAAAGTAATTCGATACTATTTAACAGATGTCCTCATTCAAACATCTTTTAGAAAATGTTATTTCAAGGGTTCAGTGCAAGACTATAGTAAGTGCTTCATGTTTATGAAGCACTTACTATAGTCTTGCAGTGAACCCTCAATTTGCTCATGCCTTTTCTATGAGGGGGAGAAACAGGTAGTTAAAAAGGCATCGTTAAATGGGCATTTACAAAAAAGCTTAGTAATTCTTCATTTATTCTTGGAATTCAAATAATTCTACAATAATGTTTCGGACTCCTGTTATTAAAGTAGTTCATATCAATCTTCACAGCACCAGCTGATGATACATTTGTAGAACAGTAAAGCTTTGCTTCATTGATAATCTGGAATTTGCACATGCTCAGATCGAATCATCAACATAAACCCAGACTTTCTTCGTTAGCCATGTGAAGATTTAGCCATTAACTTCTTTCAGTACTGGAACCAACTTCATGCTTATGCAAACAGGTTAGATCCAGGCCAGCAGCCAAGTAAATTGGCAGCTGGCCTGTGATCTAACATTTTTGCAACTCTAAGTATCTTTCCTCAACAAAATTAAGCAGATATTTAAGGTTTTCTAAAGCAGACGACACGAGAATCTAATTTTGTTTAAATTACCCAGTGTTTTAATGGTAAAAGGTTTACCTATATCAGAATAACAGGCTAACAACACATGGTGTGAGTATGTCTACCTGACCTATTCGGATTAGCGTTGAGTTATCATAATAAGCTTAATTTAAAGCAATTCTGCTGTTTCTTGCATGATCTATATATGGGCCACGTCACGGGAAAAGCGGCAATCAGACATAGCAAACAGTGTAGCCCCAGACCAGCCGCCACATTAGTGACGTGGCGGCTGGTGTGGGGTTACACTGTTTGCCATCTTAGAGGACATCAAGTTCTACCTTTAAATATATACAAATAATAACTGTCGTGACTAGATGCTGGAATAATAGCGCTAAGAAAGAGCTGAGTCAGTGGTTTTTATTTATGTCCGAGTGCCCCTTTTCGCGTGACACGGCCCATATATTTAAGTACACCTCTAACCTGCTGAAAAATTATATAGGTATAAACAATCTAAGGTAAACAACAGATAATGATTGCTAACCTAGATCCAGATATTGGCCTAGTTTACAACTTGTTTATTTTAGAAAAAAGAAGCACATTGGTTACAACAAGTTATTGACATCAGTCTTGTCTCATTACAGAAATGCGAACCAATTTGGCAAATAATTTAATGATTTGATGTTTCAATCCTAGATGATGTAATCAGTTTAAACAAACAAAATATTTTTCACATTAACAATTGATTTAGTAAATCCAAAGACCTTATAAACAATAATAATAATATTTATTAGGTCTTTGGTAAATCTAAATGATTTAACATTTACCTTCATATATATCTTTAGCAGAAGACTTGAGCAACTAAAGGTAATCTTCAGTTTCATTTCAGTGAAATGGAGGGCTGAAGAGTTTTTTCTTCTTTTGTCAGAAGGTTAGAGTTGCTTCTTCACACATGGAAAAAATTTGAAAGTAAAATTGAAATGACATTTTTGTATAAATTGTGATAAGATACTGTAATTGAAAGCAAAACTAATTTAGAAGGTGTCAATATATCTAAGTATGTGCAGCTGATATGCAACAGGGTACTGTTTTACTAAACAGTTTACGGAAAATATTTGCGCAAGTCAAAACTGATAGACATGTATAGTATCTTAAACGAAAACACAATATTGCAATGTGACATGTCATTGGAAGCGTCTCGGAGAGACGATTCCAATGACGTGTTACTTTGCAATATTGCTTAGCCAAATATTGAAATAAGAAGAGTTTTAGACTTACGCAAATCTTAAGCGTAAACTGTTTAGTAAAACGGTACCCTGGTCTCAAAACCATTGCAACCCCATTTTGATTTAGACTCATAAATATTCCACAAATACAGGCTCTTAACCCTTATAGTGCTTGAACTGACTTTATGCTTTTTCAAACAGGTAAGATTACAAGGCAGCCACCAAGTAAATTGGCAGCTGGCCTATGATCTAACCTGTTTACTACTCTAAGTACTCTATTTTGATTTGTTCATTACAGAGGACCAGAACCAGGGTCTCTTTCCATACATCCTGAATCTCGCTACTCGGGCTAACCAAACAATAAAAACATTTGACCAGTTTGTTGCAGCCTTCTCCGGAAAGCATAGTGGGAAAAGGCAAAATTGCTCTTAACAAGCAATTTCTCCTTTTCCCAAAGTGTTTTCTGCCCTATCAGAAGATTATTTTTCAATTTCGTCACATTTTGAAATGTTCTCTGCAATTTCTTTCAATTTGGGAACGTCGAAGATTTGGCATTTGGTAAAGGGTTAAAAGAAACTACATTTTAATTTACAAACTTCCCCATATCAGTAAACAAGCAGCATTAACTATTTTTCCTTGTTTATTACAGAGGAGCAGAACCAGGGGCTCTTTCCATACATCCTGAATCTCGCTACCCGGGCGCGAATCTCTACAAACGCCACCTGTGGAGAGGAGAAGCCCGAATACTTCTGTAAGCTGGTAGAACATGTGGACCTCATGCCCCAACAAAGTCATTGTGGTTACTGCAACGCCCGTGCGGGTGCTGGGCGGTTCGAGGAGATTGGAAAAGCCTACCCAATCTCTAACGCCATTGATGGGAGTAATAAATGGTGGCAGAGTCCGGCCATTACGCACGGACGTGAATACAACTATGTTACCATTACCATGGATCTGGGACTGGTATGTACATGTTTGGTTTTCATGGTTGTGGACCTGTACCTAGAAGCACTTTTCAAGAGTTTACTGCATGGTTATAGTACCAGTAAGTGCCTCTCTTTTGTGAAGGACTTATTATAGTCTTGTGTTAAGAAACTACTGAAAGAGAGTTGGATAGATGCTAAGGTCTAAGGCCGTCTTAATACAGGAAGCTATAGAGCTTTTTGAATGACTGGCATCTGTAATAAGCTGTTAGTTGATTTATCCTGCACCATTTGTGGGTGACAATGGTACAGTGGTAAAGCGTCAGCCTCTTGTTCTGAGGGTCCCTGGTTCGAATCCCTGTTAGGCGATGTAAAAATTGCCGGAAGTAACCAATAAATCAGAGCGCATACTGGTGTATTATCCAGGAACCAGTCATTGAGAGTGACTTTAAAAGGCTTATTCAAGCTTCCTTCGCAATCAATGTAAAACAAATCAAACAACCAAAACATTTTGTATCCTGACAATATATGCAGTTGGTTGTGTTCATTTTAAAACAATAAACAAGACATATTTACTAGGACTGACCTCCATACCTGCAACAGACGCCTGCAAGTTGCTGGTGGTTGGTTTATAGCATGGTCAAAACATGTTTACCCTAGTTTTACTACCCCAAAAGCCATTTTATACCATTTCATACCATTTTATACCCCGGCCCTGCATTCACCCATAAATCAATTCTCAATCAGATAACTCGGGGTATGTAATCATCTTCATCAAACATGGGCTGGAAAGGAAAATGTCGTTAACCCTTTTACCCCATGTATGTCTGGATTTTAAGACAATTTATGCATTGCCTTTAGAAGGCTTATTTCACAGATGAGATAGTTCAAAAGTTTAAAATAAAATGTTGTTGAAACAATACAATTTTTGTATTGTTGTACAATTATTGTTGTTGTAGATTCAAATCTGGCCCAATGCTTTATGATATAAATCATTTTACTCTGTTCAGGCTCTAAAAGCTTTAACCCTTTACCAAACGCCAAATTTCTGACTGTCCCAAATTGAAAGAGTTTGGAGACGGCATTTCAAAATGTGATGAAATTGAAAAATGATCTTCTGATATGGCAGAAAATGGCAATTTCTCCTTTTCCCACAAGGTTTACTAGGGTCGTCTAAACAAACTTGCCAAAAGGCGTTAATGTTTGCTATTATGTTAAGAAACATTCTAATTGAGCAAGTTTTCCTTTTACCACAGTTATGGTTTCTGCTCAATTTTCAAAAGATTTACCCTTGTTATATAAAATGGTCCACCAATAATGTGGATTATCATGGACTTCAGTTCAAGAGTAAGAAGTAAGTCCTTCATAAAGGGCAAGCCTGGGACTAGCTAGCATTGAACCCTTGATAAATTTCATATTGGCAAGGGTTAATGAGTATTCTGTTCCAGATGATTGACAGGTTATATGCTTCTTAAACACACCCATTCCCCACATGTTTTAATTCTGTTTGGTCCAAACTCAAAGCAGCAGCAGACGATGAAATGTATCATGATAAAAGTCAGTTTTTCATGAGAGCACTTCAAATCAATTTCTTAATGGATCTAGTGGAAACCAATGTAACAAAAGGATAAATTGCTCATCATGAGCAATTTAACCTTTTGTCACAGTGGTTTTTAAAGTCTTCTGTAGCAGATGTGGCAAATTGTGGTATTGTGGAGGAAAAGGTTAATCCTTTTTCTCTTATTGAATTACAAAAAATGTCATTGGTTGAAAGCTAGATGTTTGTGCACAGAGTTGAGGAAATTTGAAAGTTGAACAAAATCTTTAAAACTGCACAACAGCTATACTGCTGTATGATAGCCACTGAAGAATAGTGATTGGAAGCACAATTGGATCGTACATAGTTCTTTAAAGTGTGCATGCAATGAATTAACCCTTTCCCAAACAACAAATTTTTGACCGTCCCAAATTGAAAGAGTTTGCAGACGACAATTCCAGATAAGCTGAAATTGAAAAATATTCTTCAGATAGAGCAGAAAACCTTGTGGGAAAAGGAGTAATTGCTCTAATTTCTCCTTTTCCCACAATTTTGTTCAGAGTCATAGTTTGGTATTGGGTTAACCCTGCTTGTGTTCATATCCAAAAATGTGACATTGCTTTTGAGATTTACCACATATAAACTTTACATACTTAGGTGAATTGACCCTTCCTGATTTAATAATTGTTTCAAAAGGTACTTTTAAGTGTATTATTCAAATGACAATACAAAAGCTTTATTTTTTCATGACATTTTCTTTAACTTCAAGTTCTCTCTTCTGTGAACAAGCACCTTTGAAAGAGTTTGCCAAAGACAAATGTTTGTGATGAGAAGTCATGCTTCACAGCAAAACGGAAATGGAACCATTTTGGAAAAAGATAAATTTTAATCTTGGAAACTAATAATTCGCTTGAAGGAGATGATTTTCCAGGGTTTTTCGTCTTTCACGTATGATTCAAAGTGAATGTTTATGAAGTATTATGTTAGATGGACCTTTTTAAAGCCCCTTTGATAGATTAAAGAACTATTTTATGATTATTCATGAACATTAAATGACCATTCATGAACACATAACTTTTTCGTGAAATTCAAGAACAGGTTCATTAACATCAAATACAGGTCCATGAAAACATTCATGAACAATGTTCTTGATGTTCATTGACATGTTCTTGAATTTCAGGAACAAGTAGCTGAGCTTTGCATTCATGAATGGCCATTTAATGTTCATTTAACTTGTAAGTTACTGTCACAATTGTAAATTAGCTCATTATGAGCATATCTGCCTACTTTAACAACATGTTTGAATGCTGTCTCTTGCTAAAAACATTTGAAGTCAATTACCAGACAGAAATTTTATAATTCAATATTTGCATAAAGAAATTGCAGATGCACTCAATTTACATCAGTCAAATTTTGCATATCAATCCAAGTTTGACAAGCTTTTACCATTTTTACATATTTTACTTGTGGCCAAATTGAAACTAGACAAGAAAATGAATATACATGTGCAAAGGATGAAAACAATTTTGTTTTCTTTATTTGTATTGGGTTTTAATTAACCCATCACCAAAGATTAATGATATTTGACCAGTTTATTGCAGACAACTCACAAAAATATTGTCTGAAAAATTAATGAGAAATTGCTCTTACCAAGCAATTTCTAATTTTCCCACAATGTTTTTCGCTTTATCAGAAGTTTATTTTTCAATTTCATCACATTTTGAAATGTCAGCTGGGAACTCTTAATTTGGGACAGTCAATGTAAAATGAATAAATTTAAACTAATAGATATGAAAACAAAAATCAATAGCTTGTTGGGTTTCGAAAGGAATTTTATGGTTAGATAAACAAATTATTTTCCCTTTTTTTGCATTGTTTTATACTCAAGTTTAAGTTGTATCATTTTTAAAATTGTTTATTTCTGGCAAAATCTGAAAGAGCCAACAAGAGTGTTAGATCTATGAACAAGGCAGCATTTCAAAGAGAGAAAAAAAAGAACAAAAATAAATTGATTCCTGTTAATTGTGTTTGTTCAGCACATTTCTCACTTTGAACCCATTCCCCCCCGAAATATGAGATTTTGTCTTGTGCAACTTAAATTGAAAGCGATTACACACTACAAGAAAAAAGGATAAAAGAAATATATGGTAATGGATATAAACCATTGTGACAAAAGGATAAATTGCTCCTCTGGAGTAATTTATCCTGTTGTCACAGTGCTTTTTAAGGTGTTTAACAGCAGATGCAGCCAGTTGAGGTAAAATGAAGTAATGAATAAAAGAGTGTGAAGAGATCGTTAAGTAAATACTTTTTTAATTGCTTTTACACTGGGTTTGGCACTAAGCTTGGAAAGAAAACCTTTCATTTTATTTCCTTCATGCATCCAACTCATTACCAAACAATATCTGGATTTTACATATTTGCTGCAGTCTGCCTTTTTCAAAATTATTGATGGGTAAAGGATAGATTGATTTACGCAAGCAATACACTCTTCTTCAACAAATTGATATCACAGTGTGTCATTAAACTGATTCAAATTAAGGTGTTGTTCTTTCTTTAAAATGTATGATTTAGTTCAAATCAAGTTTCGTCATTTGGTAGAAATTTTATTGAATTCATCATCAAATATATTATAAAAAGATACTCAGAGAATGAATATTTATCTGGAGTTTTTAAGAGTTGTTTATGTTGTGTTAATAGTACTTCAGTTAAACTGAGATACCTAAATCATTATAGATGATTTTTATGAAGAACCCAGAATTTTAACTGCCTTTAAATGTGCTTGTTCACAGATGTGAGGAAACTGGAAGTTAGAAATTAATTTCTTTAAAACTGCACAACAGCTAGCTGTACTGTTATATGTCAGACACTGAAGAATAGTCATTGAAGACAAAATTAGATTGTTTTCAATCCTTGTCATATCCCTGTTTAGATCTAACATTTATAAACTGTTCATACTTAGATACATTGACACTCCCAGATTAAATTATGCTTTCAATAGCTATTTTTAATTGTGTATCAGACAAATTTGTAAAATCTGTCCGTTTCAATGACATTTCATTTTGATTTTCAAATTTTCTTTTTCTTTGATTTAGCATTTATAAAGCTATGTAGAATCCTTTAAGTAAAAAAAAAATGGGTGTACCTATTTATAAAGAGTAGAGATTTCATGGCTTATATTGGTAAAATCTTGACCATTGAATTTCTATGTCAGAGCACATCAAAAGAATCTACATGTTACATACTAATTCAAGATAACCCACTTTCTGTTAATACACCATTTTAAGCTACATCTCTATCAAGGGTTTGGATCTTTCAGTTGTTTAAAATTAACAGGATCAGCAGAAAGCAATTACTGAAAATTTAACTTATCTATTGTGGAAATGGCAGAAACAATTGTGGCGAAAGGAAAAATTGCTCATAATGAGCAATTTTTTCTTTTTGTCACAATTGTTTCTGAAGTTTTCTGCTGCATACGTATTGAATTCTATACTCATACATAAGCCATACATTAGCCAAAAGGGATAATGTTCGACTATTGACCCAGAAATTGAAATCTGATTGATCTGGGTTTGTAAACGTCTCGGCTTATTACGTAGAGGCTTGTGTGCCTCCAAGCAGGTATGTTGGAAAACGGCTTTGATGTGAAGAGGCTCGTTAAAGATTCCTAGGCTAATGAGATAATTGGAGTTAATTCAGAGCACAACCTGTTAATGAAGAACGGTTTTGTGTCTGAAACACTTGATATAAAAATTTTAACACATTGCGTGATTTTCCTACGTCAAGTTTCAAGAACTTTGAGCCATTTATGCTTCCAAAGGATTAAATGTTCATACCAAGAAATTTGGCTTTATTCTTATAAATTAAATAACGCAACATTATTTATTTTTGATAAAAAATTACTTTGTAAGGGGTATACTATATGGCTTAAATATGCTTGTTCATATTCTTTATATTTTTTTTATCAATGCCAGGTAAAATGTTGAACATGTGCAAAAGCTTAAAACGCTGCTTTAGAAAACTTTTTTATATCACGAGTTTTGAGCAAGATTGCAAACACTCTACATACAAACACCCTATTTCTAGAACCAAACTTAAAGAGTTTCAAGGATTAATACTATCAATGATGTTAAATGGCCCTTCATAAACACAAATCTTTTTATTTTAATGAAATTCAAGAAAATTTTCACGAAAATCAAGTACAGGTTCATGAAGTTGTTCCAGATGTCCATGAACATGTTCTTGAAATTCATGAACAAATCAAGAACACCTTTGTGTTCATGAATGCCCATTTAATGTTCATGAATGTTCAGGAAGCTCATGACTAAGATCTTGAATCTGTCAGGGGGGAAAATTCAAATACCTTTTGAATTTAATCAGAAAAAGGCTGTCTGATTTCAAGTGATACAAACACTAGGCCACAAAGACCCTGGTTAAGGGTTCACATTTGACTGTAATGTCTACATCAGACAAGTGGCCTATCAGAATAGCTTTTCAGTAGGATTGATAAAATCGTGAACTATAAAATATTGAAATACTCCACATGATGGCAAGATTCTGTAAATAATCAACAAGGTAATTCAGCAGAGAAATTGTAACATGTCTGTGTCAAAGATAAGCATTGGTCTACATGAGAAAGCAGTCCTTTCTACATACGGTATTCTAAAATAGGTTAATAGATTATATGGGCCGCTTCACGCTAAAAGGCGCACTCAGACATAAATAAAAACCGCTGAATCAGCTCTTTCTTAGCGCTATTATTCCAGCATATAGTCACGACAGTTATCATTTGTATTTATTTAAAGGTAGAACTTGATGTCCTCTAAGATGGCAAACAGTGTAACCCCAGACCAGCCTCCACGTCACTGACGTGGCGGCTTGTGTGGGGCTACACTGTTTGCTATGTCCGAGTGCCCCTTTTCCCGTGACGTGGCCCATATATTGTGTGCAGTTAAAAGAGATGTCTAGTCAATACATTCATGAACTTATTCCTGATGTTCATGAACATTTGCTTGAAATTCAAGAGCAAGTAATGCCCAGCATCTGCTCATAACTGGCCATTTAATGTTCATGAAGGTTATGAATAAGTTCTTAAATCTTTCGCAGGATTTATCAGAATTGTTTAGTTGAGATGATTCTTGTGAGTACCCACAATATAGGTTTTAGAGAAGCAATATGGAATTTCAGCCTAGGAAAATACGTTTCTTATCTGGTTCTCTGATAAGGTTTACTTAAAAGGTATGTGTTTAACCCTTTACCAAATGCCAAATTTTCGTCTATCCAAAATTGAAAGAGTTTGTTTAGTTTAAACTTACTATTTTACTTCAATTGTTAAACAAGTTTTCGCAACTTCGATAAATCATTCTCGATTCTGCTTCCTGGATATATAACCAGTACTCGCGCAAAATGTGGATTAATGAAGGGTTGAAAGGCAGATTCAGCTACTGATCCCATGACCCTCGTGTTCTGAGGCCGACACTCTACCCCTGCACTTGTCTGAGAGAGATTGCAGAGAACATTTAAAAATGTGACTTATTTGAAAAATAGGACAGAAAACATTGTGGGATGTCCCCACCATATTTTGCAGAGTCGTCTGCAACAAACTGGTCAAAAGTTGTTTTTGTTTTTTAATGGATTAATCTAATTTAATTGACGGAAGCTTGAAGCTTATTAAATTCACTCCCGATGTCTGCTTCCTGGATGCTTCACAAGTACATGGCCGATTTGTGGATTAGTCCAGCAATTTTCGACTCGCCTAATGTGGATTTGAACCTAAAACCCTTGGTACAAAAGGCAGACCCTCTACCACTGCACCACTGTGTCCCATAATGATCGGAGCTAGTTATAAGGAAAAGTGTCATAAACAGAGAGTGCTTGTTAAAAAAAAAAGTAATTTCTATTATTGATGGTAAAAAAAATCCATTAATCATTTCTATAATTGGTAATGCTTGCAAGGTTTTATGATTTATAAAATGATTTCCCCATTATTACTAAAACTGATGAATGAGGGAAGATAGTGGCAAAATTAAATTGTTCCCTGCATGCCTTACTCTAAGCTTATTCAACAAATTTACCTCACCTTTATTAGCTAGTAATTTGACAATCAATTTGATTTGAAAGATTTAGAATGGAATGTGAAAAGGAAAAAGAAAAGAAAAAAAATTCTCCTTTTCCAACAATGTTTTCTGCTCTATCAGAAGAATATTTTTCAATTTCATAACATTTTGAAATGTTGTCTGCAAACTCTTTCAATTTGGGACAGTGCAAAATTTGTTGTTTGGGAAAGGGTTATATAAGGTGTAGTGATAGGATGTTAAGTGTATCAAAAATGTTAGGCCTACCAGCAAATAAATACAGCATCCACTTATTTTGTAATAACAGAGAACCTGGAAAATCATCCTAATTAAGTTAATTAACAGTTTGCCATAAAGATAGTTCAAATAAGTATGTTGTCTATGGGTGTAGCTTTCATAACCCATCCTCCTCTTAACTTTTACCTATTTCAACTCTTTTTTATCACACTTTTCAGAATTTGTGTTTTGTAAAGGTGAAACTGTATGTAACTCGCTAAAGAGAAATGTAAGAGGTTTATATATCACTTTTTCAACAAGTAATAACTCCTTTCTCTATGATACCTCAGTTTGTTGCAGTCGAACACTTATAAAAGACGCCAAAAGAAACTTTGAGAAAAGTATAAACTCCTCAAAATGCTCAAATTTCCATATCTTGGCCTGAACTCTGGAAAGGATTCTAGGGCTGTGTTTATAAATTCCATGAACAGACATGAAAGACAAATGGTTATTCATGAACATAAATGTGTTCTTGAACTTGAAACTCACAAATTTTAAGAATATGTTCATGAACATCAAGAACAGGTTTGTGAACACCCCTTTAAAGGATTCATGAGCTGGGATAATAAAATCCATGAACAGACATGAACAAGAAAATGGCCATTCATGAGCACAAATCTGTACCTGAGTTTGTTCATAAATTTCAAAAATATGTTCGTGAACATCAAGAACAGATTCATAAATATCAAGAACAGATTTGTAAAAATCAAGAACAGGTTCTTTAATACTCTCATGTTGATCTTATGATCAGCCGGCAGGGTAACAAATTCTCCAGAATTACTGTGTCTTGTTAGCATTACCAAGTGAACAGGCCCAACATTTATGGTTAGTTTATTACCATCCATACCTGTTGACATTAAACTCTCAGTGGTGGAGATAGCTGGTCGGGGGCTCACATCACTGGGTGGTTTGACACAATCTGATTCTCTCAAGAGTGAATGCATGATTTCGTTGGATAAGGGTTTTTATACCCAGCCAAAGATTCAATAACTTATGTTTAAAGTTTGTGAATGTTAATGAACATTAAATGGCTGTTCATCAACATATTTTTCATAAAATTCAAGAACATGTTCATGAACATCAAGAATATGTTCTTGATGTTCATGAACATGTTCTTGAATTTCACGAACAGGTAAGGGACAGTTTTGTGTTAATTGATGGCCATTTAACATACATGATTTTATAATGAATGTAAGGCACATTTAGCCTCACCTTGTCCCAGTAAAGGTGAACATAAAATGCATTTAACCCTTAGAATGCTGGGTAATTATCTAAAAATATATTTTTGTGTCCTCTGCTTTCCAAGACTTTAAGAATCAACTTAATTTTGATGAGGAAAGATACTCAGAGTAGCAAACCGGTTAGATCACAGGCCAGCCGCCAATTTACTTTGCGGCTTGCCTGGATCTAACCTGTATGCTTAAGCATGAAGCTGGTTCCAGCACTATAAGGGTTAGAAATCATGATTAGTGAGAAAAATTGGATAGAATAAGGATTTAATGAGGGGTTGACAACATTTGTTTGACCCATGCCACTGTTTACATGTTTTATCACAAACTCTCTTTCTCTGTCTGACGCCCTGGTTTGATGGGCCAACACCTCCAGTTGCCATTGATTAAAGCAACAACTGGTCTTACAGCAATTACTATGTTGTCCCTTCATGTAAGCGTTTGTGACTGGTCTAAATTGAAAGCAACAGCTGATGACAATAAAACTGTTTGAAAAGTATTATCTTTGAGATTTTGAGTAGAAATAATTGTGACAAAAAGAGTCATTGCTCAATTCTTATTCAAACTGTGGCAGGGGTGTTGGAATCAATATGTAGGGTTATGTAAGGGTACCAGTATTACCTATCTTATTGAAATAATGGAAATACAACATTGTGGTTAAGAAAACAATTGAACATCACAAGCAGGTTTTTGTTGAACACAATAGTTTTGTAAGGATTGTTTCTCAAGCCATTAATTGGTTTTAGATACCATAAAGAGAGTATAATATTTAGGGTTAGAATAGTGACTATTGCAAGTTCTACACAAGATTGAAGGACTTGCTTAAGTCTTACATTGAGTCCCCTTATATTTTGGTTGCATGCTTTATTTCTACTTCGATTACGCAAGAATACCCATAATTAGCAATTTTGAAACTTATTATATCCTTGGGTTACTTAATATGTTGTTCTCGGTATTCAACTGTCTGGGTTAGCTTTTGGACAAGCTACTAGGTAAAATGGACAATTGATAATGCTGTCCCTCAAGTCACATCCTTAATAATTTTCATATTTTTTCCATGCGGTTAATCTTCTAGTTCAAAGCTACGAAAACTGTAATTATAATTACTGGGATATTGTTGACACTTTATGAAACCCTACTCAACAATTCTTACAACTCATTCGCAACTTAATTATTCTTTTCTTTATGAATTCCCTTCAATGAGCAATACATGTATTTTAAAAAAATCCTCAGGTAAAACTTCAGAGAAAAGGAGAAATAGCTTGTGATTACCATTTTCTTCTTTTTCTTTCTATATATACTCTAGTGGTAATTAATTTTGCTCCATTATTCATCTTATTGATGCAGAAAGGAATGTACTTTTTAATGAGTAAATAAAGTATATACAGTACTCAATCAAACTGAGTTTGCAACCTGAACGCTGATCACAATCTTTGAAATTGCCTTTGATCAAATATTTCTGTCTTTAGTGTTCCCCTAAAGTTGATTGATCTTTTCCTCCATGTTTAGTCATTTATTTAGAAATAGTGATGACCAATATTTATTTCAATAACAATTTTTAGCCCCTAAACAATAAATTGAGATGACGATTATGTTTCTTAGTTTACGATTTTGTAGATTTGAGCAATGAGCCGCTGCAAAAGATTCTAGATCATATCTATGAACTTTGCGAGCATTCACCTTAAATTTAAGAACAGGTTCATGAACATTAAGTTCTTGACGGTCATGTACATGTTCTTGAAATTCATGAACAAGTAAAGAACAGTTTTGTGTTTATGAATGGCCATTTTACACTTATGAATGATCATGAAGATTATGAGTATAGGTTCTTGAATCTTTCAAGGGGAATGAATTTATGGATAACACAATAATGCTCTCAGGATTTCTCATTTCAATGGAATTATGATTAACTGAATTCACTTCCGACTCCATAGTATATGTACTAGTACTGGTAGATCCAGGAAAGCTATAACATAACTAAACAATCGTTGACACGGTGTTAAACACTACACAAACAACCAGACTCCATGGTATATGTACTAGTGTTGGTAGATCCAGGAAAGCTATAACATAACTAAACAATTGTTGACACTGTGTTAAACACTACACAAACAACCAGACTCCATAGTATATGTACTAGTACTGGTAGATCCAGGAAAGCTATAACATAACTGAACAATCGTTGACACGGTGTTAAACACTACACAAACAACCAGACTCCATAGTATATGTACTAGTGTTGGTAGATCCAGGAAAGCTATAACATAACTAAACAATTGTTGACACTGTGTTAAACACTACACAAACAACCAGACTCCATAGTATATGTACTAGTACTGGTAGATCCAGGAAAGCTATAACATAACTAAACAATTGTTGACACTGTGTTAAACACTACACAAACAACCAGACTCCATAGTATATGTACTAGTACTGGTAGATCCAGGAAAGCTATAACATAACTAAACAATTGTTGACACTGTGTTAAACACTACACAAACAACCAGACTCCATAGTATATGTACTAGTACTGGTAGATCCAGGAAAGCTATAACATAACTAAACAATTGTTGACACGGTGTTAAACACTACACAAACAACCAGACTCCATAGTATATGTACTAGTACTGGTAGATCCAGGAAAGCTATAACATAACTGAACAATTGTTGACACTGTGTTAAACACTACACAAACAACCAGACTCCATAGTATATGTACTAGTGTTGGTAGATCCAGGAAAGCTATAACATAACTAAACAATTGTTGACACGGTGTTAAACACTACACAAACAACCAGACTCCATAGTATGTACTAGTACTGGTAGATCCAGGAAAGCTATAACATAACTGAACAATCGTTGACACGGTGTTAAACACTACACAAACAACCAGACTCCATAGTATGTGTACTAGTACTGGTAGATCCAGGAAAGCTATAACATAACTGAACAATTGTTGACACTGTGTTAAACACTACACAAACAACCAGACTCCATAGTATATGTACTAGTACTGGTAGATCCAGGAAAGCTATAACATAACTTAACAATCGTTGACACGGTGTAAAACACTACACAAACAACCAGACTCCATAGTATATGTACTAGTACTGGTAGATCCAGGAAAGCTATAACATAACTAAACAATCGTTGACACGGTGTTAAACACTACACAAACAACCAGACTCCATAGTATATGTACTAGTGTTGGTAGATCCAGGAAAGCTATAACATAACTAAACAATTGTTGACACTGTGTTAAACACTACACAAACAACCAGACTCCATAGTATGTACTAGTACTGGTAGATCCAGGAAAGCTATAACATAACTGAACAATCGTTGACACGGTGTTAAACACTACACAAACAACCAGACTCCATAGTATGTGTACTAGTACTGGTAGATCCAGGAAAGCTATAACATAACTGAACAATTGTTGACACTGTGTTAAACACTACACAAACAACCAGACTCCATAGTATATGTACTAGTACTGGTAGATCCAGGAAAGCTATAACATAACTAAACAATCGTTGACACGGTGTTAAACACTACACAAACAACCAGACTCCATGGTATATGTACTAGTACTGGTAGATCCAGGAAAGCTATAACATAACTAAACAATCGTTGACACGGTGTTAAACACTACACAAACAACCAGACTCCATGGTATATGTACTAGTACTGGTAGATCCAGGAAAGCTATAACATAACTAAACAATCGTTGACACGGTGTTAAACACTACACAAACAACCAGACTCCATAGTATATGTACTAGTGTTGGTAGATCCAGGAAAGCTATAACATAACTAAACAATTGTTGACACGGTGTTAAACACTACACAAACAACCAGACTCCATGGTATATGTACTAGTACTGGTAGATCCAGGAAAGCTATAACATAACTGACACAATACGACTCCATAGTATATGTACTACCAGGAAAGCTATAACATAACTAAACAATTGTTGACACGGTGTTAAACACTACACAAACAACCAGACTCCATAGTATACTAGTACTGGTAGATCCAGGAAAGCTATAACATAACTGAACAATCGTTGACACTGTGTTAAACACTACACAAACAACCAGACTCCATAGTATATGTACTAGTACTGGTAGATCCAGGAAAGCTATAACATAACTAAACAATCGTTGACACGGTGTTAAACACTACACAAACAACCAGACTCCATGGTATATGTACTAGTACTGGTAGATCCAGGAAAGCTATAACATAACTAAACAATTGTTGACACTGTGTTAAACACTACACAAACAACCAGACTCCATGGTACCTTACATTACACAATCTGCAGCTGAAGACGGAGAAACCATTGTGATAAATTGATATTTAGAGTTCCAAATTGGTAATTTAGCTTTTGTCACAGTGGTCTCTACCCAATATCTTAACCGTTTACCAAACGTTCGACTGTCCCAAATCAAAGAGTTTGCAGACGAAATTTCAAAATGTGATGAAATTGAAAAATAACCTGCTGATAGGGCAGAAATCAGTGTGGGAAAAGGAGAAATTGTTCTTATAGACAATGTTTTCCAAAGTCATCTGTAACAAACTGGTCAAATGTTGTTATTGTTTGGTAATGGGTTAAAGAACATTTATTTTTGTCTTGCTTTTTTTTCATTTTTTGATGAATGTTTTTGGTGTTTTTTTTTTCAAAGATGCATCCCCAGGGGAATGAGTGAAAAGTCTGATTAAAATGATAAAAGCAAAAACATTTACACATAAACAAGTTTGCATCAAGGGCCGATATTGTTCTGTTCACTGTAAACTATCTTTATTTACCCTTTTGAATATGGTTTAAATAAAAATATGAGGGAACTTGCAGAAAATGCTGTGATCATTTGGTTGTGTTTTATTACCCATATCAAGTTATGAAGGGAAGGATGGTACTCATGAACAAAAAACGATGATTTATTGAGGCCTCTTCTCAACTTTCTTACACTTCTCACCACTTAACCCATTACCAAACAATAACTACATTTCACCAGTTTGTTGCAGATGACTCTGGAAAACATTTTGGGAAAAGGAGGAATTGCTCTAACGAGCAATTCCTCCTTTTTCCTCAATTTTTTCTGCCCTATCAGGAAATTGTTTTTCAATTTCATTACATTTTGAAATGTTGTTTGGAAACTCTTTCAATTTTGGACAAGTGAAAAGTGTGGTGTTTGGTAAAGTGTGAGCACCTGTGCTCATATGGGAAATGCACGAATTGGAAAGTGGTCAGACTTTTAAGCTTATCAGGTGTTGGCGAAATAGTGAAGTTATGAGGGTCCTGCATAGTCCATGGTTAATGTGGTGGTCATAGAACACATGGGCTTGGGGTTTGATCCCCTTTGGTACCTCTGACAATGTGAGAGTGTCCTTTGGCAAGACACTTTAGAACCCTCAGCCTTGTACAGATGAATCCCTAAAAGCCATATCTGAAAAATTGTTAATATGGCTTAAACTTTAATAAACAAACAAACAAGTGGAGTTATGAAGCTTGATCAAATTATATTTCTTTTTATGATTTAAGTTAGAAATGATCGTGAAGAAAAGGAAGTTGCTCACCTCAAGCATTTTTGCTTCCATTATAGAGGTTTCTGAAGTCTTCCTCTAAAGCAGTTAGAAAGTGAGGAGTGATGGTGTCAGGGGTAAAGCAAAAAATGCTGTGGGTGAAGGAAAATTTCAAATAAAATTTTATGATTTTTCAAAGAGTTGTAAATCTAGATGATAAGCTATTGATGACTCAGTGTAAACTATTTTATGTACGAAGATCATTGACATCTCTTTACCATGAAACAGACTATAAATGTTGTTTTTTGCAGATTAAGCATGTTTTTAAGACTCTCAAAACTTTTCAAAACTGCTGAAAATCATGTTTAGTTTTAACTGTTAACCCTTATAGTGCTGGAACAGTTTTCATGCATATGCATACAGATTAGATCTCATGCCAACTGCCAAGTAAATTGGCGGCTGTCCTGTGATCTAACCTGTTTGCTACTCTGAGTATCTCTCCGCATCAAAAAGCAGATATTTAAAGTTTTGGAATTTTTGCATTTTTTAGTTAGAGAAATTAGTAATAGGTATCATTTATTGTACAAGTAAAAATACTCTGGTCATACCCATTGTATTACGATGTATGAATGGTCTGTCTACATTTCCAACTTGAAACCTAAGTTTAAAGGTTCATTGTTACTTTCATAAATCATAAGTGCCATGATTAATTGGATTACAGCCCAGTTAGGTCAGACATTAATGACTGTGGATTGTAACATACCCCCAGAAATATGGGTTTGATTTTATTTAGTTTTAATTAGTGTCCTGTGCATTGTGTTCAAAAGGTGCCCGTTTCCGCTAACCTGTGTTTGATCAGATTTGTGGGAAGGAAACTACTTCTATAGATATATTTACATGAAAGGTCTATATTACAAATAAGTGTGTCATTTATTCTTAAAAATGATTTATCTATTATTTTATATATTGTATCAAATCACAATCAATTGCATGGGTTATATTAAAAAAAATTCTTTGGTGTGTAGGTATGCAAAAAGCCATATTGCTCTTTTGTGATCCGTCAAATTTCTGGGGGTCGGTCTTTATAATTAATGACATGGACCACTGAGCACGATGGATCCTGCATTGCCCAGTGGTTAAGATAGCCACTTAGAAAACCTGGAGTGAAACACAAAACTCTGAACAGGTGTGTCAAAGTGAGGTACATTCAATTATGTTTGAAGCAAGCATCATGATTGTGGGAAGAGTTATTTAACCCATTGAATGCTGGGTAATTTTAAACAAATAGTTTTTGTGTTGATTGCTTTCCAACACCTTGAATATCTGCTTCATTTTGTTGAGGAAAGATACTTGGAGTAGCAAACCGGTTGGATCACAGGCCAGCTGCCAATTTACTTGGCGGCTTGCCTGTGATATAACCTGTTTGCATAAGCATGAAGTTGGTTTTAGCACCTTATAGTGCTGGAACCAACGTTATGTTATGCAAACAGGTTATATCACAGGCCAGCCGCCAAGTGATCTAATCTGTCTGCTACTCTGAGTATCTTTCGTCACTTATCACAAAAGCAGATATTTAAGGTTTTGGAAAGCAGACAACACAAAAAAACTATCTTTTAGAAAATTACCCAGCATTCTAAGACTTAAACAAGATTGAATGTGTAATGGAGTAAGGGGTTAAGTTATAATGTGTAGCTGAGGCCACACCTTAAATTGAGTTGTCAAGTCTGAATACCATAAAGATAGATTTCAAATCTTAGAAAACTTAGTCTGAAGTATAAATCAAAAGGTTTAATCGCCATTTCCTGAAACCAAAGATACAGACAGATCCAGAAATAGAGACTTAATACCAAAGTGATTTGATTTATAACTGATAAGCCCCCATATCAGAGAAGAAAACATCATTCTGTCTGTCAAAGTAACATGATTTCAGTGTAATCTGACAGCAGTTCCGTGGTGAAGTTAATTGATACATTGCTTCCTGATTCTCCAAATTGATAACAAATTCTGCCATTAGGAAATTTGTAATAGGTCCATCAGGAAATTTGTAATCTGTCAAAATTTAAAAGCAACAGTGCAACAGGAATAAAATAGGCAAGTAAAAAGCAACATCTCTTTGATTTGGTTAGAATCTGTTGTGATAAATTGCTTGTTAAAACAGCAACTTATCATTTTTCCACAGTGAAACCGAGAATATTCTGCATGAAATTAAATAAAGTGAGGTATCATGAAATAAACAGTAGGTATAGCTGAAGAATTTGGTACACCTTTTGAGTTAAAAGGATTATTGTTAATCCATTCAATCATATGACTTTTTACTGCCCATGAATTCGTCATTGAGATGCAATTTGGCTGTTTATTTAGAGGAAAAAAGTCGTTAATTGAGCAAGCATGAGATTTTTTATTTTTTTTACTTTCTGAAAAAATGTGAAGGCCATTGCCTACATGGCCTGAACCCTTTACAAAACGCCAAATTTTCGACTGTCCCAACTTTAAAGAGTTTGCAGACGACATTTCAAAATTTGGCGAAAATGAGAATTAACAATCTGATATGCCAGAAAGCATTATGGAAAAAGGAGAAATTGCTTGTTAAGAGCAATTTCTACTTTTCCCACAATGTTTTCCAGAGTCGTCTGCAACAAACTGGTTGATTGTTGATATTTTTTGGTAATAGATTAAGGCAGCTACGCCCATGCCTATTATTACATTGGTTTCCAAAGTCTTCGGGATTACATACAATAAAGTGAGGTGTTACAGAGTAAAACCGATCAAATGTTTACAATCTCATAGCAAGCTAATCCATGTCTGTAAATCCAATGCCAAAGTTTGTCACTGATATTTGATATATATCACCTGTTGTTGAAATCTTTCTCCCACTATAAGAAAGTAAGGGTTAACCTGAATGTCCTTTAATTGGGAAATTAGAAATTGTTTATAGCCATACTTGCGCTCATATACACTTTTGGACCAGATGCAGTTTTGTGAGGTGTAACAGAGTAAAAGCAATCAAAGGTTTACAATCTTATAGCAAGCTAATATTATTCCTAGTCTGTAAATCCAATGCCAAAGTTTGTCACTGATATTTGATATATGTCACCTGTTGTTGAAATCTTTCTCCAACTATAAAGAAAGTAACGGTTCTGTCATAAACTTAAATGTCCTTTAATTGGGAAATGAGAAATTATTTACCAAAAGAAATGTTATGAAGTAATCTGTGAATGTGGTTATTGGCTTTTAAAGACAAATTGAGCAGAATTTAACTTAATTTTGTTTGAAAATATTTCTGTCATATGCACTTTTGAACATCAAAGAATTCGACTTTATTCTGCCAATGGGACACCATGGAAAAGCAGACACCACAATATTCAATACTGAAATTTTATTTGCTTCCGTTCCCCTTCTTCCCCATCAGTTTTAACATTTGATCTTGGTTATCTTTATTCACAGTTTACCTGTTGATTAAATGAATGGTTTACCCATAGAATGCTGGGTAATTTCCTAAAAAAAGATTTTTGTGTCATCTGCTTTCCAAATACTTGAATATCTGCTTAATTTTGTTGAAGAAAGGCACTCTGAGTAGCAAATCATGTTAGATCACAGTCCAGCCACCAATATATTTGGCAGCTGGCCTGGATCTTTCCTGTTTGCATATATCGGTTCCAGTAGCATAAGCGTACAGGGTTAAGAAAGGGTTAGATTTTGGGTGCCCCTGTATAAGGTGTTGTGACTTTTTTAAATGATATTGTCAAAAGGTAAATTAACCGAATCAAGATAATGATCAGACATGTGTAAATGAAATGTGTCACAAGGCATTATCAATGATCTCCCATTCCATGTTCACACCCTTACCCAAACGGACCACACTGATGCACAGAAAGTGATTAAATCTACCTAGAAAACTGAAAAGAAAATGTTTGATTACTGATCATAATCGCTTCTGTGACTATATTTATCAATTTTTTCCATGTTAATACACATTATTAAGAGAAACAGACGATAAGTACAGATCAGCTTTTCATTAAGATTGAGATTTATGAAATCTAGGTAACACTTAGAATGCTGGGTAATATTCTAAAAATATGTTTTTTTGTGTCGTCTGCTTTCAAAAACTTTAAATATCTGCTTAATTTTGATGAGGAAAGATACTCAATTTACTTGGAGGTTGGCCTGTGATCTAACCTGTTTGCATAAGCATGAAGTCGGTTCCAGCACTATAAGGGCTAAGCAATGGGTTGAAATACATTTACTGGGATAATGGGTTAATATTTATGGTCTCACTGATTGTAGAGTATCATAGCCCATTCACAAAAGTGACACGCAGATAGAAAACAGGTCAAAACTGTTCTTTGATTCTTTTTCAATGTTTTACTTGATATGACAGTTTATCAGCCTTAACAAAAGAAGACACCTTAATGAAAGAATTCAGGCAAGTAAAAATAATCACCTATTAGGGTAGAACACTTCACCACAAAGAAAGATAGAACAATTTTGTGGTTTTCTGATTATGTTTGTTAATGGTTTATTTGTTAATTTGCTTTCTTAGGTGTACAAATCATATGAATTTATTATCACAGCAGTGAGTGCACCTGTCCATGTATCATGATGTTTTCCTTCTACTACGACAATTTATTATTTAAATTAACTGACTGCTTTCCAACTTGAACCATACTGACCAGATTACACCTTCATTCCACTGTCAATAAGGTTTTATTCAAGACAAGAGAGAAATTATTGTTCTTAAAATCGAGGTTCAATCAAAAATTGAAAGATAATTAATTTCATATTTTGATTTAATAAGACTTATTGCCAATTTTCTTTAACCTAAAGGTATGATCCAATAAATCTTTTATAGAATGAATTGTTTTGAACTGTAGATAAAATGACAACATAAGTTATATGGTAACATAAATTTTGATTTTTGTTTGGCTTCTCAAACCTGTCTATAATTGTTTTGGTATAGTGTTGCAACATTTCATGTGGAAGCTACAGTGCAATGCTGAAATAGTTTATTTCATAGACTAAGATCAAATGTTGGAATTGCAGGATTTTCAGCTACCATCATCATTTTTGATCTTTGCAAGTCCTTGACTGGTTATGTGCATACCTTACTTTCACTATGCAAAATCAAAGACTTTTTGGAAACCAGACTACGATATTGTTCAACACTTAAACTGTACAACACTATAAGATTGCTTCAGAAAGCAATCCTAGAACTATTTATAATCTGAGTTTATCAATAGAAGCACTTAAATGGCGCAAAATCATTTCTCTTCGTTCTTTAATGAAAACACATGTTTTCAACAATTTTGAAAAGAAAATGGTATTGATGATTTGTTTTGCATTGTACAAAGTTTCTTTTTAACACTTGTGTTACTCACAGGGCATAATTTGTCGGAAAGTCCTTTAAAAGTGGCTTTGAAATAATTACTCAGCAAAGTTTGTTTAGTCAATGTGGCACTCAGGTCTTTTATATAGAATACTCCAAAGTACAAATGACATAGGTTTGGCCAATAACAGGATGTTATGATATAGCCAGATCTAATCCCAACTCAGACTGTATTATAAATCATATTATATGCATTTTGATATAGTTATGTAAGTTTTGACTTTACCCTGTTAATAAAAGATTTTGTGGGTTTATTATTGAAACACAATAGTACAGCACTTTCTAAAGTACTACTGTGACTGAACCCCTGATTTGCTGTTGACAAAATTCAATTGATTAATCAATGAAGCAAACAATGTCAATGAAAAAGTGCCTGTGTGTGTAATAATCATTTAAATCAATATGACAAATGAAGATTTAGTGGTTACATGCTAAATGTTCCATTCTGTCAAAATGGTTTTGAATTGCTTTATGCTTCTCAATGGAGTCTGTATTACAGAGTGCTTACAGACAAGCCAGACTTGTATGATGCAATCCTCCTTGGTAAAATGATATAATGTTAATTCACTAATATCCAGATATGTCTGGGTTAATCCCAGCTTACTCCATGATAATTCACTTTGCTGAATATGCTGCAGAAGACTTAGGTAACCCATAAAACAATAGAAAACATTGTTTCTAGTAAAAAATAATCTTTTTGTCAAAGTGGTTTATATAGCCAACCACAAGTAGATTTGTTTTTCTTTTGACCAGGTATTTCTTCTCAACTGCTGTTTAAAATCACAAGTTCGACCTGACAAATTTCAATTTGAAGGAATATGTTGACTTCTTTTACAAGTGTTTTTGATATACATTCACAATGCTCATTCACACTGTTTTATACTCAGGTTATTTAAGCTTCTGTTGCAAAAGCTTATAGAAACTGCAGTGGCAAAAGGGAAATTGTTTATAACAAGCTAAAGTTTGTCTTCCATACCAAAATGTTTTCCTTGTAATAATGCACAAGTAGAATTTGTTAAGGAATAAAAATAGATTTCTATACATATTAATTTAAGTCTGCTTTTTCTGTTAGGATGTAACAGTCAAATCATTCCAATACAAGAGAAAAAGTAAATACTGGTACATTACCCATTCAGAATTTTGTTACCAGTCTGAATTGAATGTAAATCATAACCTGGTTTTCAAATATTGCCAAATAGCATTCTTTTTTATTATGAAATATCTATTTCTGTGATAATATTATGCTGTGCTAATTGTTACTCATTCATTCTTTTATCTGAAAAATTTAAAAGAATCATTCATTCACTTTAGATAAAAAGCCCATCTTGAAACATGCATGCATCTGAGTAATGATGGGTTGGAATGAATTGGTTTTATGACACCTGCATGCAGAGGCTTTTTAAGAAGCATTGTAACAAAAGGACAAATTACTTATTACTTTTGACCGATCAAAATAAGAGAAAGGGATCATACATTGTTGGCTGTAGACATATATGCACAGAGCATGTGTGGTAATTGTTTAATGGGGAGATAATTTTCCATCACAACAGACTTTTATTTTCCCATAGATGTCAAAGATCTGGTTTTCAAATACATGTGTATCTTAACCCTTTCTTTCAAATGATATTAGATGTGCATCTTGTCCAAATTCAAAAGAACAACAGACAAAATATACAGAATCTGAATTTTTTTTTTTTATTAAAACTATCATTGGGTAAAAAATAAATTCCATGGTGACAAAAGAAGATATTGCTCATTTTGAACAATATCTTCTTTTGTCGTAATGGTTTCTATGATTTTGGTTATATGTTCATTAAATATGCATTGAATATGCATATGTGATGTAAGAAGGACTGTCATTTTCTTTCTTATCCTAGACATCAGGGCCTGTTTTACTAAACAACTTACGGAAAATGTTTGCGTAAGTCATAATTGATTAACATGGATAATATCTTCAATGAAAGTACAATATTGCAATGTGACACATCATTGGAAGCGTCTCGGAGAGACGATTCCAATGATGTGTCACTTTGCAATATTGCTTTGCCAAACATTGAAATAAAAGGACTTGTTGTTTTAGACTTACGCAAATCTTAAGCGTAAACTGTTTAGTAAAACGGGCCCCTGGATTGAAGGAATTCATAAGGAATACTTCTACTGTAGCATTTTAAAATCTTATATTTACTCCCTTTTGCCATGGATTATAGAACTACAGTTTAGTTTAAACTTATTTATTTTACATCTATTGTGAAACAAGTTCTTACAACTTATATTAATCACTCTCGATTCTGCTTCCTGGACACATAACAATTAAGTACTCGCGACGAATGTGGGTTAATGAAAGTTTGCAAGGCAGAATTTGCTACTCATGGGATTCGAACCCTCGACCCTCGTATCCGTAGGCCAACGCTCTACACCTGGACCGCCGTCCTTCACAAAATTCTGCTTAAACTACATACACAGGATATGACATTTTTACGGACTCAAAAATAATTCTTGTAATGTTTGGTATTATTTGATGCGATAAAGGATAGATGGCTCATCAGCACCAATTCTTGATTTTATTCACAGACTTCTCTGAATTCATATTCTGCCTGTTTGACAAAATGAATCTTTTAACAATAAGTTTAATCCCTATTTAAGCCACTGCCACAATGTTACAAGCAGGGAGTAGATCCCAGAGGAGTAATTGTCATTAATGATTTGATATTTTTTATTGGTTTGGTAAATGTCAATTTGATTGTTTTGCTGATCTTTCCTTTATATCTTTTATTGCAATCTGTTAATTTACACTCAATCTTAGGTGTTAACTATATGTTTATGGTGTTTGATAATCTTGCAGAGAATAAAACAATGGTTCAGTGCAATACTAAAGTAAGTGCTTCATGGTTATGAAGAATTTGATACAGCCTTGCATTGAAGAATGGATATGAAATTGCTATGACTGATGTTGACAAAGATAAGTGACAATCAGTTATGTTTTTTAAGTCACAAAGGTGTTTATTTAATATCAAAACCTTTTTTTTTACGCTTTGTTATAATGTAGTGGGGGTCTCAATTTAGAAGGTAGAATTAAATGTGTAAGTGGGCAGGTAGAGCATTTGCATGGTTTGTGGAGGTCCCGGGTTCAAGTCCTGGTCTGGCTGCATGTTTTTCTCAACTTTGTTGCAACTAAGCTCTGCTATTACATTTGAATCACTCACAAATGTCAACAGGAAGGACACATTGATTAAGTTTATCTTGGTTAAAATATTGAAACTGTGTCTTGTCCCATGATTAACCCATTACCAAACAATAACGACATTTAACCACTTTGTTGCAGACCACTGGAAAACATTGTGGGAAAAGGAGACATTGTTTTCTGCCCTATCAGAGGATTATTTTGCAATTTCATCACATTTTTAAATGTCATCTGCAAAGTCTTTCAATTTGGGACATTCGAAAATTTAGCGTTTAGTAAAGGGTTAAAAGATTTAAACTGTGTCTTGTACCAAGATTAAGGTCACCATTTGTCACATCAATTTTTGCAATACCAACGCCAATAGAGTCTTCATCCTGACCTATATCTGTTAATATAGAAATCCATTCAAAACCATTGCAAATACGTCATTGTTTGGAATACTTACAGCATTTATGCATGAAACCCTCGATGTTTACAAATGGTTTAGTCTGTATTAATTTGTCATGTAGTGGGGGAATCCCTGGTGAAATGTTTAAATGCTTGTAATCTTTTTGTAAATTTTGTGACAGTCCTGAATATAGAGCACTAAGAAATGTATTTGAAATTTGAATTTTAAAATTCTGTGTAATTACTAATGATTACATATTTTTGTCACTGATGCTTATGTGTTGCATTCAAAGCACATATCCAGGGTTCAGTGCAAGACTATAGTTAGTGCTTCATAAACATGAAGCACTTACTATAGTATTGCACTGAACCCACGATTTGTTGTTTTGTGTTACATTCACACTTTTGGAAATAGCACTTCCTGAGGACTATCTCACAGAATGTGTTGTGTGCATTAACAAATGTTAAAATGATTATTTAAACAGTCCCATCATCAAATAAATGACCATTTACATTCCCTACGTTATTATGATGCTGAAAAGCTTTGATTTCTTTGAATAATTATGAAGCAAGCATTAGGGACTTTCGGAACTTTGTTTTGACTGGGATTTTTCATGGGAGTGTCCTTTGTCAAGACACTGCAGAACCCTGCCTGGGGAAATCCATCAAAGAACTGAAGTATGGTTTATCTGGCATTAAACCCCCCAAATAAACTAAAAAGTAACCTTTTCCAGGTTTTAACTACTGACCAAAAGAAGAAAGGTTACTATCTCATATCATAAGTAGTTAACTCTTTACCACCTGCAGACGACATCTTTTTACTTGAAGCAGACAATACAGCTTTGTAAAATTGGGAAAAATATTTCAGTTCTACTTTTGCGATATGTCAATAGATTAAAAAGCATTGATGCAAAGAAGAAATTGCTTGTCTCCTTTTATCCATAATGATTTTTGAAAGCTGTCTGGTGCAAGATGCAAAAATGTAGCATAACATGTTAATGTGTTAATATAGTTTTAATTCCTCTGCCGTTGTTTCTTAATTCACACTAGTTATAAAACCCCACATAGAGGAATGAGTTAAGACGAATAAGGAAAAAAGGCTTATTCATGTACTTATAAGACCTTGGCTGAGCCAACAGTGCAACTAAATAGGAACGGTCAGTATGCTCGCAACCAGAAAATAACGCACTTAACACATTGAAAGGGATCATAGAAAGAAGATCGGATCTGCTAGATTTAACACGAAAAATGATATTTAAGAGGTTTTTAGATTGGGAAGACCCCCATACAGTTGTATCCTATAACCCTTTAATCCTTTTACTATTTCCCCCATTTGAGAATTACATGACTGATTGTGTGATTAGTCCATATTGAAAGTGACAGCAAAAGACAAAAAATAGAAATGAATAAAAATTGATTTTTTTTTAAGCTAAACATTTTTTGAAGAAACAAAATTGCGACAAATTGTAAAAAAAAGAAATCAGTTGCAAATCAACATTTTCCCACATTTTATCAGCTTTCTGCAGCTGGGTACTATTTTACTAAACATTTTATGCTAAAAATTTGTGTGAGTTCAAAACAACATTCCCTCTTATTTCAATATTGGGCTGAGCAATATTGCAAAGTAACCTATCATTGAAATGTCAATATTGCATAGTTACACATCTTTGAAATTACAATATAGAATAGTAACACATCATTGCAATGGCAAAATTGCATAGTAATACATCATTGAAGTTGCCTCTCCATGGCGCTTCCAATGATGTGTTACATGACAGTATTGTGCATTTAAGAAGCTATATACATGTTTATCAGTTTTCGACTTACGCAAATATTTTACATAAGTTGTTTAGTAAAACGGACCCCAAAAGCTTCGAAGTGAAGTATTGTGGTGTAAGGGCTTAACCTTAAAGTCTTTCAACTCATCACTCTGAATAAATAATTTATAACACATATTTATATGCAACAAAAGCTGTTCTGATAAATGAAAGCAATCACAGGCTTTTAGGCATAGGGGTCTGTTCTTATGCTGGGGCAATCGGAACTACTCGGGTATTTCCGTGAGCTGTGAAATACACCTCAGATATAAGTGAAGGGTTACAATTTTTCGGGTAAATCGGCATCCGCCAATTAACACATTTTCTAAGCGTGCACGTTAAGTAGTTCAATGTGTCCAAATTAGTCCAAAATCGAAATTGTCCAGACCTTTTTTTATTTTGTTTCAAATATTTTTACAACATCGAACAGTATAGAAAAAATTATTTTTTTCATAGTCAATTTCTATCAAAGAACAGTATAGAGAAATAAGTATTATTTTCTTATGGTTAATTTCTATAAAACAAAACAACTTATTAAAGCCAATAATCTTTTGCACAAAGAATACATTCAGAAATAGGACTTGAACAGATATGGAATAAGTAGGTTTTTTTTTCCATACTTAGGAAAGAAATAATTATTGTAAAAGGACAATTTCATGATAACTTGTCAACTTTCCCTCAATAGTTCTTACTTCTAAACCATTACCAAACAATGAGGGCATTATATTAACCAGTTTGTTGCAAACCACTCTGGAATCATAACTAGCAATTTCTACTTTTCCCACAATGTTTTCTGCCCTATTTGAAGATTATTTTCAAATTTGTCACATTTTGAAATGTCGTATGCAAACTCTTTCAATTTGGGAAAGTCGAAAATTTGGCGTTTGGTAAAGGGTTAAAGGGCATAAGTAGGAGACCCACACTCAATCAAAGTATCAATTTTGTAAAGGGTCCTCATATGGGGGTGACATGTATTCAGGTTTCACTTGTGAAATATCATATAAATAATGTTGACACAGTAAAAGATGTACGAGAAAAGTCATTTACCAGTAAAATAATGACTAGAAGAGGCCAGCTGACACCCTGAATAATGGCTGTCACCTTTTTGATTGTAATATCAGAACTAGTTAGCAAACACTGGCAATAATTGCAAAATATGTTGTGTTTGGCTGTACATTTTCTCCCCTTTTTCATGATTAGTCATTTAAATGTATCAATTTTAGAAGAATTTAGAAACCATTGTGACAAAAGGATGAATTGCTTATGGTGAGCAATTTATCCTTTTATCTTAGTGGTTCCTACCTAACATCATAAAGAATTCTTTTGTTTGCTTTGCTTTTTTTCAACAAATACCATAATTAAGGGGTTATACATTAATTTGTGCTTCATTTCATATTTCAGAGGCCTTCCACTCATTCAGGATTGTTTTTTATACTTGATGATTTAGTTTTAAAGGCACATGAAAGGATATAAGTACAAATAAATCACTGAAACAATATATGGAGTTCTTTTATTGTCCCTTGAAGTCATGAAAATTAATTTATGAAACCCTGAGACCCGGGCCCATTCAATAAACTCCTTTAACATAAGTAATTTTGTGCTTGAAATTAAGCTGTGTCCAATTCAACAATGTTTATCAACAATCTGTTTGTTTACATATTTGAAATAGTGAGTTTTGATTGGTTGGTTCAAAATATGTTTGTATTATGCGATCAGGTCAAAAGGGAAGAAGCTGGGTTATTTCTCGTTGGCTTTTACATTAAGTTGTGCTGATGTTTTTTTATGGTGAAATCTATTTGAATCTGACCAAAAGTTTACCAAATGATATAGTTTGATAATGCATTAATTAATCTCCTTTTATGTGCCTTTAAGCTTTTCTTTTATTTCAATTTTGAGCAGACGGCTAATCCAATACATCGAAATTGACTAAAATGAATTAAGTAGTTAAAAATGATGATTATCAAAAATATTTCACCCTCGGGTTAAAAGGTACCAGTTTGTTATACAGAAACATGACCCCCTCACCTACTTCAGTTTTATTGTTACTGTTCAGAAATAAGAGCTAAGCTCTTTTATCCATCATAATTCATTTCGTATGGCAGATTGTCCGTTTTCACCTGTTTGAATCATATCTTAATTAACGTTTTCTGAAGGCCTTCAGCCGAGGGATCTATTTACGGTTTGTGGGCTATTGTTAAATGTTCCGAAAATAAGTCCATCTTGTGAATTGATCAAATATGTGCTGACATACCATACAAAAGGCTATTTACACATCGAGGTTTGAAACTCCAGTGTTCAGAAACAAGGAAAATGATAGGAAACTCAATAGAGATTTATTAAAAAAAGATTTGTCCAAAGGGTATATTGCAATCATTTTGTCCTAAGGAGATATTACAATTTTTCTTACCCGATTCTTGCGTGGTCCAGTGGTTGAGATTGTGGTGGGTAGTGTATAGCCCAGTGATTATAGGTTTGCAGACATCGAACTCGGGGTCCCAGGTTTGAGCTCCACTGACACCTCTGGTCAATTGGAACTACTCGGGAACCCGTGAGCTGAGAAATACACTTCGGATATAAGTGTAGGCTTACAATTTTTCAGGTAAATCGGCCCCGGCGTATAATACCTTTTCTAAGCATGCACGTTAAGTAGTTCAATGTGTATGGAAGTGTTGGACATCCTTTTAAATCATTTTTTTATCAGTAACTCGTATGAAATGGCGAAATTATAAGTTGTGACATACATGATTGTTTCCTTAATCAAATTAAATTACTTTTTAGATTTCACATTAGATCTATTTTTGAAAAGGAAAGTGCAGTGACGTCATTCCGTGGGAAACAATATAGTGTTATCCCTATTATTTCAGAGGTGTTTTCATTGGATGAATCCGATGTTTTCAGATTGACCTTTGGTATCGAGGGAGTGACCTTTGGCAAGACATTTCAGAGCCCCAGCTAGCCTAGTACTGGTGGATCCAGGAAAGCTGTTACATAACTTAAAAATTGTTGATGTGACGTTAAACGCCCTACAAAATAAGATGATTGCGTTCTATATTGGTGTCAGGGGTTTGATTTGTACATACGAGGGAAACATTAATGCCATTATTCTTTTGTATATTACCTAGTATGAGTCTTGAACCCACAAACTCCAACTCACTGCCTCTGTGCAACAACTGGAAGTTGTGCAACAACTGGTAGTTGTGAGCCAGTTGTGAGAGGAGAGGTCGAATGTTAGTAATGTTAGACTGTCCATACTGTTTGGGTATAATGGATAATGGGTGTTGTTTGATGCCAGAGTTTAACCTTTAGAATGCTGGGTAATTTTCCAACTATAGATTATATGGTTGTGTGCTTTCCAGAAGCTTAAATATCTGCTTAATTGTAATGTGGAAAGATACTCAGCATAGCAAACAGGTTAGATCACAGGCCAGCTGCCAATTTACTTGGCGGCTGGCCTGGATCTAACCTGTTTGCATAAGTTATGAAGTCGGTTTCAGCACTTTAAGGGTCAAATGATCGCCCATGGGGGGTGGGGACCTGTAACAGAATACCTGACAAGCTAAAGACCTGTAATGGATGGGGCTTGCCCTTATCGATACCCTTTCACTCATGTTTTAAGGTAGATTACCCATAATGCCCCTTTTTGAAACATTTTTTTGTCATAGTACTTAGGTGGTTCTTGGTATACATCCGTCTGAGCAGGAACTATTTGTATCAAACTGAAAATGTTTCAAAATGGCTGATTATGGGTATTGGATCTTTAACATATTTGGACATCTTTTTACAATGGATGATTTATGAAACAATTGTGACAAAAGGAGATAATGAGCATATTGATTAAATGCTGGATAGTTTTCTAAAAATAGATATGTGTGCCATCTGCTTTCCAAAACCTTAAATATCTGCTTAATTTGGTTCAGGAAAGATACTCAGAGGAGCAAACAGGTTGGATCACAGGCCAGCCACCAATTAACTTGGTGGCTAGCCTGGATATAACCTGTTAGCATAAGCATGAAGGTGGTTCGAGCTCTATAAGGTTAATGAAAGTTGACTGAGTTGCTTTCAATTTGGACCAAAACACGAAGCTCCATTTTTAGAAATGGGTCAATTCAAGATATGCTATTGGATAAATGACCATCAAGTAAGTATATTGACCGATAGGCATGACATGTCATATACTTAAAAGGATAATGCTTTAGCAATTGTGGAATTTGGGATTTCTAATCTAAGTTTGTTTGCAGTTTTTAACGGGACCTGTGAAGGGTCATTATGTAGCAAGGTAAATGTTTATGGAGATAGGACAAACTGGTTTGACTTTTGGGGTTTATATCTCTCTTACCCTCTCTGAAAATCTGCCCTTAACTGCCTCTTCTATCCCATATGAGGCCCTGCAAAAGATTCAAAAACTTATTCATGTACTTCATGAACATTCATGAATGATAAGTGGCCATTCATTAACACAAAACTGTTTTTAACCTGTTCGTGAAACATAAGATCAGATTTGAATGTATTCATGAAACTCTACTTCAAGTTCATGAATTTGTTCTTGAATTTCATAAGAAAAAGTTCAGTGATCATGAATGGCCATTTAACGGTCATGAATGATTATTAAGTTAAATATGTTCTTGAATCTTTCACAGGAAAGACTTTTTGACTGGTCCAAATTGTTTTTTTTTATTATAAATGTTTCAAAATTCCATTTCAGTAGGTTACTACTACAATTGAAATTTTTGAGCATTGAGGAAGCTGGGAAAATATTATTCTTGTATTCTTGTAAAAGGTCGTATTGCAAATAAATATGAGATTCAGAAATGAAGATATTGGACACCAGAAGAATATAACTAGATATGAATGAAATAAGATAATAATGATTAATTGCCTTGAAACAACACCTGTCTAATGACTATCATAAACAAGCCCTGGCCTACTTCATAGTGGTTGAGTAGTCAACTTGAAATCATAAAGGCCTATCTATGTATGGGTTTAAAGGTACTTGTTCACAGAGAAGAAAATTTGAAAGACAAAATGTCTTTTAAATAAATGTGATACAGTTTTCTTTTGTTTGAACAACCTCAAACCTTTTTGCTGTATCTTAGGTACTTGTTCACAGAAGAGAAAATTTGAAAGTCAAAATGAAATGTTGAAACAATACATTTTTATTTTATTGCTGTTTGGTATACAATCAAAAGTAGCTATTAAGGGCATATATGATTAATTCAGGAAGCGTCAATTTATCCAAGTACATGATTGTTAGTACAGGATATCAAAAGCCATGCCATACTTTTGAATCAAAATACGTGTTTATTCCATAGGTGTAGGAGCTGGGGGAGCCAGGGGGGCCCGGCCCCCCCAATATCCAGACTGGGGGGGGGGGGGCAGAGTATACTTTCGCCCCCCCAATATTCACAATGGCAAATAAAGATATTTGAAAAGAAAAATGAAAGAAACAAAATTCAACAGCAGAATGAAGATAAATGTGTATTTTTGTGCTTTATCTAATACCACTTTGCCTTTTGTTACGAATAATAACCAAAATCTTTTTGACGTCATCGCAAATGACAATGTGAACACATCGGGTTTGTTCAATGAAAACTCAGCTCATAAAAATCCTCGGCAAGTTTTGATTGATGAAAACAGTGGTGTAAAACGTGTTCTAAGGAGTCAGACTTTATTTTGTCTTCAATTGCTAGCTAAAGCTTGAACAATAATTTAATTCTTTGACTCGCTACATAGATGAATCTGTGGCTGTGACAGCCTGGTCGCTGCCACTTTTTGTTTAGATCAATACATTTGATTTCCGCGTGAGTTTGAGACCTAGCTGGCATGTCCTTTTTTCTTTTTTTATATTAAAGATACACATTTTCATACGCTTTCTTTTAATTATTATAATGTTATTTAATTTGTAAATGCATGAATAGTCAAGAAAAAGTTTAGGAACATTTATTCTTAGACCAGTCCTCATCTGAAGTTGCCCCATGTTGAAGATGCTCCTACGCCTATGCATTCACTATATAGTGTCACATTTTAAAGATTTTAAAAGATTCAATTTTGCTTCCAATGATTTTTTTTCAGTGCGTATCATAAAACAGTACAGCTGTTGAGCACTGTTAAAGAAATTAGTTTCTTAACTTCCAATTGGCAGTTGAGTATGGGGGCCTAATCCATTATTAAGAGTCAGCAATTGCAATTTAACCGAAATAATGTTGACACATTACCCCTGCTAAAGATTCAAGAACTTAATTATTCACTAACTTCATTGGCGTCTTATGGCATAGATCGTTTTTGTTAAATTTAAAAACAGGTTCATGAACATGAAGTACATGTTCAAGAATACATTTATGAACATGTTCTTTGTTTTAATGAATGTTTATGTTCTTGAATTTTGCGAACAAGTTAATTGAGAACAGCTTTATGTTCATAGATCTCCATTTAATTTGCATGAATGTTAATGAATAGGTTCTTGAATCTTTCACAGTGGGATGTAAAACCCTTATAAACTTATAAACCATAGATCTCTGATTAAATTTCAACCTCCCTTTGATGCTTGAACCAACTTCATGCTTATGCAAACAGGTTAGATCCATGCCAGCCGCCAAGTAAATTGGTGGCTGGCCTGTGATCTTACCTGTTTGCTACTCTGAGTATCTTTCCTTAACAAAATTAGGCAGATATTTATGGTTTTTGAAAGCAGACGACACAATAATTCTTTTTTTAGAAAATAAGCCAGCATTCTAAGGGATAAAAAGGTGGGAGGGGTGGAATTGGTAATGGCAACAGCTGACCACTGGGAAATGATATATGGGGCTATAAATGAGATGTATCTCTGTTGGTCTTTTCTGGGGGATAAGTGAATAATGGATGGTTCTTCTTTCCATTGTGCCGAGATATTTATATAAATTAGCCCCTTACTCCTTCAATACATTATACCTCTTCACTTTGCAGCACTTGCTGTCAATGATTTTAGTGACCAATGTGATAAAAGGACCAAAATGCTTGGATAAAGTTATACAAATGCTTTGTTGATGTAATTTTATGAAATATACAAACTGACCTTTGTATGACAAGGAAAGATTAGTATAAGAAACAATTTTTGTCGCAGTGCCTTTGCCTATTTTTTCTTTAATTACAAAGAGCATCAAAAATTGTCTCTGTTTTGTATTGATTGCTCTTTTTATACTTTTCTTATGCTGAAGTTGTATCTTGGACGTCTCACTTTAATTGTTATACAGGAATTGATGGACTGTTTAAGAAACTCCAATACCATGTTACCAATGATTAAACTTCAATAGCACAATAAGGAACAAAAATAATCTTTAATGCCCTCATATGAAATGAATGAATTAATTTTGAAATATTCTTGTAATAAAATGGATTTTGGAACACACTTATAATGCCAAATTTTCAACTGTCTGAAATTGAAAGAGTTTGCAGACGACATTTCAAAATTTGATGAAATTGGAAACTAATCTTTTGATTGAGTAGAAAACTTTGTGGGAAAAGGAGAAATTGTTAGTTAAGAGCAATTTCTCCTTTTCCCACAATGTTTTCCATATTCGCCTGCAACAAACTGGTCAAATGTCGTTATTGTTTCGTAATTGGTTAGAGAAAGGAAATATAAACTTCATTCTAATTATTTGAAATGTTATATATTTACAGATTTACCAAGTATCCTATGTTGTTGTCAAAGCTGCGAATGCTCCGCGACCCGGAAACTGGATCTTGGAGAAGTCAATCGATGGCGTCCAGTACCACCCATGGCAGTTCTTTGTGATCAACGACGCCGACTGTGAGAAATTGTACAACATGAAAGCCACCGTTGGTGTACCAAAGTATGATTATCTGAGAGATGACGAAGTAAGATGTACCTCACACTTCTCAAAGCTGAACCCGTTAGAAAACGGAGAGGTAGGTTCCACCAATTTTTTGTTTTTTCAATCTATCAAATGACAGATTTTTGTTCATCCAAAAATAGAAGTTGTAACATCTGATGCATTGTGATTAGAGTATAGAACTACAAATCACATGGGTACCGTTTTACTAAACAACTTACGGAAAATATTTGCATAAGTCATAATTGTTCAACATGGATAGTATCTTTAATGAAAGTACAATATTGCAAAGTAACACATCATTGGAAGCGTCTCGGAGAGACAATTCCAATGATGTGTTACTTTGCAATATTGCTTAGCCAAATATTGATAAAAGAGGAATTATTGTTTTGGACTTACGGAAATCTTAAGCGTAAACTGTTTAGTAAAACGGTACCATGGCCCCTCTCTGTGTGGGTTGAATCCTGTTGAAAGCATTTGGATTTTCATAAGAAGCGGTCTCCAGACTGACTTTAAGAATGACAATCAGGTTCTTCCTGGTTTGACCAGCCCCTGATGGGTAGAATAAGTACCCCTGCGAAAGATTCAAGTATTGTGTTCGTGAATTTCATGAAAATGTTTCTTGAATCCTTTTCAGGGGATAGGATCTTGCTCCATCATTACAATTTTCGCATTGCAACATGGCCAATTAATGTTCATGAATAAGTTCTTGATTCTATTGTGTATGCGTCAAGGTAAGGTATTATCACACTGGAAAATATGTCCATGTAGAATTGCATGATGTATTAATCAACATTTAACTGAGACTTTGCTCATTGTGATTGTATCTACCTTACAATGCCAATATCCACACTTTATAAAAAGTTATTTGCAGTTGTTCTCAATTTAGATCGGAGGAAATCAATTAATTTGGTGGATGGTGGTCCAAGTTCAAGTGATTAAGTAAATGTTACACAAATATTGATGCCATTAGCGTTATTTGTACCTGTTGGCATGAATTGTCTTCAATAATCGTGCTTGTTTCTTTCTCTTTAACTCATTAACTCCAATAACAAATATAAAACAGTTCCATGATTTAATACATTTCCCCTTATGGGAATTCATGACTGATCCAAATTGAAAGCAACAGCAAAGGACAATCAAAGCGCTGATAGCGCTGAAGGACTAAGGTGCGTTTAAAGCAAGATGATTAAGGATACATTTGAAAATTTCTTTGGGCAACATCTCAGTTAAAACAGCTGCTTCTTTTACCACCATTACCATAATTATTATTTTTGTGAACAGAGACTGAACGATGGTCTATTTTTCGAATATCTTGACATTTTACGATTTCCTTCCGATAAGGCAACAGTTATAATTTTATAGAACAAAACAAAGCGAGTAAAACCGGACTACATTCCTAGTTCCAAAAAGGTATTAGTCTGCACAGTAAAGGCGGATGTTTAATGAGTAATTGTGGTTAGACCGCTGTTTGTGTATCGATAAAGTACCGTCCCTCAAAAAGTGGTATGTAAATTCAATAGACTAAGGTGCTGACGCAACCTTAGTCCAAAACGAGCTCAAACATAGCATTAACATTGATATTCATTGTGACAGTGGGTAAATGATTTTTTCTTATAAATTTGTCGAAGTGCTTTCTAAAAGCCCATCAAAGGATAGTGGTACAAAATGATAACTCAAAAACTTTCACATTTAAGTTGTGCTGATGAGTTTTTTTGTTGATAACTTAGCATCTGACCAAGAGTTCACCAAATGATATAACATTCACATCCTTTCATGAGCCTTAAGACCTTCTGGTGAAGGTTCATTGCATTTAACATGACTCAAGCATTCAGAGCAAGACTATAGTAAGTACTTCATGTTTATGAAACGCTAACTATAGTCTTGTGTTGAACCCTTGAATTTTGTACACATCGTGGAAAGGGTAAACAAGCCCTTGATTTTGTTTTCGAAAATATCTGTACCATGATAGATCAGAAAAAGCTACTCATCAAGGCTTTATACACAAACAATTAGCTGTAATAATGCCTTTTGTTTTCCAAGTTATTTGAACCATAGTATATCAGAGGGTACAAGGGATGGCATGCTTTTGATGGCTAAGTACTCTAATTTGTTTCATCAATATCAAAGTATATCATTGTGTCATGGAAAAATGGCTGAGGAATGTCGATGGTTTTGCCTACTGAATGTATACCCCCGCCAAGGATTCAACTTCCATGCTCATGAACAGAAATGAACAAAATATGGCTGTTCATGAACACAAAGCTGTTCATGAATTTCAAGAATGTGTTCAAGAACATGAAAAGCAAATGCATGAATAAATCAATGGACAATGTCAGATTTTCTTAAAATTAATTAAGATTTAAGAACAGTGTTGTGTTCATGAATGCATGGCTATTTATTGCTCAAGCCTATTTATGAAGCTCATGAACACATTTCTTGAATCCTTCGCAGGAATCAGTCATAGAGAAAAAGCTCAAAATATATCATACAGAATATTGCATTGAAAGACTATTATTATTTATACTTAGTAAGTCCTTCACAAACATGAAGCATTTGCACTAGCCTTGCATTGAACCCCTGGTTTGTCTGTTGTATGTGGGTATTATAAGCTATATCAGTTGCATAGCTGCTCTAATCATCCTTTTAATTCCTCTTTTGCAGATCTTTATATCATTAACCAACGGAAAACCTGGAATTTTTGTCCCAAGTAAAACCCTACTGGTAAGTCTATTTGATTGGTCTAAAGGCTGAACTCTTTCAAACAATAGTTAAATGCCAATATATCCCTTAGAATGCTGGGTAATTTTCTAAAATAGATGTTTTTGTACTTTTCGAAACCTTAAATATCTGCTTAATTTTGATGATGAAAGATACTCAGAGTAGCAAACAGGTTAGATCTCAGGCCAGTCACCAATTTACTTGGCAGCTGGCCTGGATCAAACCTGTTTGCACAAGCATGAAGTTGGTTCCAGCACTTTAAGGGTTAAGGAACATCTTTGTTTTAAGTTTGTTGCAATTTTGATTACAGTCTGGAACTCTTTGAATGAGGATTTCATTTTTTATAATTCCTTGTTCAAAGAGATTGCAGACTCCAATTGAAATTGCACTATTACTGAAAGATGTACCTTTCCTTGGCTTGAACTTTTGTTGGAAGAAAGAGAAATGGTTTGTACGAGCTATATATCCTTTTCCAAGCTAATAATTTTGCAGTTTATTATCTCATATGGTATCTGCCACAATTTGTAATATGATCGAGTCTAGTGACCAATAAAGCCATTTCTGTATACAGTCCTATTCATTTTAAAAATGCAAAATAACACTTCAAATGCCATTCACAAACAACCTTTCCTACATCACAAAACAAGATATACATTTTCTCTCTTTGGCTGAAGTTTCATGAATTTAGCTTCCCATCTTTCATGTAGACACCCTTTTAAATTTCTCTCTCAAGAATAGAGTCTTAAAGGTTCAAAGAAGAGAAAATCTGAAAGTCGAAATAAAATGTCATTAAAACAATGTAGTGCATATTAGTAACAGTACAGCTGATATACAGTTTTAATGACATTAATTCTAACTTCCACATTGCCTCACATCTGTGAAGAAGCACCTTAGTTAGTACTCAGAGCATTTTTCAAAAGTTATTCCTTATTTAAAAAGAGCATTTATTAATAGAGATATAGATATTAGAAACTAGAAGCATTCTGTTTATTTCCTCCTAGCTAAGGAACATTCTGTTATATCCATTTTGTTAATTTTCTTCTTACAAAGTAACATTCTGTAAGTTTTCTTCCTACTCAGGAACATTCTGTTATATCCATTTTGTTAATTTTCTATTTACTAGGTAACATTCTATTAGTTTTCTTCCTACTCAGGAACATTTGATATTTTTTCTTTTAACTTGAACCCACTCTACCTACTTAGTTTGTTGTTTTATTGGGTGTTACATACACCTTTGAGGTATTGGTCACCCACCACTTACAAATAAACTCATGATTGCATGAAGGTTTGGTAACATTAGCGTGTTATTATATGTCCATAAAACAGCCATAATCAGTTAGTTATGGTCAGTAATTTGGGTGAATGGCCGCCACACATAGAGCCTATAAGCCATGGATAGTATCTCATTCCCAATGGGAGGTGTAGGGGGGTTTAAATCTTTCCTAAGGAAATGGACGGATCCAAATTTAAAGGGATAGCAGATGAAAAATGTAGATTAGCAAAAAACGCCTTCCTTTGCAGAGTTGAGAGAAACACTGTGACAAATGGAGAAATTGTTTATCATTGATGAATTTTTGCTTTTGTTAACTATCATGATGAAAGGAAACTTTTATAAAATCCCACAGTGTGAATGAACTTGTGACAAAAGGAAAATTTGTAAATCATAACACATGTTATAACAAAGCAAGATGTATACATCAATATACCAATTACCAATGTCTAAATCCATCAACTGTTTATTTTTGACTTCAGCTTGTGTCAATCCTTTTTGTATTTATTTTTTGGCAAGAATCCTCCTTAAAACATTCTGTGTTTTTGTAGCTTTAATTCTCTGAGAATGTAGTATTCTTTCAATTATTTCTATCCAAAAATAACTTTTGTAAGGTTAAGATTACTTGATTTACTCAATATAGAAAGTTAAGTAGATTATTTATGAAACGACTAACTATGGGGGTTGAGTGTTTTTCACACCTAACAATAGCTTCTGTATATTATTAAGAGGAGCTCAATCCCTCACAAATTTGTTATATATCTTATTCACTTTTTTGTGTCACAAAAGTTTTCCTGCGCATTGCATAATGTAGCACAGTGCTGGAAATGTGAACTTATATGTCTTCTTTTACAGTCAAGCCTCGATAATCCGGTCGTCATTAATCCGGATTATTCGCCATCTGGAAGAATTTGTAGGGAACCGGCCTTACCTTCATTAAATGCACTGTTCAATCCGGAAAATCCAAGTTACAGCTCTGGACAATAAAAGTCGGGAACCAAACCTAACTTCTAAAAGTATATGCGTACGGCTTATCCAGAATCCAGTATAACGATTATTATTTTTGCGGTCATTTACCTTAATTGATGATAATGTAATCCGACATTCACACCTTTGGCAAATTCGCATGTCTGCTTGAGCATAACATGTCACCAAGTGTAGTGTAATGAAAGTTGTTGATTGTTTGTAAATTGGTCATTCTGTCAGTAAACTGGTTTTACCTAATTGTAATCATCGTCACGTGTAGAAAGTCGAGTTTGTAAAAGGTGATAACTCGCTGCATTGACAGCAATCAGGGGACAATATCTGGCAATCATTTTCAACTACAGTGTATTACGTATTTTTAACTTTATAGTAATTATTATGAAACACGGTGTATATAAAAACATATATAAAAACATTTCACTGGAAACTCACCGATTCTTAATTCGGGATTAGTCTTAAATACGGACATCACTCCCGGGAACGAACGTGTCTGGATAAACAAGGCTTGACTGTATATATCTGATTCACTTTTTTTTTATCACAAATTTTTGTCTGTGCATTGCATGATGTTGCACAGTGCTTGAAATGTGAACTTCTTTGTTCACTTGTATACTCACATTGGCTGTAAAAGTATTGTTAGGGTAATAACAGATTTGTAAAGTATTTTTGGCCTTAAATCTGCAGTAAGTGAGACTTAAGATACAAGAAACTCTAATTCGGAAACAGAATCAGCTGCTATTCCATCGAATCTTAACCCTTTACCAAATGCCAAATTTTCGACTGTCCCAAATTGAAAGAGTTTGCAGACGACATTTCAAAATGTGATGAAATTGAAAAGTAACCTTCTGATAGGGGAGGAAACATTGTCAGAAAAAGAGCAATTTTTCCTTTTCGCGCAATGTCTTCCATAGTTCTTTGCAACAAACTGGTCAAATGTCGTTATTACTTGGTATTGGGTTAAATGTGACATGAATTATAATTGTTTTTCACTTATGAGCAATTGCTTTTTTGAGGAATCAATAAGTGGCTTAATAAAGAATATTTTGCTACACTGGAAATGCAAGGAGCGTTAATGGTTGTATTTGTGCCAATTTATAGAAAAATATGTTTTAATCCAATTAATTTATACTAGGATATATTTCATCACCTCTAAAGCCATTTCAGCCATGATTAGCCCACTGTTTTATTATGACAAAAGGAGTGGGAAAGAAAACCCTCATTTTGGAAATGAAAGCATCAGTGTTGTTGAGTTGCATTAATGTTAGTGTTGTTATGAGGCTCAAGTACCTCTTAAAACGCAATAACCACACTTCATAGTAATATCCACACTTCATCCAAATGGCTCAAAAGGACCAAGGCAATCTACTCCAACCACACTTCAACACAATGACCAAAAGGCCAATAGACTCAACAACAAATTAACGCCTTACTCCATTGATAGTTTCAATAATGAACCATGAACAAAGCTTTTTTTTCAACATTTGGACATTTATTGTGCTGAGAAGGCATCAGTCAATAAACTATAGTAATTAAGTGCTTCATGTTAATGAAGCACTTTCTATAGTCCTGCATTGAACCCTCGTATAGCAATAACCTTCGATACCAGAAATTTAGGCTTACTCCATGGATATATCTCTTTACTGCATTTTCTCTGCAAAAAACGTAAAAGAAACCAATGAAACTAGTGAAGAATTTGTTCACACTAAGCAGTTTGTGCTTTTGTCACACGGTTTCTACCCAATAACATAGAGAAAGAATATGAATATATGTATTTTTTTTTATTTCGATCAAAATTTCCATTTGATATCTTATGATGAATATCGTCTATCAAATGAAAGGACTTATTAATTTTTTCTGACGCAAGTAACCTTAAACTGAGAACATTCTTGTATCAAATTGAGGGTTAAGCCAAGACTCAAAAGTAAGTCCTCCACAAACCTAAGGCACTTACAATAGTCTTGCATTGAACTTGCATTGAACCTTCAATTATAAAAGAAAACATTTATCAAAGATTCAGTGCAATATTATAGATCTAGTAAGTGCCACAAGTTTGTGAAGCACTTACTATCATGGTCTTGCAAATTGAACCCTCAGTTTAGAAAAGATCATGAAATTGAGGGTTCACTGCAATACTATAGTAAGTGCTTCATGTTTGTGAAACACTTACTATAGTCTTGCATCAAACCTTAGATACATGTGTTGGCTTTAGTTAGTCCCAGCCCAGTCATTTCATTTACATTAGATTTCAATCTAGCATTTCTCCTGGTCTTAATTAATGAGAAGGGTCGGGAAAAGGCGACAAAAATATCCATTTGTGTCCGCACCGAATAAAAGGCGGGTGGGGTCAGTCGGGGTCATGTTCGATTGTCCTTGTGTCATCGAGTATGACTTCTGGAGAGCCAAACAAACTTGCCCTTATTCCCATTATTCACTCCAGCATCAAAGGGTGGAGAGGGTGAGGGATGAGTGGGCCATGAGTAAATGGTTTCCCTCTGTTTACTGTATACGAATACAAAAACTTTCAGGTACTTATCGAGGGTTCAATGCAAGACTATAGTCAGTACTTCATGATCATGAAGCACTTTCTATAGTATTGCATTGAACCCGTGTTGTGGTATTTGATAATGCATGCTTTATAACAGCATTATGTCAACACTTGACAGGGAAATCACAGTGGCATGTCCAAAACAGGCAGTCTTTGACTGGTATTTCATTGTAGAGTGTTAGATGTAACACCGCTATAAAGCATGGGTTATCATATACCACCAGAACCAGAAGGTTGATGGTCAACTCATGCGGAGTACAGAGTGTGGCTATCATCGGCAAAAGTAGGTGAAAAAAACAAATATACCTGGGGCCGCCATCTTGTTAGGACATAAGATAAAAAAAATGGTCACATGATTCCCCGCCTAAATAAGGTAGTAAGTAACTATACAGGGAAACAGCATGATTTCAGAAATTCTGTATTCACATCAATGCGCTGATTTTAGAAAATTCATAGGGGAAACTAGATTATTGACTAAAGAATTATATACAAAAGGTTAAACCGAATCATTGCTCCATTTTCAGTGGAATCTTGCCACTCATTATTTGTTTGAAACATTCAAATTTTATCCCAATCTGCAATCTGTTGTTTGTAAACACTTTAACTTTAAAATCCTTAATTATCTGGTGCTCTCTAAGATATCCTTAAGATATCCTTAATTTATTCTCAAACTTTGAAACCTGAAAAAGCACCCATTTCCCCATGCCATTTGGGTATTTCACCACAATTTATTTTCTGAAAGAGATGGTCAGTTGTCCATTAAGTATTCAAAGGGACTAATCCTGTCAAACATTTGATTAAGTTGAAAACAGTTTATAAACCTCCCCCACTGATCAAGATTTTGGTTTGATTGATTGGCTGGGTGATGGCTGTATATTGACCAACTGGAAATTCTTGACCCCGACTGTGTTTGTTTGAGCTCTTGATTCTTTGCTATGCATACTGACAGCTTTAACCTTTAGAATGCTGGGTAATCTTCTTAAAATAGATTTTTGTGTCGTATGGTTTCCAGAACCTTAATATCTGCTTAATTTTGTTGAGGAAAGATACTCAGAGAAGCAAACAGGTTAGATGACAGGCCAGCCGCTAATTTACTTGGCGGCTGGCCTGGATCTAACCTTTGTTCCAACACTATAAGGGTTATCCCCATTTCCATTATACCTCACTTTGCAAGCTACTGATACGAAAAACCACACTTTGCCGCATCTACTGTGAAGGGCTTAGGAAGCTTTTGAAGCTAAATGATAAATTGCTCTAAATATTGAATCAAACTTTTTTTTGTAACAATAATTCCAATCCAATATCATAAGAAAATTTATACTGTCATCACTGCTATTTTTGGACCAACATCATATTGCGGGGGAGTTATGTTGTGATAAATGACGAAATAAAACACTCTCTTTTTCTAATGCAGTGCTTCCTTGCTACTTTTTATTTTCTATTCATTTATTGATTCATTCATTCTATTACTCTTACATATTTATGTCACACAATACTTTTTACAAACAATAAATATTTGAAATAATAAGAATAACTCTATGCCAATATTGTGAGATTTTTATGTCTTTTTTATAGGACTTTACATCTGCCCGTTTTGTCCGACTCCGTTTCCAGAAGATCCGAACTTTGAATGCGGATCTGATGAGCCTTCAATCCCGAGACCCCCGGAATCTAGATCCTTCCGTTACACGCAGAGTAAGTATAATAGCCATTTCCTTCTATTGTATCACATATAGAGGGTTCAATGCAAGACTATAGTAAGTCCTTCATAGATATGAAGCACTTACTATAGTGTTGCTATGAACCTTTGATATTCTTGTAGAGAGCATTGGTTAGAGTACAGAGCTTAATATCACATGGCCCCTCTCCGCATGGGTTCAAATCCCGATAACAGATATGAATTGTAATGTGAGGTAGTCTTTCCAAATGTCTTACGGACTGCAGATTGCTCTATCTGGCTTTTCCAGCCTTCATGGGCAATTGAGTATAGGGTCTTCCTCCATCATTAATAGGTAGGCGTCGCAACGTAAATGAAATAATGTTGATTCAATGTAAAACCCATATAAATAGATTAATTAAGAAAATTGAAGAGCCTTTTATTTCAAGAAATACCCTCTGTGACTAAAAGAGAAGATGCTCATGATGAGCATTTTCTCTTTTAGTCACAGTGGTCCATACAAATTACTGGAAGACATTTTTATTTATCATGGTTGATGATAGTCTTATGAATTAGCCTTTAATTTGGACCAGTTCAAAATGTTGATATGACCCAAATTGCCCTTTGACCCATCAGGGTAATATGACATTTTTAGCTTAACCAAATTTAAAGAAACAGCAGCAGACACTTCAAAGACTTCTAAATTACATGGGGTAGATACCATTGAAAAATAAAAGGTATTGTTTATCAAAAGGCCTGCGCCACAAACATATTTATTAATTTGATAAGTGTACTGTCTGCCTTTTCATTCTTGCAATGCTTTAATCTGTCTGGATTTTGTAAAAAAATGAATGATATTGGTTTGTTATGTAAGGGAGCTAACTCAAATTCTATCCAACAAAACTCATAAGGTAACCTCCCTAAGTTCAACAAACTGATCGACCTGAATCAAAACATGATATGTGGACAACATGCGGGTGACAGTGGTGCAGAGGTAAAGTATCGGCTTCTTGTATAGATGCTCCCTGGTTTGATCCTCGTTAGGAAAGGTAAAAATTGCCTCGACTAGCCCTCAAATCTGGGTGTGTACTGGTGTAGTATCCAGGAATCAGTCATCAAGACTAAGATAGATGATTGCCTTCGAGGATCAAACCAGGGTTAGCCAATCTCTAGTTGGTTCAATGTCTTTTATGATACTTTCAGTGTTTTTACCCAATCTCTATTATTATCCTTTCAGTATTTTTACTCCATCAAAGACATCTCAGTGGGAGGACAGTGTATCTGTTACGGACATGCCACCGAATGTCAGAGACAAGGGGACTCAGATGTAAGTAGATAATGTCATTCACCTTCTAACCCTTTACCAAACACCAATTTTTTAACTGTCCCAAATTGAAAGAGTTTGCAGATAGCATTTCAAAATGTGATGAAATTGGAAAGTAACTTCTGGTAGGGTAGTAAACATATGTGTAAAAGAGAAATTCCTCGTTTCAAACAATTTCTCCTTTTCCCACAATGTCTCAACTAAAAATAAATACAGTTCTACTTGTGTTAAGAGGCCAGCATATGGGACAGAGTAAATTGGCTGTTTAACACAAGTTGGCTGCTTAATACAAATTGATTTACACTTTAAATCTAACAATTGGACTTTCTGTAGTGGCTGTTTATGGCAGGTTGGCTGCTTAAAAGGGTGGCTGCTTAACACAAGTTATACTGTATTTCCTCCTTTGTCACCTATCCCTCAGTATCATGAAGAGAAATGTACAAAACTTAATATCCTTTACCTGATATTTATAATTATCGTTGGGTTCCAATTAATTTAAATTCCCAAGATCTGTAATAAGTCTTTTTTCATTTCCTTGTTGTAGAGCCTTGCCTGTATGTGTATGTCAACACAACACCTGTGGAAACAACTGATATGTGTAATTTTCTTGGGTTTTCAGTTAATTTGAATCCATCGCAAGATTCATAATGTTGTGATGAGTTATATTTACATTTCCTTGTTGTAGAGCCTTGCATGTGTATGCCAACATAACACCTGTGGAAACAACTGTGAGGTGTGCTGTCCGCTGTTCAACCAGAAGCCCTGGATGAGAGGGGGTGGGAATGGTGTGAATGGACTCGGATATGTGGATGTCAAATGTGAAGGTGGGTCCAAACTATTTCATTCATTTTACATGTGGTTTTTTAACTTAACCTTACTCCACATAAACACCTGTTGATGCACATACAGATCAAATTATTTGAACTTTTTGTCCTTTGACATATTTTAACAACATCTTAACAAAGAACAAAATAAAAAATAAAAAAAAATTCTTGTTAATTTCTACCAAAAAAAATCATGATCCTATCGCTATCTAACTGACAGAATAAGACTTCTTAGACACAACTGTGACAAAAGGAGAAACTGTTTATAACAAGCAATTTCTCCTTTTGTCGAAGTTGATTCAGCTAAATATAGAAAGACTTTGTTTTTCATATGTTATCATTTTGATCTGGTTTTGTTTCCAACTTTGACCATAAATGAAAGCCAATATAGGGAATATTGCTAAAACAGTTACCACATATGAACAACTTGTGACCGAAGCAACACTTCTTCACTTTAGTGGAGGACTGTGGTCCAGGGATAGAGCGTCGGCTTTTGAACCCAAGGGTCGTAGGTTCAAATGCTGCGAGTCGTGGAACTGCCTTGCAACCTTATATCAATCCACATTCAGCATGATAACTTTTTATGTATCCAGGAGAGTGATTAATCTAAGTAGTAAAAACTTGTTTTTAAATCGATGTAAAATACATAAGTTTAAACTAAACACTTCTTCATGAAACTTTGGGTAATTATGTTAGTGACTTTAGGTGGTAATGTGTTAAATTGAAGATATGAAGTATAATTACATAAATAAATATCCTATATTACAGGCTGTAATTGCCACGGCCACGCCGACGCGTGTGTTTACAACGCGACAGTCGACTCCCTCAGCCTCAGTATGAATCTTAACGGAGTGATGAGAGGGGGCGGGGTGTGCATCGACTGTAAGGACTTCACCACCGGCATTAACTGTGAACGCTGCCTACCCGGCTATTACAGACCCTATGGAGTTTCCCACAATTCCCGGCAGCCATGTCGTCGGTGTAACTGCGAGGAGTCCGTCGGATCTACAGGAATATGTGTTGTTGATGATAGCATGGTTGATGAAGGGCTGGTATGTAGTTACTTCATTTTAAAGGTGATTGGTCATAGAAGAGGAATTTGAAAGTCAAAATGAATTGTCACCGAAATATTAGTTTTTGTATTGTTGTTTGATATTTCATAAGGTTCTATAATGAATTTTGTTCATGAGAATATTGAAAATATTTTAAATTTAATTTATTTTTACTCCTTTATTTCCTAACCTTTTTAGAAAAACTACTTGACTGGGGTCAGGGTAGTAAAGGGGCACCAAACTGACACTGTACTATGGTTTTGAAATCATATGTTAACTTATTAATCCTTTCCCACATTATAATGCATAAGAACGACCTAACAGCAGACATATATGCATTTTCAAATTTGACCTTGGTTACCAGAGTTGCCAATGCAGCAACACTTCATGATTCTTTTGTTCTATTTATAGATGCCTGGTTCCTGTATCTGTAAGGAAGGATATGCTGGACAGAATTGTGATCGATGTGACCTTGGTTACCATAGTTACCCGTACTGTGAACCCTGTACCTGTAGTATTGCTGGAACTGTAGATCCAAACCAATGTGAAGGTCGCTGTATCTGTAAGGTAAGGTCATGAATTGATTTGGCTTTCTTTCCCACAATGCAATATAGCCTAAGGACTGTACAGGTCTTTTATCAAGAACTTTGGAAAGGTTTTTAAGAAAAGAACAGAATTCCCTGTCGAAAAATACATCTGCGTTGAGTAGTTCAATATAGAGCTGTTGAACATCCTTTTAAATCATTATTTATGATCAGTAACTCATACCTAATTGTGAAGTCATAAGTTGTGATTTACATCTGTTTTCTTAATCACATTGAATGACTATTTATATTTTATATTTAAGATCTATATTTGGAAACGAAAGTACAATGAAAGAAGTCTTGTGATAAACAATATGGCAGCTTCCATATTACTTCAGAGGTGTTTTCATTGGATAAACCTGATGAGTTCAGATTGAGTCATTTGTTGGATGTCTTCCACTGTTGCTTTCAATTCAAATCTGTCACAAATACCCTTATCATTGAATAGGCCAATAGACTAATTAAGTTTGAGTACCTATTATCCGTCATTTTGAAACTCATTCTTTTGTCGGAATCATTTGTCCATACTGTGTTAACATCGGTCTGGGCAAGAACTATTCGATGTTAAGCAAAATGTTCCAGCCCAGACCGATGTATACTGAGACCAAACAAAGTAGTCCAACAGAGGAAAGAAAATTCTGAATGAAGGTTATGGGTATTCTTCCTTAACTTCTGTTTATAATTATCCGATTTTTTTATTTTTTCATAAAATCACAAAGTAATTAGTAATTCTTCCTACCCTATTGTTTTCCTATGATTATAGGTATTCTACTTTAACTTATTATTATGTTTATCCAGGAAAATGTGCAGGGACAGAATTGCGACAGCTGTAAGGCTGGCTTCTACGACTTGAGTGTGGACAACTTAGAGGGGTGTCGTCAGTGTTTCTGTTTCGGTGTCTCGAATGTGTGTCAGAGTGCCGGCCTGGGTCTAGTGCAGGTGCGTAGGAGTTTAAATTTGTTCCATTATCATATACTTATCTTAAACACATTACCACATAAAACAATTTTTTTGCGTTTTGCAAACATAATCTTGTCAAGTACAGTAAAACTTTAATTAGAAACTTGTTATGGCCTAGCATTGAAGCATCAGATTGGCAATTTTCTGTTTTTAAACCCTTTTTAGTTGTCATTTACAAATTGTTTGCAATTAGGTATCCCCCATATCTACTGTTTAATTTAATCATTAGTTATCTCCCTTTGATGATAAGTTATCTCCCTTACAGATCACAGATATGAGTGACAGCATGGATGGATGGACTATCATCACTTACAACGACGAGGGATTTACTTACTTCCCAACGCGCGTGGGCGAGTGGTTGGAATATCGAACGTTCCCGTCAAATAAACAGAACACGCTTGATGCTGATACAACAGCTAGGGAGTCGACAATCTATTATTGGCAAGCACCCGTCAAATACTATGGTAACAGGGTAAGTGATAGGAGCACTTTTCGGCTTTATTGTTTATCTACTGCTTTTTAGCTCACCTGAGCACAAAGTGCTCAAGGTGAGCTTTTGTGATCGCCCAATGTCTGTTGTGGGTTGTCCGTTGTGCGTCGTCAACAGTTTCTTTCTTCTACTACTAAATCATTGGGCCAATCTCAACCAAACTTCACTGGAATGTCTGTTGGGGGATGCTCTTGAAAAGATGTTCAAAGAAATTGATTCCATGCAGAACTTTGTTGGCAGTGGCATGAAAAAGGGGGAATTTCTGCAATTTTTAAAAAATCTTCTTTTCTGGAACAATTGGTTAGATTTCAGAATAACTCACAGGAATGTCCTTTGGGGGCCTCATTTTAAATGTTGTTCAAAGAATTTTGATATCTTGAAAAACATGGCCACCAGGCTGCTTTGAACTTTGAACGTGTTTGTGTTTCACTATATACATGTATGGTAAAACTTAACTTTACAAACATCTTTTTTTCCAAACCTCTTGGCCAATTTCAATGAGATATCATGTGAAGCATCCTTAGCTGAAAAGGCGAAAGATTTGTCAAAAAAAGATTAGTCATGTGACCAAAATGGCTGCCATGCCCATATTTGGTAAAAACCGTAAAAAAACTTCTTGTGACAAACCATTGGTCAGATTTCAAAATAACTTCACAGGAATGTTCTTTGGTTGACCTTCTATAAAGATGGTTAAAAAGATTTAGATATCTTGAAAAACATGGCCGCCAGGGTGCGTTGAACTTTGAATGTGTTTTTGTTTCCACTATATACATGTATACATACATATACATGTATAGTAAAATTTATAACTTAATAAACATTTTTTCTTTGCAAACCTCTGGGCCAATTACTATTGGATGTCATGCTGAGCATCCTTAGTTGGAAAGGAGAAAGACTTGTTAAAACAAAATTAGCCATGTGACCAAGATGGCTGCCATGCCCATATTTGGTAAACACTTTAAAAAATCTTCCTGTCAGAAACTATTGATCAGATCATAGAATAATTCTGCAGGAATGTTCTTTTGGAGCCCCTTTTTTAAAGATTGTTCAAAGAATTTTTATTATCTCAAAAAACATGGCCACCATGGTGCATTGAAATTTGAACCTGTTTGCAATTCCACTATATTTATGCTTGGTAGGACTTTTAACAAAGTACATCAATATCAATTTGGATGTCCAAATATGCCAAAATGATAACCACAAAATGGCAACAATAGATCATACTGGACAAAAGTACAGGCTGATCTTCATAAAGTAAAATATTCAGTTTCCACATAGTAAGAATTATGTACAATTTTAATGTCCCACATCAAGCATACAGTGTCAAACTTGTAAAATGGGAATAAATAAAGGTTAATGCATAAAAGCACAAGAAACTCTGTATAAAAGTTAGAAGCAATGTCTCTAACTATTCTTCAAATAGGTTGTAATCTCAGGTGAGCAGTTCTATGGGCCATCATGGCCCTCTTGTTTCTTAATACTTTAATCCTTTTCATTTTAATTAATTGATATCCTATAATCCATGTATGACATTTTGTGATTTGGTTTAAAATGAGAGCAAAATCCAATCAAGGATATAAAGTATGGAATTAGCAATTATTGTATACTAGACAGTGTTGGTAAGAAACAATTGTCACAAAAGAGCTTTGGGCAAATGATATCTCTCTTAACCCTTTCCCAAACAATAATGACATTTGACCACTTTGTTGCAGACGCCAATGAAAAACATTGTGGGTAAAGGAAAGTTTGCTCGTAACGAGCAATTTTTCCTTTTTCCGCAATGTTTTATGACTTATCAGAAGGTTATTTTCCAATTTCATCACATTTTGAAATCTCGTCTGCAAACTCTTTCAATTAGGGACAGTCGAAAATTTGTCGTTTGGGAAAGGGTTAAGACAATAGTTTCTCAAACCATTTGTAATGGATGTGTCAAAGACATGTTTTAATATTTCTTTTTACAGTTGACATCCTACGGAGGAAAGTTACACTACACCATGCAGTTCACTCTAGATGATAGCGCACCATGGCAGTACCATCTTGCTGAAGCTGATGTTATCCTTCAGGTAACATCTTCTTTTCTAGTGCATTGAGGGTTAACTGTTAGAATATATGAATTCAAACCCATGTTAGAGATTCAAGAACTTTTTCTTGAACTTCATGAACATTCATGAATGTTAAATGGCCATTCATGAACACAAAGCTGTTCTTAAATTTTCAGAATGTGTTCATGATCATCAAGAACAGGTTCATGAAAACATGTACTTGATGGTCATGGGCCTGTACTTGATGTTAATGAACCTGTTCTTGAATTTCATGAAAAAATTATGTGTAAATTGATGTCCCTTTAATGTTTATGAACACTCATTAATGAGTTCTTGAATCTTTCAAAGGGGAAGCATGGGAAAAATATTTTATGAAGCACTTACTAAAGTATTGCATTGAACCCTTGAAATAAGATAAATTATTAATTAAAAGTAATTACAGGTCAAGCAAATTTTTATTTCCCATCATGTTACAGGGGGGTAACATGACAGTGACCAATGGTAGGAGCTATATCCGAGAGAACCAGGAGAACAAGAAGAAAGTATTACTGGAAGAAACCTCATGGCACCGACTCGACGACGATGGCCGATTTAACGACGCCGTTCACGTCACTCGTCAGGAGTTTATGGAGCTGATTTACGACCTGAAGAGGATTTTAATCCGCGCAACACATCATACTGCCCAGGATAACGTACAGTGAGTCTGACATAGTTGTTATTATCAATAACTTAAGCAAGTTTCTGTTGGATGACAATGTTTTGAATGCTGTTGTTTAGTTTGTTAAATTGTGAAATGTTTTCATGTTTTTTGACGATACTTAAAGGTGCTAGTTCATAGATGTGAGGAAATTTGGAAGTTAAAGATTAATTACTTTTAAACTGAGCATCAGCTGTATTGTTTAATTATATGGGCCACGTCACGCGAAAAGGGGCACTCGGACATAAATAAAAACCACTGACTCAGCTCTTTCTTAGCACTATTATTCCAGCATCTAGTCACGACAGTTATCATTTGTATTTGTTTAAAGGTAGAACTTGATGTCCTCTAAGATGGCAAACAGTGTAACCTCAGACCAGCCGCCACATCTGTGACATGGCGGCTGGTCTGGGGCTACACTGTTTGCTATGTCCGAGTGCCCCTTTTCCCGTGAAGTGGCCCATAAGTGTTGATGTATTTGTAGGTCTTTGTACATGTATGTTTTAGGATGAATTACATAACAAAATTTCATGTTGAAGAAAGTTCAAGCATTAATTTGTAGTTGGTAAATTTACTTATGCTTATGCCAAGACATTTTCCTTTTGAAAAGAAAGAGTAGAATATCAGCAATACCTACTTTCATCATGTAATCATTTGACGCTTTCCTGTGAAAGGCTTGCCTATTGCAGGTACAATAAAGCATTTGGAACACCCCATCAATAAAATGTGATTGTTGTTATTTTACAGATTGAAGGATGTATTCCTCGACACGTCCAGCGCAGGATCGACTAGTGATATCAGTATCAGTGCTGTTGAGAAATGCACATGCCCAAGGGGGTACACAGGCCTGTCATGTGAGGTATTGCATACTTAAATATTTTACTTTAAGTTTTTTGTAGATATGCGAAAATCTTTTCAGTTCTGCTGTTGTGATTTGTGAATAGATAAAAAAAAATGACAGCAATTTCTCCTTTTCCCACAATGCTTTTTAAAAGTCTTCTGCGGCAAGATGCAAAATTATGGCGTTTGGTGGAGATGTGTTAACAGAGACTTCAAAAGATACTGGACACAAACAAGTCAATATACATCGGAATATTGCCGATCGATTACACAATCATGTACTACCATTAATTTAATTTCACTTTCAAAAGCGGAACCAGTACTAATTCTATGAATATTCTTTCTGATGTTACGAAGCTCTGTGTTTGCATATATAGGAAAAGAAAAGCTAAAACATGTAATTAAATGAGGTCTGGCCATTTATTATTTCAAATAAATGGCAATAAATAGTTCATTACAAACACATACTTTAATGAAATAAAAGCTTGGATTAGATACACACTAAAACGAAATTTGTCAGTATTAAAATCTTTTGACTAGGAATGTGACATCATCACCCAGCTACTATCAAACTTTCACATGAATATGCAAACATTTTGTGGATATTTTTTATCTTTCTTTTAAAGTGTTTATCTATCACAAACAGTTATTATGTTCTGTTTTTTCTTTCAGAGTTGTGATATTGGTTGGAGACGTGTTGACAATGTTTTGTATGGTGGAACCTGTGTGCCATGTAACTGCTATGGTCATTCTAAAACATGTGACCCTTTCACTGGACGCTGTCTTGTAAGATTTTAGAATTATTAGATATTTTGATAATTCAGTTTTTGTTGAGTTCATTAACATTAGCAGGGTTTTGTTCATAGCTTCATTAGCAAACATATTTTTGTGTAGGAACTAATGCTTTTCATGTGCGATGAAAAGTATCTGGTTGAAAATAAGGAATTGTTATTAAAATAAAATGCATAATATACCCTTTTGATGCTGGTATTGAATTGTAAGGCAATTAACAGCTTAATACAGATAATAGTCATCAGGAAGCTTGAGTTGGAGCTTTCCTTATGACATACATCCTGTATGAAGATAGCCTTGGGCCAAACAACATTTTACACACTGTTTAAAACTTAAGAGAAGATTTAACATATTTAATACATCTATTTGACTCTAAGGCAATACCAAAAGTCAATTGTAATACCTCTTGGTAAAGGTGATAGTGAAGTGACCCAATTTGAAAACCCAGTTTTAGAAGATATGGACGTACACCTCCATATAAATCAAATATATCATTAAATCACAAACTCTCAATTTTATTCCATGACAGATGTGTACAGACAACACCATGGGAGATAACTGTGAAGTTTGCCGTGCCGGTTACTATGGTGACCCAACAAGAGGTAACCCTGACGACTGTAAACCATGTGCTTGTCCCCTGAATGAACCTAGCAACAACTTTGCTTCATTGTGCGTGTCGAACCCCTCGTTCAATAACCCTGATGGTTATGTGTGCCTGGACTGCCAGCCCGGATATGCAGGGGATCGGTGCGAAAGGTAGGTCTAATGTGGGAACAAAACCGGTTTTGTTAGTTTTGGACCGATTTCAATTTTACCGGATTAGTAGCAAGTTGAGATTTGATGGAAAAAAAAGTTATAACATTATAGACAGATATGACTTACTACACTCTGAACGGTAGTTGTATATCCAGAATTCCAGAATTTATCTGTTAATTGTTCTCAAAGTGTCAAACAATGCCCAAGGTATGTATGAATTAAGGGGGAGGGATTGATTAAACAAATCGACATGCCTGATTGAGAAGAACAAAAGACATGCTTGTTCCAATAAAACAGATAATATTAACCACATTTTCCAATGATTAATTGATCATGGTAGATGGGAAGAATTCCTTGTCAAATTTCCATTCCGATGTAATGTTATTTAATAACATTGTACAACTTCATTGGTCATTATGAGAAATATCAAATGGGAGCCGGGAGAATGTTGAAGAGGCATCATAGGGTTTCTGCCGTCTCTCAGATCGATTGGGATTTGGAGATTTCCTGATTCCTGGGTTTGATGGGCTTGATGGTTTACTGGTTCCCTACACATTGGGTGATTTGGACTTGTTCAAACTGAAAACAGTAACAGGTGATAATCTATGTGAATTGGAAAGATAAAGGGTAGAAAATATAATAACAAAAGGAGAATTCCAACTCATAATAGCAAACAGTACGGTGTTAATTAAGAAAAAAGGTGATGAAAGGAGAGAAACATTCCAGCCTTTGTGGCAGTGGTTACTTTATTCTGAAATCCTTCTGCTAAAGATGGTTCGAAGCAAGTCAATATTGTAAAATGGATTAGGGGGTTAAATGAATTACAAACGCATGTAAAATGAATTGTCAAGTCCTGGTTTTAAAATTACAGATTTGATAGTTATTTACAATGGTTACTTTTTTAACAAGTTAAAACATCTGGATGATCTTTTTTATTGAGGAATGAAATAACCAACTTTTATCCAGTCATAATGCATTAAGTTATGTGTATCTTATGGGGTACCTTGTTATATGAAAATTAACCCTTATAGTGCTGGAACAGACTTCATGCTTATGCAAAGTTAATTGGCGGCTGGTCTGTGATCTAACCTGTTTGCTACTCTGAGTATCATTCCTCATCCAAAATAAGCAGATATTAAAGGTTTTGGAAAGCAGACGACACAAAAATAATTTTTAGAAATGAAGCAATTACTTAAAGAAAAAGTACTAAAGTGACTTCCTTACATGGTTATTTGATACAATATTTGAGTTCTCTTTCCTTGCAGATGTGATAGTGGTTACTATGGTTACCCAGGGTTGCTAGGCAACTACTGTCAGTCCTGTTCTTGTAATGGCAACATTGACCCAGCCATTCCAGGGAGCTGTGACCAAAAGAGCGGTAAATGTAACACCTGTCTTCACAATACAGAAGGGGAGAAGTGTGGAATGTGCCGTGCTGGGTATCATGGCACTGCTGTCAATGGAGACTGCAAATGTAAGTTGCGAGTTTAGTTTTATCTTATTTATTCTATATTGATTGTGACAGAAGCTTATTCAATACACTCTTGACAACTGCTTCCAGGATACTTTACCAGTACTCCTGCTGATTTAAGGGCTAGTCACAGGTTATTTCCTGCTGATTTAAGGGCTAGTCACAGGTTATTTCCTGCTGATTTAAGGGCTAGTCACAGGTTATTTCATGTAATTGGGATCATTCCAAGGACCTCAGTACAAAAGGCCCATGCTCTACCCGAACACCAATGTTGATGACAGAGTTCAATACAAGACTTAATTAAGTATCTTACTTGAATGGCTTTCTGATTGAACGTGTAATCTTAATAAAGATAAAATTGAGGCTTATCAAGTCTTTGTGTTACCTGAGATATTGAGGTTAATAAATTCGATACAAAATGATCATGAATAAAAGCTTGTATTCATAATATGAATAGTTATATAAATAGATGTACTGTGTAATAAATGAAATATTTTAAGATATTTCAGACTTATGAATCCATCCATCCACATCATCATAATGCACACTAAATGACCTTAGCTGTCAATGCGCCTTAAAACACCATTCATTCATTCATTCATTCAGACTTATGGTCATGTTGCAAAGTATTAAGAATGATCTAAATGTTTGGACTTTAATATTTTTCTTTAGTCGTTAGGGGAAAAACAACACTTTAGTGATTGACAAAGTGTGAAAAAAATTGTTGTTTACCAACCAACCAACTGTTTAATTCCATCATCGGTATTTTGAAAAACTATTCAAATTTGTCACTACAGGAATCACACAAGAATTTGAATGACTTTTCTTCTTGTGTATGAGAAAAAAATATAACTGTTTAATTATATGGGATAAAAACCATTGCAACAAAAAGAGAAACTGCTTGCCACAAGCTATTTCTCCTTTCATCATAGTGGTCCCTTAAATATTCTTGTACAGATACATTTGTAAAACACATATCAAGTTTTCAGTGCAATACTATAGTAAGTGCTTCATTTTTATGAAGCACTTACTATAGTCTTGCACTGAACCATCGATATACAAGTTACATATAAAAGAAAAGTTTAGCAATGTTATGTTTTGTTTTTCAGTGTGTATGTGTGATCCGTTTGGCTCTGTGAACATGACATGCGAGAGATGGACTGGCCAGTGTCAGTGTAAGGAACATTACACGGGGCGTGATTGCGACCGCTGCGAGGTATGTTACCATAGCAACAAGCCATATTTTTGTTCTGAAGTCATAAACTTTTATTTCGAAAATTTTAACAGCCATTGTTACTTTACAGAAAACAAGATTTTAGTTACTCTGAGGTTTTGAAGTTATTTGAATTTGCTAGAAAATGGTTATAGATTTTTCAAATCACTTTGAACCATGGTTGTTGATTAACACTGAGGGGATTAATTTCGTTGTGCCCAGTTTTTATGATATGTAAGATCAAATTAATATGGCTTGAGACCTTTAATTGATTATTAAAGGCTTAGGACAATGTACTCCAAACTTTTTGATAAGCTACGAATGATAAACTCTAATGCACAGTTTTTTACCAACTAGATAGAATGAACAAGTCTCTAGAATTGAACTCTGTGTGATCAAGCAATTAACAACTACCAATGATATAGATCTTGGTAGGTCTCACTTTTTCTCCTACATGAACTGTTCCGTTTATTAACTACTTCCTTACTCAATTACTAATATAACCAATTCACAGTGTACCCTGTACATGTTTGTCTGATGTTTTAACATGGAATACCTGGGCCTTGTATGACGTTTGTGTTTGGTGAATGTTTGTGTTATTCCTTTCTAATCACAAGTTACTAATTTGAAACCACTGACCATATTAATTTGTAAGGTATAAGATATATGGATTAGCATGAAGAACATTGAACATTATTGCATCTTGTAATCTAATGAATGGAGAACCCTGGTGTATACTGTAATCAATTGAATGAAACCCTGTTTTATTATAGATGATTTGCAGCAAACTAGATGTTAAATGCTTATCAAAACCAGACAAAAATGCATAATCATTGAGTTAGCATTTATTTTTTTTTAGGGGTTGTCGGCAAATATGTTTTGCTGTTCACTTCATGAATAATATTTTATCACAAGCAGACCATTTTTGATTTGATTTGCCTTTTGAATGTGATTTTCTTTCTTCTTATTACGGAACATGCTTTGGAACATTTTTATGTCATTTGCTGATTGTATGTCTCATTTTATCTGTTTGGTTATCTAATCTAAAAATGCATTACAAGGGTTCAATGCAAGCACTTACTATAGTCTTCCATTGAACCCTCAATAAAGTTTCAATTTCAAATGTTATGAATTCATCTGCTAGCATGGGGAGAATGTATGATAAAGTCTTCTAACTCTTGATTACATATGGACAGGGTATTGGCGCCATATAGAGTACAGTGCTAGAGTACAGTGTATTGAATGTATTTCACATCAAGGACTGTGTTTTTGTCAACTTTTCCTTAACTGTCAAAGCTATGAATGCAAATTATACATTAATTACTCTTACATTATACCACACATGAACGGTGTGGGCCAAATTAAGTAAAATAATTCTGGAAGGCTTTTTTTTTTTCAAAAAAGGGTTATGGTCAATTTTTAGGCTTTGAATATTGATATTAAAAATGGATCAGCGATAAAATTAGTACACTAAGTCTTGTTCTTAGTATTTATTAATGACCAAAACTAGATCAATTGCCTTTAAGAATGCTTTTCAATCTTTTATCTGCTCTGGGAAATATGCAACACTAACAAATTCTGCAACATCATTCTTAAAAATTTCATTACTTAGGTAGGCATTTATAATAACACTATTATAAGAGCTATGGTGACCATTTAAAAGCATAGCTTTTTATTTCCCTCAGCACAAAAATAGAAAACGCTTCGCACCCGAATTATCAGTTTTGTTGTTTTCATGCCGATTTTGCTTTTGCATGCTGCCATAGTCTGGTTACGGAGATGTGAACGCAGGATGTACACGCTGTAACTGTAGCCGTATAGGTTCCCTTGATTATCGGTGTCACCCTGTAACCGGTCAGTGTACCTGTCGCTCTGGCATCGCGGGGCTGTCATGTGATCGATGTCGCGAGGGTCACTATGGATACTCTATTGGTGGATGTTATGGTATGAGATTATGTTGTCTCAAACCTCAAGGAATCATGGATTCAGTTTTGCCTTAGAATTTTTGGTTATCCAATGTTCCCTTGTGTCAGTTGATTTACATTAAAAGTTTTTAAAAATTGTACAGATTTCTGCCAGGAAATAGAAATTCATTTGGAAACTTCTTAAGCAGTGAAATTAGTTTTATTTGGTTTCATTGTTGTGCCTTTATTGTATTGTATTCTTTTTGGTTTTACACAATCTGTCGCGATCTTTTTTCTGATAAATGTTTAAGCTTGAATTCTTCTTGTATTATAATAGGAGCAGGTTTATTAGGAAGTATACATAGATGAGACTTTAAATGAATTTCTGCAGGTTTGATAAAGTTGACCGACCAATAATGCCAACATTTTATTATGCGATTTTTTCTATAGTTTGATTTGATAAGCACCTTAAATTTCACATTTAATAGCAAATTGAGTGAACAATTTAAGACAGCAACTTTACACAAATGTTATAAAAAGTTAATACTAACTATTTTTAGATAATTTTTCAGAAACATCACCATATATATATATCTCAATGTCATTGAAATATGTCTTACAAGATTAAAGCTTTACTTTTGCTTTTCCTGCATTAGATTGTAGATGTTATGGTCCGGGCTCTAACCAGAGTGACATTTGTGACGGTGTGACGGGGGAGTGTCATTGTCTCCCAAACGTCACGGGAGAGCATTGCAACAAGTGCAAGGTCTGATACCCTGGATTATATAGCAGCATACTATTGGCTTATAAAACCCAAACCCCCAAACTTCTTCATTTTTATTCGAAATTGAATAAAAATAGAACCCCAGATGCTTTGTAGATTTTCTGTATCTTTGTCAGATATTTTGCATAATATACAGTGGTAGAATTTTACATGTATATGATAGCTGCAGTAATGCATTATGCTTTTAGAAAAGACTAGAAAAGAGATTAGACATGCTGCTTTTTCTGCAATGCCTGCTAAATAAATCAACAGTTTTCCACAGGTAACCCAGGTATCTAGTATGGACTAGTGTTGGAGGTGATAAACTTATTACCAAGTGGTCCAATTTTAGTGCCCCACAGGAACAGCTGCTTTTGGTTGAGTGTCCTTTGGCAAGACACTTATTAGACCTAGCTAAGTACTGGTTAATCCCAGGAAAGCTGACATATATCTGACAAAAGTTTTATACATCTTTAGAGGCAGGAAGGGGCTTGTCTCATATTAAAGAGTAAACTCAAAAATATTACATATCAAAGGTTTAGTATGATACTGAAAATATTCTTTACATGAGTGTAGGCTTGCATAATGAACCATTGATATGCAGTCATTAGTGGTCAGCATTGCCTAGCAATGAATAAGCATCAAAATTTGAAGAATCAATATGATCTTTTGATTTGCTTCCGCCTTTTAAAAGTCAAATGCAAAATAACCCTTCACATTTAATTGCATTTTTCTGCAAACGTTCATTATTTATAAGTCAAATTATGATACTCATTAATACCTCAGTTTACAGCCTTTCTCTAACGAAGACGTAAGAAACGACTGTGAAAAAAGTATATATTGCCCGATTTAAGCGATGTATCCTTTTGTCACAATAGTTTCTTCCATATTGCATAGAGTGGATGGTTTTTTTTAAGCTATTTAATCTGTTGTTGCTTTCAATTTAGACCATCTTAAACCTACCACATGGGTGTATAAGTTTACCACATTGTGTGTGGGTTTACTACATTGTGTATGAGTTTACTACATTGTGTATGCATTTACCACATCAGTGTATTGGTTAACCACATCAGTGTATTGGTTAACTACATAGATGTATGGGTTTACCACATAGGTGTATTGGTTTACCCACATCAGTGTATTGGTTCACCACATCAGTGTATTGTTAACCACATATGTGTGTATGTGCTCACCACATCAATGTATTGGTTTACCATATGTGTGTATTGGTTTACCACATCTGTGTATGGGTTTGCCACATCAATGCACGGGTTTACCACAAGGGTGTATTGATATACCACAAGGATGTAAGGGTTTACAATATCAGTGTATGGTGAAGACATTGTCCCACTATTCATTCATCATACCACTCATTTTACTCTTACTCATTTGCTTTGCACTCTTTGAGAAAACTTGTTAATTAAGCATTCATCAAATGATTACATTAGTTTTGCAAACTAAACCTACATTGACATGTTATTTTTGTTATTTGATTGTTGTAATTCTGTTATAAGCTTAACATACGCTCATTTTGAAAAGGTTTGGACACTAGAATGAGCTTATGGTTAACATGTAATTTTTATGATCTGATCATTAACCCATAATTGTATTAAACATTAACTTCCTATTCTTTTTTAGATTTTAGTCTTGCTATCTTTTCTTCTTTTCCTTTGCTAGCTGCATTTCTGTTGTCCCTCTATTTGTAACCAACATATATAATTTTACATACATTGTACATGTATACATATTATAAACTGTATCTATGTAATGTAGATGAGAATCAAGTGTATATGATAAGATATTTAACTTTAATCTATAATATGTGGAAATGAAAACATTGAAGTCACAGATAAGTTTTTCAGTGATCACATCTTACTTAACCCGTTACCAAACAATTACTACATTTGACCAGTTTGAAAACATTGTGGGAAAACGGAGAAATTGCTCTTAATGAGCAATTTCTCCTTTACCCACAATGTTTTCTGCCCTATCAGAAGATTGTTTTTCAATTTCCTCACATTTTAAAATGTTGTCTGCTAACTCCTTCAATTTGGGACAGTCCAAAATTTGGTGTTTGGTAAAGGATTAAGAGAATTGAGAGTTTAAAGGCATATACTTAAAGATCTGCATGATGAAATTATTTATCTTAACCCTTTCCCAAACAAGAAATTTTCGACTGTCCCAAATTGAAATAGTTTGCAGACAACATTTTAAAATGTGATGAACTTGGAACAATATTCTTCAGAAAGAGCAGAAAACCTTGTGGGTAAAGGAGAAATTGCTCGTTACGAGCAATATCTCCTTTTCCCACAATGTTTTCTAAAGTCGTCTGCAACAAAGTTGTCAAATGTCGTTATTGTTTGAGAAAGGGTTAAAGTATATATGAGAAAGTATCTAAGTGTGTGTCACATACTTAAAGGTATATTTTTGTGCTAAATCATATAGTTTTTTGATTAATTGATGTATTATTATATAATCAAGTGTTTATATGCTAATAACAAATAATTTACTGGTATGTTTATACTTCATATAATCATAATCTTAAAAGATATATGTGCTACTAAACTCATGTAACATGTGTATATGTTAAATAACCTTTTATAACCATCCCAATATAGAATATTGTGATTATATACTTGCATTTATTATAAATACTTACATGTTAATCTTGGACAAAGAGTGTAAAACATATCAACTGATTGAATCAGTATGCATTGATTACATTGTTGCTTCAAAAGAATTGGGGTTCTTCTGTGTGGCCCATTTGTTAAAAGTCCCAGGTTCAAGCCCTGCAAACTACTCTGGTTTCATGGGAGTGACCTTTGGCAAGTCACTTCAGATCCCTTTCCTAGTACAGGTGGATCCAGGAGAGCCGTAATAAGTGAAAAATTGTTGAAATGGTGTTAAACACCTAAAAAAAAAAAGGAATTGCTCATAATGAAAACTGTTTCTTTTGTTTGAAACACTATTTTGAATTTGATGTTATGTGCTGAAGTTTGCAATTCGAAAACATCAATTAGTAACGAACTGCAGAATTAGTTAAAATATCATATCCCTTTATACTGTTATTTGTTTCACATTGGATGTTCAGCAAATTCTATATTGTATGTCTTATGCTGTTACCTTTAGTTTTAACCAGCATAAAAGATAGACACTTTGTTTATCAAAATTGATTTTAACCATCATACAAATGCTCTTACTGTAATGTATAGACAACTGACAACCCTTGTGAAATTGTGTTTTACATCTATTTTATAAAAACTTTGTATTTCCGAGAATCACAAAATTAACTTTGAATTAATTTTCCTTTATAACTCAACAGTATATCTTTAAGACCGACATACAAACATTATAAGTAACATATGTTTGTTAACTGTTCATTGTATTGTCCTATGTTGGTATGTTTACAAGTATTTTAAACTGTTCACATTGTGCTTAACCTCCTTAAAAGACATTGAAAATTGTGCTTAAATAAATATGTTTATCAGATTTACCAATAGCTGTATGGCTATGTCCTATGGCTATACTATTGCTATTAATACTTTAAATGTCTAAAGTAAGTATGCCAATCAAAATTGTTACAGGCTTTTGCATTCAAATAGGGCCATTGAAAAGGTTTGCAGCTGAAAAATCCCTTTGAAAAGCCTTCAATGCTTCTAATTAGACTCTTTTATCATGAAGCCTAAATTACACAGGCAGCAGATAGGACAAAAAACTATTTGAACAAACGAAGAAATTACCTTTTCCAAGCATTTCATTTTTGGCCCAATATATTCTATCAACTTGTCGAAAAAAGAGCAAATTAAGAAGCACCGCTCAATTTGAACCAATTATGAGTTACAACACAATACAAGTTAATCATAGGTACCAGAAACTAAAACAAAAACAAAAAAACCTGTATTGTACTTTATATATGTAAACATATATAGCACAATACTCAATTTTTGTTTCCGTTATTTTTTTGTTATTGGTACTTAGTTGAGTCAATGGGTTTAGGCTGAAAGCATGGTTACGCAAGTATAATTGTATATAAAGTCAAGTTAAAGAATCCCTTTGACCTTTGTACCGTATATCTGTTGCTAGGAGAACTACTGGGGCCTGGAGCTGGGTGAAGGTTGCCGACCATGTGACTGCTATCCAGAAGGGTCCTACTTTGACCAGTGTGATAGTGGGAGTGGTCAGTGTAGGTGTAAACCCAACATCGGTGGACAGCGCTGTAACCGGTGCGCGGACGGATACTACGGACTGATCTCCTTGGGAAGCTGTCAAGGTAGGACAAGCTTGATTTTCTGATGATTGAATGTTGTTTTCAACAAATTTTCATTTATATTGCAGCATTACCTTGATCAAACAATTAGCACTTATAATCTTTACCATTTTTAACATTGAAATGGCTTTTTCAATCGATATGCTCTTATACAGTCAATTTGCTATTTTCCGGTCAATATGCTGTTCTTACGAGCAAGAAAGATTGGGTCCTATGAATTGAAGCCATTTGAATACCATTGTTTTTGATCTTCATTGTTCTTATTATTCCAAATCATGTTCAAACTGTTTTGCTGCAGACAACATTTAAACCATCTAAAAGTGTAACAAAAAGTTGAATAAAAAATGAATGAATGTTCAATGTAAATTTGAATACTTTGAACCAAACCTTAATTTGTTCATTTTGCATGAATACACCTCTGCCATGATTTTTAGGTACTTCAGCAGCAGATGTGTCAAATTATGGAGTAATGGGTAAAAACTATTCAGTAGTTTGAAGATGCTTACTCTGTTTTAACCCTTAGAATGTTGGGTAATATCCTAAAAATAGATTAATGTGTCATCTGCTTTCCAAATCCCTAAATATATATGCTTAATTTTGTTGAAGAAAGATACCGGTACTCAGAGTAGCAAACAGGTTATATTACAGGCCAGCCACCAATTTACTTTGCGGCTGGCCAATATTTAATCTGATTGCATAAGCATGAAGTCGGTACTAGCACTTGAATGGTTAAATTTGTTCATTTTGACCCAATTCATCTCAATATTTCCAAAGAGTTGTTCTTCAAGATATCAAAAGGCATTTGCATTGGATATATCACCTACCAGAATGTAGGCATGTACTATAATTATATGATTATACATCTGATGTGTATTGATTTGAGATCTATTATGTCTTCCAGAATGTAAGCCATGTGATTTGCCAGGTCATATTTGTCACCCAGATACGGGCGAGTGTGTGTGCCCACCCAATACTATGGGCGATAGATGTGAACAGTGTATAGATACATACTGGGGATACAATGCAAGAGAAGGCTGTAAGGTAATGGATTGATTTGGGATTTTGTACAGTTATTCAACAGTTATTGAATCATAGTGCAGTGATCAGTGCACCTTTCTATATGCAGGAAGATTGTGTTTTTTTCTGCACATGGATAATGGTTCAATCATGTCTACATGTCGCATGTGGTTCTTAGTTCTTAGTTTTCATGTGAAACTATTCAAATGCTAATCCATAGTTATTTTAGTAACTATTTTGTATAAATACAACATAATTTTGTGAAGTCACTTTTATTATATATGTGCAGGCTAATTTAAGCCATTTTATAGTTGGATAATTGAGTTTACTTACAACATTAATGCAAAACTATGGTTTAAGAATATTGCTTCTGCTTCTCTATCTCACTTATTCAATTCATAACCATTTGATTTGATGGGCAAAATGCTTACAGTATTCTGGAAAACTTACAACTCAAAGGAATCTTGGTCACTCTGTGCTCTACTTAATTTGCAATAGTTTCTACTTATATCAAGGAAATGTTATCTTTCACACTATAAATCGAGGGTCCAGTGCAAGACTATAGTAAGTGCTTCATTAACATGAAGCACTTACTATAGTATTGCACTGAACCCTTGAAATGTGGTTGGCTGTTGCTTATTGTTCTTACTAGTAACAAAATCGGTTAGGTAGAATAATTTTGAAACTCATTCTGTTGTTGGATTACTTTGGTCGTGTGCCTTATAGATTTGTTGGGGCCATAGCTATTCATTTTAAACAGATTAGTTCTGGCCCTGACTGGTGTATACACACAAAAACTGAAGTAAACCTATGCCAGAATGAGTTTCAAAATGGCGGATTAAGGGTATTCTGCCTTATCCCATAACCAAACAATAACAACATTTGACAAGTTTATTGCAGACGACTCTGGAAAACATAGTGGGAAAAGGCGAAAGAGCAATTTCTATTTTTCCCAAAATATCTTCTGCCCTATCAGATTTTTTTTTCTTCCATTTCATCACATTTTGAAATGTCGTCTGCAATCCCTTTCAATTTAAAGCTGTTAAAGAAAGAATGAGTTTATGGATACCTGCAATTTTTCTCCAATTACAGGCCTGTAGGTGTAACCCAGACGGTTCCCTGGACAATAATTGTGACCCATTAACTGGACAGTGTGCCTGTAAGGCAGACTATGCTGGGGACCAGTGTGATCGATGTTTATTTGGCTTCTTTAACTTCCCCGACTGCGAGCCATGCTATTGCTCTGTGGAAGGGACCCAGGAAAGCAGCTGTGATGGTCAGGCAGCATGTGAGTGTAACAATGACGATGGTCAGTGTCTTTGTAAGGTGAGGATGTAATTTATTTTATTTGTGTTGGGACAAAAAAGCTTTCTCCATATCAATTTATGCTCCTCAAAACATGCCATTATTAACCAGTAGACACATCCCCACTTCTCTGTGTGTCAGAGTTAGTTCAGAGTAGGAGCTATTGTTCTCTGTTTGTCTCAATATTAGCGCTCCAGTACATGCAAATAACTAACCAGTAGACAATCCCCACCTCTCTTTATGTCAGAGGTGTTTTAAGATAGGAGCTATGGTTAGCATATCCCACATGTTTTTCCTATTTGTCTTCTGCTGTTGCTTTCAATTTGGACTTGTCACTCATTCAAATATTGTGTGAATGGGTTAATGATAGGGACAATAGGATGTACAAGCCTATAGTGAGTGCTTCATTTGAAATGTTATAATGTTGATGGGATATTCAATCTAAATCAAATGATTTATTCATAGCCAATCATGATTTTTGATAAATGTTTCAAAAATGCTGATAAAACTTTGATCATTTTTCAGGCTAACACAGTGGGCCGCACATGCTCTCAATGTGCCAACGACTCCTTCTCCCTGGACATTGATAATCCCCACGGGTGTACTGACTGTTTCTGTTTTGATAGGGCCGACTCCTGCAAACAGGCACCATACACATGGTCAATGGTAACCAGAATTCTTTTACTTGTAAACAAAGCAATCATCTCTTAACCACTTACTGGTAGTTATTATTTTTTCATTTTGATGTGTCTACGATGTTTACTGAAGGGGAAGTGTTGAACAAATCGAATTTAGCAATGGGACCCTCAATGAGTAAAGTAATATGAATCGATACAACGAATTAACCTTTTTCACAGGAATCACTTGTGAAGCTAAATGTCTGTTAGAAGGCACAAGGGCTATCTTGATAAACCCAACCGTATCTTCCTCAAGGTCTCTAAAATTGGTCGTAGAACAATATGTTCTGGATGATTTTGTATGATAACAATTTTCTATGACTCTATAATTGGCACAAATTTCCACTAGCCTGATTGCCAACATGTTTATAAGAATACAATAGTCTTCCGACAATGAGTCCTGATAAATATAATTTGGACTATGAACAAAACTGCATGTATATAGAGTGTATTCAATGAATGTGGCGAACAGTGGTCCTCAAGTAAGCGTCAGACCCAGGACACGAGGGTATTGGGTTCGAATTCTGAGAATAGCCAGATTCAGCTAGTGGTCATTCATTTAGCTACACTCTGCGCCAGTACTCATTATGTATTTAGGAACAAGGATCAATAGAGTTTAATCTACCGTAAGTAATAACTTGTTTCACAGTCGATGTGAAATAATCATGTTTAAACCATTCAATGCACATAACTTTTATTACAGGAATCAATCCCATTGAAACGAGTGTCCTTTAACCCCATGGCCAACATGTATGTACAGCGTCACCACGGTTACCTAGTTATCCCCCAGAATGTGTCGTGGGGCGGCGTGGGTCTGGACATTAATGGTGGAGAACCTGTGTATTGGAAACTCTCAGAGATAATGGGTGACAAGGTAGTGTTCAATTCTTTATACTGATGTAGGTGAATGTTTAAATTTTTGATAAGCGTGCAAACTATTGCCTCAATGGTAGACAACAGTAACTGTTGTATCCCTATACCATCTCCAGACAACATTTTCCTTACTTTGACTGATGACTTAAGAAAACCTTTGTAAACATGTGAAAAACCTTTCAGTTCTGCTGTTGTGATAATTTTTGTGAATAGCTTGATAAAGCATTGTGGCAAAAGGAGAATTGTTTGTGACAAGCAATTTTTCATTTTGCCACAATGCTTTTTGAAAGTTGTCTGCTGCAAGATGCAAAAATGTGGCTTTAGGTGTTAATGTGTTATTGGTGATGGAAGACATTGTTTTAAAGATTTTCTTGCATGATCAATTTCCATTTTCCAATTTCCATAAAGTCAATAATTTCAAAAATGGTTGACATCATACTTAAGACTATCATACTTAAGACTTAGGGATTTTAAAATATCTACTGCATAAACCTATGAATATGGCCACAGTGGATTCTTCCTTATGTCATAAAGAAAGCTTATAAACATCAGTGCTATTTACTGCTATCTGCTTTATCTATAAATCACAAATACTGACATGAAGGAAAATGGCGTTTTCTTTCAACCAAAGCAAGGAATTCAATCAATGTGGACAGCCGTTATTTGATTTTTAAACAATGGCTTATGAGCCCTCTCATTCTTGTCTGTTAACCTTTAGAATGCTGGGTAATTGTCAAAAAAAGATTTTTATGTCGTCTGCTTTCCAAAACCTTAAATATCTGCTTAACATCAATACGGAAGGATAGTCAGAGTAGCAAACAGGTTAGATCACATGTCTTCCACCATGTCAATTGGCAGCTGGCCTTGATCTAACCTGTTTGCATAAGCATGAAGTCTGTTCCAGCACTATCAGGGTTAAGTAGAATTGTAATACACTGTTTCAACTGTATTTTCATACCTCATATCCTTTACTGTCTTGTCAAATGATATCTCAACCTTGTTGTCTTTCCAGACCTTGTCGTACAACGGCTACCTAAAGTATAAAATCCACCATGGTACTGTCAACAATACAGAGTTGTCTAATCTTGACAGCTTAAAGGATTACCCTGCAGTTGTCCTTATTGGATATGATTTCCCTCTTATGTATAGGTAAGTATGTTTTGCATTCTTTTTCTTCTCTTCATTGAAAAGTCTCAACTGTTTAACCTCAATTTTTATTGCGAACAAATAGCTTCATATTTGTTTACACTAAGTAATGTGTAATATAAAAAAAAATGAAAATAAAGATGTTATAATTACAAACCAATTACTTTTCTAATGAAGGTCGGAGGAGACATGGGTTAAAGATGCTGGGATGTCGATGGAGATTCCGTTACATGAGTATTACTGGAGAACACGCCAGAACGGAGATGTCTCACGTAAACACCTCATGGTGGTTCTCCAGAACCTGACAGATGTTTTAGTCCGTGCCACCTGGGATGGAAATGCTGCATACTCAGAGTAAGTAATGTTTCATGACACAAGAGTGGCTTGGATACTCAGTGTGTATTTTGTAATTGTGCCAAAGGTCCTTTTTTGTGGGCACTCTCTAGAATTGTCCCATTAAAACTATGTTAATGTGAACCCACAAAGATTAACCCTTACATTGTTGACATGCTAGTTCTTTACTTTCCTTTTGATATCCTACCTTCTGGGTACCTTTTAGAATTGTCTTTTCAAGAAAATAACTTTCTCATGGAGCCAACCATATCGGGAAATACTGCTTAAACAAACCTTATTAAGCATCATTAGATGGGGGAATCTCATGACCAATGTTTGCAATATTATGTCGGAACAAGATGGCTGACTCATGACAGAACAGGTATTTTTTGCTTTTTTTCGCCTACTTTTGCCAATGATAGAAGATCGTGTGCCCCCCTGAGTTGATTATTAATTCTCTGGTTCTGATGTTATATGATAACCCATGCTTTATATCGGTGTTACGGTTAACACTCAGTAGAGAAATTGCAGTTGATGGGCAATGTTTTTAGGTTGACTGCTATTTCTTTTTCCAGTGATAAAGCATGGTTTATCATATACACTACAGCCCCTTTATTATGCAATCTGTTAAATCACGATATTCATTATAACGCAAACTGGAAAGTTGATGATCAACCCATGAGGGGATACACAATGTGGCTATAATTGGTAAAATTACAGTCTAACTTGTGTTAAGCAACCACCCTTTTAAGCAGCCAACCTGCCTTAAACAACCACTACAGAAAGTCCCATTGTTAGATTTATAGTGTACATCAACTTGTGTTAAGCAGCCAACCTGTCTTAAACAGCCAATTTACTCTGTCCCATTGGCTGACCTCTTAACACAAGTTTGACTGTAGGTGAAAAAAGCAAAAGTACCTGTGGCACAGCCATCCTTGTTTGTACATAAGATCGTAAACAATGTCCTCATGATTACCCTGCCTGATCATGTGGACCTCTGATTTATCCTTAGTTTCAGAGATAATGGTATTTATAACTATTAAATGCAATGTTTTTTTTGTTTGATTTACTTGCAGGATTAACAACATAACCCTTGATGTTGCTGTTGAAAGTACCAGTCCCTTAAAAGGGCTTGCGGAGGGTATAGAGATATGTCAATGCCCACCACAGTATAGTGGGCTTTCTTGTCAGGTAGGTCCTGGAAGGCAGTGGTCCAGGGGTAGAGTGTTGGCTTCTGGACATGAGGGTTGTGGGTTCGAATCCCTTGAGAAGAGGGTTCTGCCTTGCAACCTTTCATTAATCCACACTCAGCGCGAGTACTGGTTATGTATTTAGGAAGCAGAAGGGAAAGTGATTTATATAAGTTGTTAGAACATTTTTTACAATGGATGTAAAATGAATAGGTTTAAACTAGGTCCTGGATATATAACAATCAATTACTTATTACGAGAGTTCGATGTAAGACTATATAAATGCTTCATGAAGGTCACCAACTGTTTACCGTTTGGTACAGGATAAAGGCCTAAGCCTGTGACTCCTATGGCTTTCCTGGACCCACCAGTACTAGGGTAGGGCTCTGAAGTGACTTGTCAACGACCACTTTCACGAAACCAGATGTGTTGTTCGAACCTGGCACCCCTGAGTTCAAAGTTCACCATCTTTACCACTTGGCCACACATGTTTGTTAAGCACTTACTATAGTCTTGCACTGAACCCTGGACTACATGTTTAACTCATTTTTACTTATTTGGTTTTCGGGACCTGTCTTGGTTGAATGCAACATCATACAACTTTTTGAGGTAACGCAATACAAAAGTAAGTGCTGTACATTTGTAAAGGAATCCTTAGTATTATATTGAGCTCTTGATTGATAAAGAAAGAAAATTTATATTTATTATAATGTGTTTGGTAAAAATCCATTTTAACAAAAAGTGTAACTGATGTAACATTTTAGCAATGATATGCTTTTTGTCACAATGGCTTTGTGAATCTTATACTGCAGGTGTGTGTAATTGATTATTATTGAAAGCGTAATTAGTTCTTATTCTATTCTAGCATCAACTCACTCTTTCTAAACTATCATCAATCAAACAAACACAATAAATCATCCATGTTTCAAATGAAGGAGATAGCTTTTTGTTTCCCTGATACGGCCTATTGTTTAAGGTGATGGTCTTAGGTTTTGGGGGTTTTAGGTCTGAGATCCACTAGTACCTCTTATTTCACAATGTTGGCCTTTGCCAAACACTTCAGAACCCTTGCAAAGTACTGGTGAATCCAGCAAAGCTGTGGCATAGCTGAAAAAACGTTGAAACATTGTTGAATCCCAAATATAAAGATATTCTTTCAGTTTGAAACTGTTTATATGTTTGTGATTTCACCTCAATAATATTCATCATTGAATAGACCAGAATACTGCTTTGTTGATTCATTCATATTATCCATTTCTTGTAGAATCCTGCTGAAGGGTACTATCGGGTCCCAAATATTGGTCCCACAGATTTCACAGATTTGACGGGAGTGATTGGTGAAGTTGCCAAATGTGAATGTAACAGTCATAGTTCAATGTGTAACCCAGAGACAGGAGAATGTATTGTAAGTTATACTGTTAAATTTTCTTTTAATATGCTGGTAGAATGATTTAACAGTATGAATTTGCAAAATGAATTAGACAATTTCGAGGGTTTATTGCAAGACTATAGTAAGTGCTTCACAAATGTGAAGCACTTACTATAGTCTTGCATTGAACCCTCGATATGTACCTCTTGTTGATAAATTTGAAGTACTTTTATTATCAATTGAACTCATTTTAATGCATCTTAAGATGAAAGAAAACACACCTAAATGTGGCAAAATGAAAGCCAATTATTAAGTAAAACACCCTTCTTCCTATTATCATCACAATGGAAAATTTAATGTTGACACAAACAAAAGTGAGTTACTAAATGAAATAGGATTGATATATTGAACAATGGGCATTTATTAATCATACCAATAGAAACCATTTTAAACTGTAAAACACTGTGTCATAGTGCCTGAAAATCATTGGAACAAAGTGAATAATTGTGCTTTCTGTGACATCTTTTCCTTTTTCAAAGCTATTTTAAAAAAGAGACTTAATGCAAGACATTTGTGTTGTTAAATTTCATACTTTGTCTTATAAGTAGTGTGACATTTTCCTTTAGGATAAGCTTAAGCTAGAAGGTAATTGTCAACACAAAGATTGTGATCAAGCCACCAATATTTACTTTATTAAACATTTCAAACAATTAAAACGAACACCAGAAACTAAAAATTGTTTTTCTTTATCTTATGATCATGACATTCTTTGATTTCAATTATTTGAACCAATTCTCCAATCATACTTAATCAAACCCAGTTAAAGCAGAAATTGATAAATCCCAATATTTTTACTAAACAACATTCCTCTATTTTTATATAAGTTATTTGGACTTTTTAAATGTTGCCTGCTGCTTAATTCAAGTTGGACCAGTAACCAACTTCCAGATAACCTAAGGATAAGCAGTATAATTTATTGCTGTTTTTATTTTTAGGATTGTGCCCACAATACTGCTGGATTTAACTGTGATGTCTGTGCCCCTGGTTACTATGGTGACGCCACACGTGGGACACCGGCCGACTGTCAGAGATGTGCGTGTCCCTTGGAGGTTGTAACAAATAAGTATGTAGCACTTGACCATAATTAGTCCTTATTTATAGATACTGGCTTTGATCCATACATGAATAAATGTACACTTGAGCACGTTGATCATAGAAAAACAAGACTGTGACAACTGGAGCTATTGTGTAACAGACAATGTCTTGTGGGTACATTGGTTCCTACATGCTTCCCAATAACACAGAGAGAATATTATTTTTCATACTTTATAACTCAACAAATAACATAGAAATTAACATTCATAATTATGAATCAAACTTTTGACAAACAATTGCTTTTGAGATTTGCTTTTTTTAAATAGCCTCTGTTTGAAAACACATTTTGTTGACTTGCCACTCATCTTCATCTGTTGCTTTGATGTTTGATAAGTTCTAATATGTTGCCCCATATTCACCAAGTGCTTAATAAGTACTTATTTCAACAAACTCTCCTTTATAGAATTGCATTTTAATTCATTCACTGGAAAAGGTTTCAGAAAACACCGTGACAATAGAAGATATTGCTTGTCATACTACGCTGTTAAATAAACTTTCATTTTGCTCTTTATTACTGCTTGATGTTGTTAGATGTTTTAATGTTTTAATTGAACATCAGTTTCAGCCCCACGTGTGAGAGAATTGGTACAGAATTGATTTGTACAGCATGCCAAGAGGGATATACAGGTGACAGATGTGAATTGTAAGTTGACTTCACATTTAGCCATCATTCCCATATCAGTCTAACATGATTTGATCTCTAACTTTAAAAAGTATAGAATTATTTGGAACATTAACAGCTTAGGAAAATAGCAACCACAATGGCACAAGGATAAATTTCTTGCAAGAAGAAATTCTCCTTTTGTCACGACTTTGATTGTTATGATGAATAAAAACCCAACTTTTAACCTCGCCTGTATATACATGGATGTATTTATATAATTCTAATCATAAAAGTGACTTATAGGCCTTTAGAGTTGGGTGTAATAAATGTCACATGTCACTATTATAAACAATTTGCATACGTATGATATGATGCCCACTAAGTCGCATGGCCTCTTGAGATGATCATGTCACAGAATACTTCTTTATTTACAGCTGTGCGCCCGGGTTCTATGGGTCTCCAGCCACCCCGGGAGGTAGCTGTGAGATGTGTAATTGTAACCCTGAAGGTTCGGTGACCGTGGAGTGCGATTATACAGGAAAGTGTGAATGTCTGCCAGGTATTATGGGAGAAAAATGTAACCAATGTCAGGCTCGCTATGCTGTTGTTATGGGTTCATGCGTGTGTAAGTAAATGGTGATATTATACTATTGGTTCATTACAAGACAAAAATAAGTGCCAGCACGTACTATAGTATTGCGCTGGACCCTTGATATATATAGCAAGATCTTCTGCTTTGGCAAGAAAGTTACTCTGTATATATAAGATTGCGCTGAACCCTTGAAGTACCATGTGTACCTATACTTGTCCTCTAATATTGGATTTTTGACTGGTCCAAATGGAAAGGAAAGGAAGATAACAATTATTACAAAGAAATACACATTAATGATTCCTATAATGATGATAAGTTAATTGATTTCTCCTTGAGCAGACACTGCTGTAGTACAAGGAGAAATTGCTTGTAAGAAAACAATTCTTCTTTTGTCATGATAGTTTCTCAAATGTTTGCTGTATTGCATCAATTAGGGGGCTTCTAATGATGTGCAACTTCTTTTGCCACAATTTTAAGCTTCAAATTTGCTTTATAAAATTTTTGAATATAAAATGAAACATTTTGTAAACTTAGGTTGGCATGATAACTAAACATGACTTTTTCAATGGGATGGGCGATATGAATGGTAAATTAGAAAATGTTCATAATAATGAGTTATTTCTTTTGATAAGAGGGCCTTAGTGGTCTAGTGGTTAGAATACTGATCTAGACATCATATGGTCACTCTCTACATGAGTTAAAAATCATTCAAATAACGGCAGCTGCAGATTGGTTTTTTTTTTTCAAGCGAGGGAGTTTCCTAGATGGCTTGCCAGGTGCTGCCGGTTCTACCCAGCATGATCAGCCCTTATGTTTGGTTAAGCTTGAGATCTTCTTCCATCTATAATGAGATTTGCATTGCAATATTACCCAAAATATTGTTGATATGATGTAAAACCCTTACAAACAGGCAGACAAATAATCTTCTATCTAACAGACAGATAATATCCCCTGCCAGCAATGGTGTTGAAATCTGATTTTGATTTACTTGTCCATACTAAGTGCCAAATTTCATCATTTGTCTGTATACTGGCTATAAAGTAACTTGGATGATACAAACTGTACTAGTGTTACAGCTTGGAGGCACCATGCCATAAAAACGCATCAGCGGTCCCCGTCTGGGCCAGAGGGGACTAATCAGCAAGGAGAAATAAAAATGTGAACCATTATCAGATATGAGATCACTGTGAGTGCATAATTAGAATTTGCTCTGACATGTTTTAATATTTAATGCATTTAGACATAGAATGAAATCTACGTCTGGATCATTAGGACTTAAGTTATAAAGTAGATTCCTTTTGAAATTAACTTGTCTTTTATGGCTTTTGGACAAGTTGGGCAATACAGACAATTGTTTTTATCACCTCAGCAGCCTGCTCTGATAAATTTGACCATTTTACAGCATGTGACGAGGGATGCACTAGAAGTTTGATGGAAGATATGGACAATCTGGAAAACATGACGTCTGATTGGAAGTTTGACCTTAGTAATGTGAGCGTCATCTTCCCGATAAAAAGGTTGAATACGATTAAAAACGAGACACGACTATTAACGGTAAGTTTGCCCTATAATCAAACCATATCATCTTTCTGTATCATCTAATCATCATTTACAATCACAATTCATATGAACCAGATGATCTTTTTAACATAATCACATATTGTGTTTTTTTAGACTTGTCCTTATCGAAAACAACTGACTTCTAAGAAAGATGTATAGATGTTGTTTATTTTTTGTTTTTTGACGTTCATTTGGAAAATTTGTTTTAAGATAGAAACAGATTGTGACTGGCATTCCCTTTGACAGAATGATTTCCTTTAATCTGCATTCAATATGATAAGTTTTTGATGAATCATATGAATAAACAGCAATGTGTATCTGTATGGTTCTAATTATGTAAAAACGGATATTACGCATGCATGTATTCAATTTGTATACTAACTTAATTCGGGGCCTCCTTGGCCTAGTGGTTAGAGTACAGAACTTGAAATCACATGGCCCCTCTCCGCATGGGTTCAAATCCTAAGAGGGATATGTATTTTCATGAGAGGCAGTCTCCCGACTGACTTACGGAATGCCGATGGTTCTACCCGCCTTGACCAGCCTTATGGGCAATTGAGTAAGGGGTCTTCCTCCATCATTAAGAGTCGGGCATCGCTACATAACTGAAATAATGTTGATCTGATGTAAAACCCATAAAAAAAAACTAACTATTCAGAAGGGGGTTCTGTATGGCCTAGTAGTTAAGGTGGTGGACTCAGAACTCTGGGTTCCCCAGTTTTAGCCCCACTCACACCTCTGATTTTATGGGCAGACGACTTTCAAAAAGCATTGTGGCAAAAGGAGAATTTGCTTGACACAAGCAATTTCTCCTTTTGCCAAAATGTTTTTTCCATCCATCTTCAGAGCCCTAGCCTAGTACTTGTGGATCAAGCAGTAACATTACTGAAACATTGTTGACAAGTATTTGCCCTTTCCTTAACAAGGGTTTTGTATTGTGACTGGTCCAATATGAAAGCAACATCTGACAATAATTTTAAATTGTTATTAGAAGCCTTTATACCATGGTACTTGTAGAAATCATTGTGATAAATGGAGAAACTGCTCGATATGAGTTTCAGAGAAATTTATTTTAAAATTTCAAATTTCCTCACAGCTGTGAAGAAGCGCCTGTAAGATTGAAAACAATGGTTTAATTGGCTTCCCCCAAGAGCATTGTTTGTTAAATGGGGATAGTATTTTGATTTGAAAGGATCATAGAAGTATGACCATAGAACGAGTTCCTTCAATATAAATGAAAGATTGCTCAAAAGGAAAGTAATGTAACAGTACATGAATAATTTCATGATAATCTTTATACTCACAACTGTAATAAATATCTCATAAAAGTTGAAAATGTATTTATCCTTTCACAAAAAATTACCTTATTACATATTATGATCAGTGACTGGTGGATTATCATCAATATTGATGTTTACCCTTAGAATGCTGGATAATTAACTAAAAATAGATTTTTGTCTCCTCTGCTTTCCAAAACCTTAAATATCTGCTTAATTTTGATGAATAAAAATACTCGGAGTAGCAAACAGGTTAGATCTCAGGCCATCCGCCAATTTACTCAACGGCTGGCCTGGATCTAATCTGTTTGCATAAGCTGAAGTGGGTTCTAGCACTGTAAGAGTTAATACAGCATTCAATTATCATAGGTAATGAATTATATTTCCTAAAAGTTGAAAATTTATTTTTCTTGTTAAACATAGTTACCTAATTACATAACATAAGTGCATGATATATTATTATCAATATTACCATATTTGTTATCTCCACCATACTATATTATTTACTAACCCATATTAGGAGAAGTTACAAAACATCAGAATGGGGGCTGTCCTCGATTTACAAGATGAACTCAATCTGTTAGATGAGAAATCTGCGGATCTTGAATATGAAGTAAGTTGTTAATGAGTTTTAAAAGTAAGTATTAACACATTCTCTAATGTGTTTTTAATGGTGAAATGTTTTCCAAAATGTCGATCATGCACATTAACTGTATCCTTTTTATGTTTCTTTTATATAAACATTGATAGTATTTACAAACAACATTGATTAAGTAAAGAAAAACACAGGTATATTTTAAATAAAAAAATAAATAAAAATGTTCTTAGGATAGTACTGGGTAACCATCCGGACTTAATTCAGTAATCTTTGAAATCTGATTATGATTCAAGAAAAGCTTTATCTAATAAATCCCTGAAAGATAAGACAGCAACATTTTTTTATGTTTAAATCATTTGAAGTTTTGTGATTGAATAAAGATGTTTTCCAAGGGTATTTTTGTGATTTCGATAATTGCTTATGATGTTGTCTGCTGCAAAATTACTCTTAACCCATTACCAAACAATAACAACATTTAAACACTTTGTCGCAGACGATCCTGGAAGATATTGTGGGAAAAGTACAAATTGCATGTAACAAGCAATTTTTCCTTTTCCCACAAAATTTTCTGCCCTATCAGAAGATTATTTTTCAATTTCATCACACTTTGAATGTCGCCCGCAATGTCTTTCAATTTGGGACAGTCGAAAGTTTGGTAAAGTGTTGCAAGATTTGATAAAATCAATTTCACAGTGATTCCCCAAGCTTATCATGGACCTTGGTTTATTATAGGCTGATTCAGCAAATGTAGACAGCAAGAAGGCTGAGAAAGATGCAGAGATACTGTTGTTGGACGCAGAGGAGATTGAGAGTCGGATAAAATTACTTAATATGGAGGTCACATGTAAGTATACAAGCTATAAAGCAGTCAGTGTTCTCAATAAGAATTGGTTGAACAGGCCCAAAGAAATCTGAACAGGCCACTTGGAGGGGGATCAGGGGGGTTCTTCACACCTCCGCAAATTTAAACCGGCCAAAACATAATTTGAAGCGGTCATTTTGGCCTACGACCTGTTCTTATTGAGAACACTGGGTAGTAGTTTACTTGACATCCTATGCTTAGTATGTGCAAAAGTTCAAATCGGCATTCCCACCTCATTTCAATATAGAGAAAAACAATATTGTAAAAATAATAGATTGTTTGAATTCTCTCACCAATGACATGTCACATTGCAGTATTGTACTCTGGTTTGTGATGATTTTCATGTATGTTTTGAAATACACCAATATTTTCTTCAAATTGTTTAATAAAACCTTACAGGGCCTTTTTTGCCTAATGGTTAGATTAAAGAACTTGAAATAATATGGTCTGTCTCATGGGTGATGGTGAAAATCTCATTGATGACGTTTGAATTTTCATGAGAGGGAGTCTCCAGACTGACTAATGGAATTTCGATAGTTCTAACCAGTATGGGGTCTTCCTTCTTGCATCATTATGTGTCAAGTATTGCAACATAATTGAAATAATGTTGATGCATTGTAAAACCCATAAAAATAGATAGAATGAAAATAAAACTTTACAAACTATTGACATGTCTGTGAGGTCACACATGTAAATTTTGACTATATTTAGCTTGATTGCAGGTAAAGATATTTTTTGAATCATTTTTACTGTGATTTCCTTTAAGTTTACAGTGACATAGTCATTATAAGGATTTCAGTGGCCTAGCGGTAGGAGTATTGAGCAGGAAAGATTACACCCTCTCTGTCTAAGTTTGAATCCCATTACAGTTAGATTTTGATCTTTATGAGAGATAATCTCCTGGGTACCGTTTTACTAAACAACTTACAGAAAACATTTGCATAAGTCATAACTGATACACAGGGATGGTATCTTCAATGAAAGTACAATATTGAAATGTGACACATTATTGGAAGCGTCTCAGAGAGACGATTCCTATGAGGTGTTACTTTGCAATATTGCTTTGCCCAATATCAATATAAGAGGAATTGTTGTTTTGGACTTACGTAAATCTTAAGCGTAAATTGTTTAGTAAAACAGTACCCTGGCTCCCTAAAGAATGCTGGTAAGTTTTCCTTCATCATAAATGAGCTGAGCTATTAAAGATAACAGAAAAACCATTGATGCCAACAATCAACACAGGAAACAAATATCAACTTTTTTCTGATTTCTTTGCAGCCCTTGTTGACGATCTAGTTGAAGATGTTGAATCAACCTTCCATAATCGTAGCGGCATCAATGTTACAGCATCACTGGCAGAAGCAAAGGAAATTCTTCAAGAGATAAAAGATAGAGATTTGTCTGAGGATGCAGCTGCTGCACAGGAAGAATTAGAGTAAGTAGACAATAACATGTATGAATTACCTGTTAGGGAAGGCAGTGGTACTGGATCTAAGACATGGTTTTATACATAAACATATAATCCTTAGATTGCTGGGTAATTTTCTAGAAATAAGATTTCTGTGTCATCTGCTTTCCAAAACCTTAAAATACCTTCTTAATTTTGATTAAGTTGACAAAAGCCATCTGTTGCAAAGTTTTTTCACATTGTATGATTTGTAATAAGGTGTAACATTAGAATACTGGGTTATTTTCTAAAGATAGATTTTTGTGTCATTTTTTGTGTCATCTGCTTTCCAAAAGCCTTAAGTATTTGCTTAATTTTTATGAGGAAAGATACTTAAAGTAGCAAATAGGCTAGATCACAGGCCAGCCACCAATTACTTGGCGGCTGGTCTGTGATCTAACCTGTTTGCATAAGCATGAAGTCGGTTCCAGGAATATAAGGGCTAATGTTATTGATATCACTGTTTCAGTTTGGCTGAGGATCTCGCTGGAAGAGTACAGCTTCAGAACCAACGGTTAACCAACATTACGGGTGTAGAGCTGAAGTTAGCAGATCTGAAAGAGAGATTAGACGATCTTCTCTACAACCAATCAGAAAGCAGCATTAAGATTGCCGAGGACTTGCAGAAAAAAATGAAAATGCTTCGCGATGCCATTAACAGAATAAAGGTATAACAAATATAACTAACTTTTCATTTTATTTTTCTTTGGAGAATAGAATTTGCTTGTCTCAGCAACTTCATTTGTATTACGGCAGAAGCCTCCTACTGCAGGCATACATATTGGAAGGTTTTGTAAAGGATGGCTATTTCAAAATCATTTATTTTTTAAGACAAAATGAAATTCCATTTGCAAATATAATGTTTTCAAATGCAGCCTTTATTTTCTTCTGATATCACCTCATTTACATATAATTCCATTATTATCTGCAAACATATTTACAGTGTACTACATGCTTTTTATTTTCATTTAACTGAAAATAATCATTCATGTTCAGTTTTCAATTTTTGGATTAACCCTTTTAGTGCTGGAACCATCTTTGTACTTATGCTAACAGGTTGGATCCAGGCCGGTCGCCAAGTAAATTAACGTTGATTGCTACTCTGAGTATCTTTTCTCTTCAAAATTAAGGAGCTTTTTAAAGTTTGACAGTTTTAAAGCATGACAGTGTCACACAAATTATTATTGATATTTCAGGGATTGGTTAAGGATATTGATGGTAAAGATGAAACAGTTCTAGCAGATAACATGGAGGCAGAGAAGCTGTTGGAGGACGCAAGGGAAGCTATCAATAGAACTAAAGAGAATAACATGGTATGTTAACCTATTCCTTAATATTGTTTTTTTTTAGACTGGTTCAAATTGAAAGCATCAGCAGAAGACAATTCTATATATGAAAATTTTTAGATATTTTTAAAGGAGATATGACTTTTTGAAGACATTTAAAGGATTGCTTTAAAAGAAGATTGTGCTCAATACAAGTTTATTTTACTTTGGTGACCATAACTTAGATAAAAAAATTGTAATCTTCAGCCAATTTCTTTTAACAGGGTGACTTTTTTTTATACAAATGATTGTGGGAAGGTTTAGACAGCCATGCTAGGTGAGTCCTCAAATCTTATGATATGGGCCACGTCACGGGAAAAGGGGCACTCGGACATAGCAAACAGTGTAGCCCCAGACCAGCCGCCACGTCACTGAAGTGGGGGCTGGTCTGGGGTTACACTGTTTGCCATCTTAGAGGACATCAAGTTCTACCTTTAAATAAAAACAAATGATAACTGTCGTGACTAGATGCTGGAATAATAGCGCTAAGAAAGAGCTGAGTCAGCGGTTTTTATTTATGTCCGAGTGCCCCTTTTCGCGTGGCGCGGCCCATATGATTACCTCTGGTAGATTTCTCAGCAAAAATGGTAAACTGGACTGTGACAGGAATATAACTGAAACTTTGCTTAAATGATGTTAAACCCCAATAGATTTAAGTAAACCACTATTTCTTTCAGGTATTGGAGACAAGAGTCAGTACTCTAGAGTCCGCCATGATCCCACTTAAAGAGAAGCAGAAAATGCTGGAAGGTCAGCTTCCAAATAGTGAGATACTTGTGGACAAGGCCTTGCAACATGCCAATAATCTCTCAAACTACGCCATGCAGCTTGAAAAGTATGTTGTTAATTACTATGTTGTCAATTCTTACATTGTCATTGTGAATTGATTACAAAAAGCCTCACATATCTTCAGACTTAGAGAGTGCCTCTCCACGCCTCGAGAGTTAAAGAACTATTGTTGAAATCTAAAGACCTTTCTGGGTGTGGGATTTGATGGTCTTCCAAGCTTGATAAAAGGGTTCGTAAAAGTTTGGACTTTCTTCTATCAATTACGAGTCTGGCACTGTCAAACAACTGAAATACCACTTGGATGACATGATGTATAAACATAATAAAATACAAGACTATTTATTTAAGGATGTTTGAGAGTAGAGGACCACTATAACAAACATATTTATTCATACCAGGGTGTTAGGGAGAACAATTTGCATTACACTGTTATGACAATATACCCAACATGTAGTTTATTCAAGGATGAAACAGTTATGAAAACAGATAAAGCCAATATGTATGTTCATTCTAATATGTTTGAGAATACAATCCCCAATATAGCTAACATGTATATTTATTCCAGGATGTTTGAGAGTACCAGGGATGCCGCAGCAGACCCTATCCGCGCTGCGAGGGTTTATGAGAACATAGTAAAGGCCATTGATGAGGCATCTATGGCTGCCAAGAAGGCAATGGACGCAGTGGAGAATGCTACTGGCATGGTGAGTGAATAATCGGATATTCAAGTTAAAGTTAATACTCCTGAACTATCATTACAGATTATGACTGGGAGGTGCTGTTAGAACAGTTTAATAAAGCTGGGACTGGATTAAAGGTCACAAGGAAGGCTATTTCAATGTCTAATAGTTCTTGGAAAAATGAATGTGATACTGATTTCTGGATTGGGGAATAAGAAAAATAAATATCTGGTGGGATATGGTATTATGGTCAGAAAAGACTAGTTGGTCTTGGATTTTGTATAGCATTGTTAGTGATGATTGAAGTTTACTGTGTTGGAAATACCCTGTTTCAATCCTTATTACCTGAAACATCTTCTTATTGCATATTTACTTCAACACATCCCTCTGTATATTGACTTGTTTCAACGCTCTGAAAGCAGAAGTTGTTAGGATATCATTTTGAGGTAAGTAAAGATTGATTATAATGAGAAATATTTTAATGTCGCATTTCTTTCTTCAAATACATTTAAATGAGCATGTCTGAAGATTGTTTTAAAGAAATATATCGAGGGACCCTTGATATTCTAATGATGTGTAAGAGTTGCTATTTTATATCATACTAGTTTTCTGTTGAGGCTAGCTTTTCATCGGGTTTTTTAATGAAGATTCAAGCCTTTTTTGGTGAAGATTCAAGCCTTTTTTGATTAAGATTCAAGCCTTTTTTGATGAAGATTCAAGCCTTTTTTGATGAAGATTCAAGCCTTTTTTGATGAAGATTCAAGCCTTTTTTGAGAAAAATTCAAGCCTTTTTTGAGGAAGATTCAAGCCTTTTTTGAGGAAGATTCAAGCTTTAGACTTTCTTTTTAACTACTCATAGGACACCACTTTACATTTGTATTTTAAGATCCAATTTTGAGAGAAATTTTCAGTTATTATTATGTATTTGTCTTGCTAGACTGACTTTGATGAGCTGAACAAAGCTGTTTCCTCAACTCTTGCTACCAGTAAGAAACTTCTTGAACGTGCCAACGAAACAATGAATAGTGGTATTGGAGGTAAGGTATCTTGCTGGATATTTTCCTTAAACCATTCTCCTACAAGAGATTACATTACTCATTAACAATGATGTATTATCAATAGCAGAAGTAGACAATTATACTATGTAAAAAATGACACTTTCTGGAATAATTGGTCGAAACCATTGCGATGTCATGAGAAAAGGTCTGTCATGAGCAAGTTTTAAAATTGTCACATTTATTTTTTGCTTAATGCATGTAATATGTAGTGGTCTGCTGAAAACCATTTTAAAGTTTTTCCATTATGCAGTTCCCAATTTTGAAAGATACTTTGGATAAAGATTATCCAGTATTATGAAATGAGTTTATAAGTCAACTGTTCACATTTTGATATGTAGATATTTCTCTTTATTGAATATATGAATTTTGTATAAAACAACCCACTGCTTTCTTTTTTGCTTCAGATCTTGACGAAGAACTTGCGCGACTTAACAAGATTCTAGATGGTGTGGAAACTCAACAAATAGACTTGGTTGGTCAACACACGGATATCAAAAATGTGATTGATTCTCTTCCAAGAGGTATGTTAATCCATTACCAAACATTAATGACATTTGACCAGTTTGTTACTTTACTTTAAACATATTTTATTGCTATAAATCTTTTTACAGTGAATTACAAACACAATCTTTACAAGTTATGGCAAAAGGGTCTGGCCACAAGTTCTCACAACATTAGATTTGGCCATTCCCTTTGACCAGTTTGTTGCAGACGACTTTTGAAAATATTGTTTGTTAAGGAGAAATTTTTTCTTAACTAGCAATTTCTCCTTTTTCCACAATGTTTTCTTCCCTATCAGAAGACTATTTTTAAATTTCATCACATTTTGAAATGTCATCTGCAAACACTTGCAACTTGGGACAGTCGAAAATTTGGCGTTTGGTAAAGCTTTTTCACAAATGTGAGGAAATTTGAAGGTTGAAAAATATTTTCTTTAAAACTGCACAACAGCTGTACTGTTATATGATATGCACCAAAGAATGATAATTGGAGGCAAGACTAGATTGTTTTTAATTAAGATTGTTTTTTATTATTTGGTGTGTGTATACAATGAATTAACATGTTATTTAACTCAAAAGCATGACATTGCTTTAAAGATCTACCGTTTTCAAACTGTACATACTTGGAAAAATTGATGGGAAAAATTGATACTTGCTGAATGATTCATGCTTTCAATAGCTACTTTTAATTGTATATCAAACAACAATACAAAACCAAAATGTTTTAAAGACATTTAATTTCGACTTCCAAATTTTCTCTTCTTGGAACTAGCACTTTTAATTGATAGTCAATTGTCATCCCTTTTCTTTTCGAACTGCAGGTTAATGACATAATATAGGCCAGTCCAAAAAAAAAACCAAAAAAGTCAACCAATCTTTGGGAAATGTGATACATGAAATTATGCATGATGTATGTAAAAAGTATGTGATTATTCATTTGTGTGCTTCAGTTTATGAGTAAGATATACAATGGAATTGTACAATTACCTCTATGTAATATTATTATTAATGTTTCAATTCAACAGATACAATAGACAGACTAGCAGATGTGAAGAACTCCCTTGACGATACTGACATTAAAGCCAACAGAGTGAATCTTCAATCAGGGGATATGGTAGACAAGGTTAAAAATGACCTTGTCCCGAAACTAAAGGAACTGCAAGGTCTTCATGAAGACAGATATGAGGACATAATTCTCAAATGTAAGTAACCTTGATTAAAAAATTCTGCAAAGTTTATTCATATGTATTTTCATATTTTCAAGTGAAAAGTGAAAGTATGTTGAATATTGTGTTTACCTCAATTAGATGCACATAAATCATTTGAATGACTTTTCATGTTTTCAGCCTTTGATATCAATAATAACCAAAACTAAGGACCAGTTATTTTATTAAAAAGAAAAAAAGTGTTGAAAGTCATGTTAACCTAAATCCAATGCACATAAATCATTTGAATGACTGTTCAAATAAATCATTTCAATTACTATCCAAGTTTAAATCATTTGAATGACTTTTCATGTAAATCATTTCAATTACTATCCAAGTTTAAATCATTTGAATGACTTTTCAAATAAATCATTTCAATTACTATCCAAGTTTAAATCATTTGAATGACTTTTCATGTAAATCATTTCAATTACTATCCAAGTTTAAATCATTTGAATGACTTTTCATGTAAATCATTTCAATTACTATCCAAGTTTAAATCATTTGAATGACTGTTCATGTAAATCATTTCAATTACTATCCAAGTTTAAATCATTTGAATGACTTTTCATGTAAATCATTTCAATTACTATCCAAGTTTAAATCATTTGAATGACTTTTCATGTAAATCATTTCAATTACTATCCAAGTTTAAATCATTTGAATGACTTTTCATGTAAATCATTTCAATTACTATCCAAGTTTAAATCATTTGAATGACTTTTCATGTAAATCATTTCAATTACTATCCAAGTTTAAATCATTTGAATGACTTTTCATGTAAATCATTTCAATTACTATCCAAGTTTAAATCATTTGAATGACTTTTCATGTAAATCATTTCAATTACTATCAAGTTTAAATCATTTGAATGACTGTTCATGTAAATCATTTCAATTACTATCAAGTTTAAATCATTTTGAATGACTTTTCATGTAAATCATTTCAATTACTATCCAAGTTTAAATCATTTGAATGACTTTTCATGTAAATCATTTCAATTACTATCCAAGTTTAAATCATTTGAATGACTTTTCATGTAAATCATTTCAATTACTATCCAAGTTTAAATCATTTGAATGACTTTTCATGTAGTCATTTCATGTAAATCATTTCAATTACTATCAAGTTTAAATCATTTGAATGTTTACTTTTCTTTTCATGTAAATCATTTCAATTACTATCCAAGTTTAAATCATTTGAATGACTTTTCATGTAAATCATTTCAATTACTATCCAAGTTTAAATCATTTGAATGACTTTTCATGTAAATCATTTCAATTACTATCCAAGTTTAAATCATTTGAATGACTTTTCATGTAAATCATTTCAATTACTATCCAAGTTTAAATCATTTGAATGACTTTTCATGTTTAAATCATTTCTTTTCAATTACTATCCAAGTTTAAATCATTTGAATGACTTTTCATGTAAATCATTTCAATTACTATCCAAGTTTAAATCATTTGAATGACTTTCATGTAAATCATTTCAATTACTATCCAAGTTTAAATCATTTGAATGACTTTTCATGTAAATCATTTCAATTACTATCCAAGTTTAAATCATTTGAATGACTTTTCATGTAAATCATTTCAATTACTATCCAAGTTTAAATCATTTCAATTACTATCCAAGTTTAAATCATTTGAATGACTATACAAGTTTTAATCATTTGAATGACTGTTCCTTTTTTCAGCGACTGGCATCAATGATAACCTGTCCAATATGAAGAACCTGACGGACTCTCTACAAGTGAGGTATGATAAGACAAAGAGGATGCAGTCTGACCTGAAGGATAAACTTAGCAAACTCAGACAGAGCATCCGGGAGGCCAGAGAAGAGGCTAATAAAGTAACTTATTTTATTATATTCCTATCAGTGAAATACAGGGATTTCTCAGTGTATTAATTTTCAATTTTGTCACAGTGAATATCGTCACTAGTGATGATTTCAAAAAGTCATGTCATCACTAGTGATGATATCGGTTTTGACGGAACTACTTTTTTACAATTCCTTTGCATTTAATTCATGGCTGCACTTTTGCACATGGCACTAAAATGTTTATATTCTAAAATGTATCCATACGCGTGAATGACGTCATTGGACGCAAAAATGATGTCATTGGCATTGGCATTGTACTCCCATTTTATAGCCCATATGGCATTTATGGAGACATTTTGCAAATGTATTTTATGTAGTGGAATAAAATAAATAGAATTAATCAACTCCTTTCGATTGATATAAAAAATATGTCACTTGAATTGGTTGTTATCATGTAGAAAAAACTCGTTCTTCGAACTCGTTGTTTCAACCTGATAACAACCCATTCTCGTGACATACTTTTGATATCAATCGAAAGAATTTGATTATCCTCTATTACTTAGCCCTTTCCCAAACAATAACGACATTTGGCCACTTTGTTGCAGATGACTCTGGAAAACATAGTGGGAAAAGGAGAAATTGCTTGTAACGAGCAATTTGTCCTTTTCTCAGATTGTTTTCTTTCCTATCTGGAGATTATTTTTCAATTTCATCACATTTTGAAATGTCATCTGTAAACTCTTTCAATTTGGGACTGTCAAAATTTGTGTTAGGTAAAGGGTTAAACAATCATTGTGGCAAACAACTTGATTATGCCTATCAAATTTGTTGCTAATTTCATTTGACTGCATACTTATAGAAGCTCTGATAAACTTCATTATATGTATATACATATTGTCTACTAACAAAAGCAATCAGTAAAGCTATGATTGATTTTGTGTTTTTGTAGGTCAAAACATCACTGGGTTGCAAGGGTAAATGTGCCAGAAAGTTGAAATCACCTACAAAGCCAGGCACATTAAACACCATCAGCTTTGCCTTCAAGACTCCAACCCCGAACCGAGACATGATTATCTGTCATATACAGAGTCAAACCATCAATGATGGCGACATTGATGCTGTGAGTATAAAAATTGTTACGATACCAAGGGTATTTTGGGGATTCAATACAATGAACCCTGCAAATTCAATCTCTTTCTCTTGAGAAATTAATTTTGAACATCCTTTCAATAGACTGCATTTTGAAGATATTGCTAAACTTATAAGAAATCTCCTTATGCCTGAATGTCACACTTTCAGGAATTCCTGACTAAAGAATTAGACAGTAGGAGCCATAAACCAAGAGTTACCTTACATTTTCAGGAATTCATGTCTTATTAATTTGTCAATAGCAACTATAAATGAAATTTTACCTCACATTTTCAGGAATTCATGTCTGTAGAATTGGTCAATAAGAAGATCCAGTTTAGCTGGAATGCTGGTGGCGGTACAGAAGTTCTTTCAGACAACCTTGTAATAGTTTCGGAAGAGGACCAGATTTCTGAGAAAGACAAATGGTACAAGGTCTCTGCAACAAGGTATTTACTTAAAATACTTTTCATACATCCTTACATCATTATTAACACATACCAGTAAGCTGCAAGGTTCAACAGAGGCTAAAAATTTGAAAAAGAAACGATAAGACAACGGGAAAAAATACCCTTGCAAATTTTGTGTTCCCAATGGCTCAAATGAAATATATACATCTTTTATTTGGTGTTATTCCTGTCAAAGGAATGGGTTCAGTGAAGATGATGAACTATTGAAGGGTCCTTTGCAGCCAAGTGGTTACCGGCAGACATAGAACGCAGGGCTGGAGCCCCACCGGTACCTTTGGCTTCATTGGAGTGTCTTCTGGACAGACACTTCTTGGCCCTAGCCTAACTTGTAAATCCAGGCAAGCTGTAACAGAACTGAACATTTGTTGACAGGGTGTTAAACTCTAATTAAAAGAACATATCATAGAACGTAATGATGGAGAAGACAATTAAATGACTTTGCAGAACACCGCTTTTTTAAACCTCTTTGGCAAAGTCTGATTTTGCTTTATTGTTACAGCTTTGCTTTCCTTTCGAAGATAATGCAGTCTTCCTAGTAAATACATTATCAATTTAATATCTTAATTTATTTTACCTTGCATCAAGTTTTTTGAAACAGACAAAACAATCATAAACATTCTTTTATCTCCCACAGAAATGGCCGTCTGGGTAAACTCGAAGTTCATCCAGTTGCGGGTGAATCTCGGGACCCGGTCACAAGCAGTTCTCCCATTGGCTACTCGGTGATGTCACTTGATGAAAGCGCGGAGCTCTACGTGGCTGGTATACCAGCAGACGTAAACGTTCCATTCGGAATTACGCGTACCAACTTTACAGGTTGTGTTGGGGATCTCTATATTGACGGAGCACTTGTTGGATTGTCAAACTTCCAGATGAACTCTGGGAACGATGCTTGTAAGGCCTGTAAAGAAGTGTAAGTTCATCTTACTTCAAATAGGATAAATGTAGTGTCAGTTTGTCTTTAATCCTCATGTTATGCTTAGTCAAAAATCAAAACATTAAAAAAAAAGTTCAAGAAATGACATTTGATATTGGATGAAATTATTGGTATAAAGGTGTGTTATGATTTCATTATCTTAAACCTTTACCAAATGAAAAGTTTTCGTCTGTCCCAAATTGAAAGAGTTTGCAGACGACATTTCAAAATGTTCTGAAATTGGAAATTAATCTACTGATAGGGAACACATTGTGGGAGAGGAGAAATTGCTTGTTACAAGCAATTTCTCCTTTTCCTACAGTGTTTTCGTGAGTCTTTTGTAACAAAGTGGTAAAATGTCGCTTTTGTTCGGTAATGGGTTAATATGTAAGTGCTGTTCTGGAGAGCACTTGATCAGCTGTAGTGTCCAGGAAACAGTCCATCGAGAGTGAATTTAAAAAGCTTTAAGCTTCTGTCACAATCGCTGTAAAATAAATAAGTTAAACTTAATAGTAATTTGTATGAAATCAATGATCTCCCACAATTAAGTCTCTATCTAATATACTAATCTATAGAACTGCCTTCTACAGCCATATGATAAATCTCGCCTGTTTTACTTGTATCTTAGGGGTCTCCATGGCCAAGAGGTTAGAGTAAAGAACATGAAATTATATGACCCCTCTCTGCTTGGGTTCTAATCCTTTAAGGGATACTGATTTTCATGAGGGTAGTCTCCCAACTGACTTACAGAATGCTGCTGGTTCTACCTGGCTTGACCAGCCTTTGAGGGCAGTTGTGTATGGGGTTTTGGTCCATAATAAAGAGTCGGGCATCACAACATAACTGAAATAATGTTGATGCAATGCAAACCCATATAATCACATATTACTTGTATTAACAGACCTGCCCAGGCTCCAGGTGCCAATATCTTCTCGTTTGATGGTACTGGCTACGCTGTTACAGCCAAGGAGAGGTTCCTGAGTGAGATAGATACCAGTGTGTCTCTAGAATTTAAAACATACTGGCCCAATGCAAGTCTTTTCTTCGTGGGAAATGACAGCACTGTGAGTATAGATTTAAGGTAGAATACAAACCCATAATTCAACATTTTGAAACTACTTCTGTCATCGTATTATTTCGGTACTTCTGGGTTAACCTTGGTCGGGGTCCGGAACTATTTGGGTTCAATGCAAATAGTTCTGGCATGATGAAATTGCCTTAATAATTCAAACCATTATACAGGTCTCTTAGAATGTAGAGAATAAGTGTTTGTTTATGATATCCATTTGATATGTTTATGAATGCATGTATATGAATGAACGAAGTCAAGAAATTTGGGAACTGGGCATTAAAACAGTAAAACTACATTTGACATTGCTGCATTTTATTACTATCTATAGAATGTTGTTTTACCATAACCCCGATAATAAAGATTCAGTGCAAGACAAAATAGAAAGTGCTTTACATATTTTGTAAAGCATTTACAATTATTGCTGCTCTAGATAATCCTTGATAAAAAAAAAATTTTATGTTTCAGGGAGAATTTTTCTCAATCGAGCTGCTAAACAGAAAAGTCGTCCTCCATTATTATTTAGGAGATGGATCTTATGGACGTATTGAATCTGCGAACAACTACAACATCAAGAGTTGGGTATCGGTGGATGTTGCAAGAAATGGAGCTTATGGTAAGGAATTTATTTAATTGTTTAGGGAAGTAGACTAAACTGTATTTCAAGGGCTCACTACAAAGCCATAGTAATTCCTTGACTAATGCAGTCAATGTTGTTTAACTCTTTACCACTTGCAGACAACATTTTTTTTTAATTGAAGCAGACGACTTAGGAAAGTGTTGTAAACATTTGAAAAACCTTTCAGTTCTGCTGTTGTGTTATGTGAATAGATTGAAAAAGCATCGTGGCTAAAGGATAAATTGCTTGTGACAAGCAATATCTTCTTTTGCCACAATGCTTTTTACAAGTCATCTGCTGCAAGACACAAAAATGTGGCGGTAGGTGGTAATGTGTTTAAGCGACCATTCTTAAACAGTGCATGAAAGTTTTTAAGGCTGAAGCTATCTAAATAAAAAGATTTATACATGACGCAAGTCATTCCGATAGCTTCCATTGGAGCTTCCTGAAAGATTGTCGCCCTTATAAGCTGTTGGTTGTCTTATACTTCACGATTCTTTTTCCTTTTACGTGGGTCACTTAAAACAAATTTCACTGTTTGCAGGAAATCCCATCATCATGTATTGATTTCTCTTTTTTTTTGTTGATTTTGTTATGCCAAAAATGTTCATTTTACCACCCACATTGTTTTGACTAATTGAAAAATTACTTGTCACAAAGGGATTTCTTAATTTATTACCATGTTTAAAAGATGTCAATCTAGAGATGGGTACAAGTTGATAGCAAAAACTAATGAATGAAAACTATGATAAGAGGCACTTGAATTTCGTTGTTGGGTAGAAGCCAATGTTAGTAAGATTTATTCTGAATTGATATCAAAATTGAAATGGAAAACAATTCTAAATGGGAAAACATTTCTCTGGAAAGAAAGAAAAGTTTGTCTGAAAATTTTGTCAGAAAAAAAGAAATGGTTGATTGTCCCAGAATCACTTTGTACATTATAAGTTCTTTCATGTGAAATAAAGCCCAGAAAATGTATCGTGCGAGTTCAAAGTTAAAGGAGATAAAAGGTTATTAATCGTATTACATGCAAAGTTATTTTTTGTGTCTAAATGGTTTCTACTTAATTCTAAGATGTAAGTTTTGGCCTACTGATTGACATCATCATAGTTTTGTCAAGTGTTCAATAGGATAAAATAATAAGTCATTTATAAGGGCTGATAGTTGGTTTTTAATTATAGTTAGATATCCAATATGTTATTATTCTTACCAATTCTTAAACATATCAACCATCCTGCATTAATTTTGAATTTCAGGCGTTGGTAAATATTTGCAGTTAAGGCATCAGTGCTTGGATAAAGCAATCAGGCCAGGCTGAGATCTACTCTCTTTCTCTTTATGATATATTTATAAATCTAACCTTTTCTCTCGGTATTTTTGATATGCAGCAAATTACATTAATTAAGGATATTTTTACAAAAAAAAAAAAATATCCTGTAAGTTCTGTGTCTTTTACTGGCAAACATTTAAAGCATTGGGACAATGCCATTTATGAGGAAATTCTTTTTTTATATTTGGTTGATAATCATTTTAAACAATGTTTACTGCAAAGGTATTTGACTTGGTGTGAATTAACCCCAGTACATTATGGAGGGTTCGTTGGATGAGTATATTCATCACAACCATGAAGCACTTACATTCATTACTAATGTCTTGCATTGAAACCTCCATCAACTGTGAATGATTATTTTGCAAACTCATCAAGTTACGGTCAAATTAGTCTCTCTTGCATGATTTAACAGGGTTTTCTAGACCCTTAAACTTAAAGAGTAATTAACCCCATTTCCTGAATATGACCCCCAAAGATCATTATGTTCCGTTCACAATTCCATAAAAAGGGGTCCAAAGCCCTCCAAATAAGCAAAAAACAAGGGGTCAAGCGAAATCCCTGTCACTGTGATTAATTGTTCCCTTTGTATGGCTTTTTTGGACATCAACAAATAAAAACAACAGTTACTTTGAAGTATGAAAAAATACAATTTCATCATGATTTTTGGTAAAAAAAACATAGTGAAAAAAAAGGAGGAATCACTAGTATTTAAGCTGTTCTAAAATATATTAGATTATTTGATAGCCGTGTGAGAAAAAAAAATTTGCTTAAGTTTAGTAATTGAACAACATATTTTATCTGAGGTTCAGTTTATGGGATTGTTCCACATCCCTTAAATATAGACAATTAACAACTTTAAATGCTTTGGCAGCAGACAACGTTTTAAATGACTGTGATAGAAAAAGAATTATTTTCTCATGATGTTCATTTTATCCCAATGCTTTAAAGGTTTATCAACAATGCATTTTTTCAGGAATTATATTTGTGGCAATGATCATTTCTTTTAATGTTATTTGCTGAAAGGTATTAAGGGTGCAGTAATGGTTTCGTCACTCTATCGTTTAAGTTAACTAGTATATCAATAAAATACATGTCTATTCAATAATATGACCTGGTATTATGTGGGATTTGTACAAGATCTATTTGGGTTCTTCATATATACCAAATACCTGTAGAATCACTTTTATACAGGCATACCTTAACACTTATAGTGCTGGAACTGACTGCATCCTTATGCAAACAGGTTAAATGAAGGCTATCCGCCAAGTAAATTGGCAGCTGGCTTGTGATCTAACCTGTTTGTTACCCAGAGTATCTTTCCTCAATAAAGTTAAGCAGTTATTTAAGGTTTTGGACAGCCGACAGCATGAAAATCTATTTTTAGAAAATTACCCAGCATTCTAAGGGTTAATTAATTTCTTATTGTAAAGGATATATGAGTAGCGGTTTATTGTGGCATTCAAACTGGGCATTATGGGATCAATCATTATTTCCTGTCATTTGATTGTAAATTTCATGGATGTTTATTCAAGTTTGAGAACCGAATGCATTATGAAAGAGAAAATGTGGGTATATAAATAGACAGCACAACTGATCAGTGACTGACAGTGATTTTCACTAATCGGTCGTGTTTGTGTCTTTAAGAGGGCATTTGATCTATTCATTACGTGATGATTGTGGAGTGTAATCAAGCATGTCATTCATTCTTAGTAAGGTACTTAGCAGTGTACCCAGAAAACATCTGACATGATTATCCTATAAATACTACAGGGATATATATCATAATACCTTTATTAACACTTTAGTGTTAATAAAGGTATTATGATATATATCCCTGTGATAAATACAGCATAGAATGATGTACATTGAAACCATTGTAATAACTGCAACAAGGATTTGTTTATATTTAGATGTATCTAAACCTACAAATCGGTGCGACTACTGGTTTTTTATCCAGGAAGCAGTCATTGAGCGTGATTTAAACAATGTTCATGCTTCCTTCACAATCAATGTAAAACAAATAAGTTAAGTTATATCAAAACCAATTTAACCCTTCCATATGCATATCAATTAACTTTATTAAACAATCTACTCAAAAGCGGTTGATATAATTGTTTCTGAAAAAGGACTTATTGCACATGTTAACTAGGCAAGTGGCAGCTTTTGATTGAAAGGACAACTTATGAAATGTTTCTTATACAAATAAAGAATTCATATTATTTGATGTACCAGAACTCATCTTATTTCAACAAAGTTTCAAATCAAGTCATTTCAAAAAATTTATTTATAATATTGTTAAGAGAAAGAGAATAATATGTTCTTCAGCTGGCCAGATTGTGGTATCTATGGCAACCTTTTATGCCATTTAGATGGATTGATTTCCCTCCGTAATCAATGATGGTAAAAGTTCACACTGTTAGTAGAGTAGATGTTTTTTTTCTGGCTGCCCCAGCCAGTTTGTTTTGAAATATATTACATTTTATATCATGATAAGCCCAGCAATGTTGCAAAAGGTGCTTTCAATCACAAATATTTTGATATTGGGAGACTTTATGATTGGTTGAAATTTTATATAATAGCAGATGATGATTAGAAAAAAAAAATCCTGTGAAAGCTAGAATAGAAACCATTGTGACAAAAGGATAACTTGCTTTTGATGAGCAAAATTGAGTTTATTTTGTTTTTCAAAATGTAGAAAACATATTATTTTGCAGTAGATAGCCTTTGAAACAATGTGATATAATGAGAGTTTAGGGCTGTACAAAGTTTTCAGAAAGACCTTTCATTCCAGATGGCATATGTTGTAGTGATTTCTTCTATTGTCACTTTGGCTTCAAAAGATTGTTCTATGAAAGTAGATAAAAGTGCTTGTTTACAGAGGAGAAAGTTTGAATGTAAAAAAAAAAATGTTGAATTCAGTTTTTGTATTGTTGATTGATATACAGTTAAAGTAGCTGTTAGCATAATCAATTTAGGAAGTGTCAAATTATCTAAAAATTTCAAAAAAACGATGTCAAACAACAAATTGTATATCAAACAGCAATACAAAAACTATGATTTAAAAAGCATTTTATTTTCACTTTCAAACTTTCTCTTCTGTGGACAAGTGCCTTTAAGCTTGTTTGCAGCAGACGTAATAAAGCTTCAGTACAATAATGTAGTGAGTGCTTCAAGAAACAATGTGAACTATAGTCATTACCCTTTCCCAAACAATAACATTTGACCACTTTGTTGCAGACGACTTTAGAAAACATTGTGGGAAAAGGAGAAATTGCTCACAAGGAGCAATTTTTCCATTTCCCACAATGTTTTCTGCTCTATCAGAAGATTTTATGAAATGTCGTCTGCAAACTCTTTCATTTTAAGACTGTGGAAAATTTGTTGTATGGGAAAGGGATAAATTGCAATGTAGATTTGATATTTGGTTATATTGGTTGGTAATTTAAGGAAATTGAGGGTATTGACTTAGTATAATGGTACCTTTGTGTTTAGATTTCTTTCTCTTTTATTGCACTTAGACATGGTCTTATTTTCGCAATCACATAGTTTTTAATTTCCTGATAGGCCAGAAAACATTGTGGGAATTGCTGATAGTCCAGAAAACATTGTCGGAATTGCTGATAGGTCAGAATACATTGAGGGGAAAGGAGAAATTTCTCTTTAAGAGCAATTTCTTCTTCTCCCACAATATTTTTCAAAGTCAACTGCAACAAACTGGTCAAATGTCGTTATTGTTTGGTAATGGGTTAATGCTTATTAACTTATGAATTTAGACATTGCATCTGCATTAAAACGAATCTATGGCAATTGCAGCTTTTATGCAAATATTTATTTTAGCATTCACTTGCTGCTTTAAAGTACTTTTGGTATTTATTACTATTATAGAGAACAAAAGAAATATATTTCAATCATTCTTTGGTTGTACAAACTCATGGAAGAAGCTTTTTATTTCAACCTTTTACTCAATGAAAACCTCATTTTACCAAGTTTATATATTGCTCAAAGTCCATCCCTTTTCCTTAATTGTTTCTACAGATACCATAAAGATATTGTATCTGTTTCATGTTGATTTTGGTTGTCAGCTTTTGACCTAAAGAAGAATACTTTATTTGGTGTTATGCGAATACAGTGATGTCTCGTTAAACCGAACATGTCCGTTCCCAACAAAAATTCCGGATTACCGAATCATCCGGACTAATGAAGCAGGGCCTGTTCTTATACACATTAAGACATAAACGGTCTCTATGCACGTGTATACTTATATCCCTTAAGCAAACGCCAAATTGTCGACCGTCCCGAATTGAAAGAGTTTGCAGACGACATTTCAAAACGTGATGAAATTCAAAAATAATCTTCTGATATAGCAAACAAAATTGTGGGAAAAGGAGAAATTGCTCGTCGCGAGCAATTTCTCCTTTACCGACAATGTTTTCAATAGTCGTCTGCAACAAACTGGTCAAATAATTCCGTTCCCTTACAATTTCGTTCGGATTGCGAGACATCCGGATTATCGGGGTCAGGATAAACGAGGCTTCACTGTAGTTCTGGCTCTGACCGATGTGTGCCAAGAATGACAAAAGGTAATCCAACAAAGGAAAGATATTCAAAATGCACTTTTCTTTCCATTTCAAGAGTATGAGTTATTGCTCATACATGTTTTTCAAAATAACAGACCACAAAATCCCAAACATGGGAGTGAGTAAAAATGAACAAGTTATTAGAAACGTTGAGCTTTTAGTAGAGAGTAACAGTCTAGGGTTCAATGCAAGACTATAGCAAGTGCTTCATGGTTGTGTTGCATTGAACCCTCCTATTTTATTCTCTTTCATAGCTATATCATTACTTAGCTAAGTTGATGATTGTCAAATGTCATTCCCATACTTATTTGTCAAGGTATCTTCTAAGATCATAATCACATTTCATTTGATAACGAAGTCACTATTTTCCTGTCCTGAATGATTTGCATTTTTCTTTTTTGTGAAATTTTAGTTGTGTTAATTGCACCAGATTAAGCTCACTCAAGATATTAGATACGGTAGATCACTTTTTAAATCACTTTTTGTGTTTTGATGTTCTCTGTGGGTATGATATCACTTTAAGGTAAACTTGACCACGTATAAGCAGGCTTTTTTTGTTTTGTTTTTTTTTCCTTTTTTTGAATTACATATTTTTAGATAGACATTGGACTTCAAAGAAAATAAATTCTACACAGAGGAATTTCTTCCTTTGCCACAATAAATTCTACACAGAGGAATTTATTTCTTTGACTTTTTTAAAGCTGTCTGCTGCCTGGAGTTGCTTTCAGATTTTCTAAATGTTTCTTGCAAACACATGAGGAACACATTTACTTGTTTTGTTTTGTTTATATACAACTGTTGTGTCATATATGAAAATCTTAATTATTTATTTAGCATCAAACCTTATTTTCCCTTATCATTATTTTTATGTTATTATACTACTTTCAATGTTTTTGTCACCATTTTCAATGTTTTTTTATGTTTATTGTATAATTTACTCTTTGTTCATTCTTTGTTGTGCTTATATCAGACAGATGTGTTTAAAGCACTTTGAGAAATGTTTTAGGAATGATAGATTCAATTTTTTTAAATTTTCATCAACCTATTACTGATTCCATTTGATTTGCAGATAGCATCATTCCACCCACTCATCAAAGTGACATAATTGGTTAACAAACCTTGAAATCATTGTAACAAATAGTTTCTCTGGCCATGATGAGCAGATTATTCACATATCACTACCTGTTCCAAAATTAATCAGCCGTAAATGTTTTTTAAGCCATTTTTGATCAGGAATATTCATAAATTGAAAAAAAGATGTTGTTTTAAAGTTGTGTTAAAGAGGTTGTTACCACATCTAAAATGATTCTGTCACAATTGTTGTGCCCTTTGAAAAAGTGTACACTGTACATGGTTTAACTTCGGCTTAGCTGTTCATGATGTGGCTTGATCACTATTGGCTTGATCACTATGTAGTATGGTAAATAGATTCTGTAGATACAAAACACCGCCTTTAGTCTAGACATGGTTGATGCGGGTTTCATAGGCTTTATTGTCAATGTTAATGCTAGAATCTGTTCTTAACATTCATGTGTTGGTATCAAATTAGTCTTCTTTTGACCTCAAATTTCATCAAAATTGAAATCGAAGTCATCTATTATGTGAATGTAGATATTTGTAGATATTGTCAAAATATCTAAACATATTTCTTTAAAAGGTGCATGTTCACAGAAGAAAAAATTTGAAAGTCAAAACAAAATAACATTGAAACAAAACAGTTTTGGTATCGTTTGATATAAAATAAAAAGTAGCTATATGTTATTGAAAGCATATTTAATTCAGGAAGCATCAATTTATCTAACTATTTACAGTTTATATGCAGTAGATCTCAAAAGCAATGTCACACTTTTGGATTTAAATACATGTTTTATCACTGTAAACATGCTTTAAAGAATTAAAAGCAATCTCATTTTCTTCCAATGACTATTCTTCAGTGCCTATCATATAACAGTACAGTTGGTGGGCAGTTTTAAAGAAACTAATATTTAACTTCCAAATTTGCTCATATCTGTGAACAAGTGCCTTTAAGGCCCTAGACCCATAGCAAGATCACAGAGCATTTGATAATGTTGAAACAAAAGTCGTCCGCTGTATACACATCAAACTAATTGTTTGACAAAATTTTATACAAAACAAACAATGTTGTCCCAGGATAAGAAGTAATTTTGATGGGTAATTTTCTAAAGATAGCTTTTGGTGTCATCTGCTTTCCAAAATCTAAAATATCTGCTTAATTTTGTTGAGGAAAGATACTCACAGTAGCAAAAAGGTTAGATCACAGGCCAGTTGCCAATTTACTTGGCAGATGACCTGGATCTAACCTGTTTGCATAAGCATGAAATCAGTTCCAGCACTATAAGGGTTAACCAATTACCAAACAATAACAACATTTAACCACTTTGTTGCAAACAACTCTGGAAAACAATGTGGCAAAAGGAGGAATTACTCGTAACAAGAAGTTTCTCCTTTTCCCTCAATGTTTTCTGCCCTATCAGGAGATTATCTTCCAATTACACAACATTTTAAAATGTCTGCAAACTCTTTAAATTTGGGACAGTCGACAATTTGGCGTTTGGTAAAAGAATAATCATATTCTCCCATTGCAATGCTCCCATTTTATATATTCTAGCTGTGTTGGTGCTTGTTGGTGAGCAGGATCAGGTGGTTATATCGTCCCTCGGGGATCCCAAACTGTCCATACAGACTGCTGACCTGTTTATAGGGGGTATCCCTCCCACAGTCAATATGGACGTCTACCAGTCAGCTCTATCCAAGATAAACAATAGGTAGGTTTTATTCACCTTATAAGGAACCAAGTGTAAGTCCAACAAAGTATATGACCGAGTTGAAAAACTATAAACAGGTGATAAAGGTTAAATGCAACGGTAGGTAGTTAACGGCAGATATACCAATCACGCCTTATATCAAGTATGGTATCCTCGAATTAAAACAAACTTTGTACAAGAGCGCGCATGACCTTCACAGTTCACGATGGCTGTAATGTCATATAAACATAAACACATCGGAATAATTTGGTAAAAAAATAGATACCTTTTTATTACCTATAAACTACATTCTGGTACCTATATATTACCTAAAAACACTTCCTAACACTACAAACACTACAGAATCAAGAGTGATTAATCTAAGTTGTAAGAACTTGTTTCATAATCAATGTAGAATAAATAAGTTTATACTTAACACTACCTATACCTACCTACTTTTGCTCAATAAAGGACTCGCCCATTTATCGTCAATAGGAACACAGCTCTATGTGTTAGTAGGTTCCAAGAAGGTAATATGGTGATATTTCATAATCCTGTTTGAAACGTAGGCCTCTGTGGCGTAGTGGTAGGAGTACAGAAATTGACATCAAATTTCAATTGCTAATTATTTTGTATTTTGGAGCATCATAAGTAAGAAACTATTTCCTAGCCTAGTGGATTCCTCAGAACTTGAAGATATGCCATGGTTTGATATCAAAGTCACCCTTCAAACTCAAAATATACTGCCATTGAATGATAGAAAATGGAAGATTTTATCCCACAAAAGCAGGTTTCTTGAAAACAAACTCTTGTCCAGCACATGTTTATGTTTTCCATTTCAGTCCTACAATAGTAACTGAGCCATTCCTTGGTTGTATGAAGGAGATCCGAGTATCTGTGAACACCCTGAATCTCTGGGAGGGCAAGTCTACTGTAGGCGTGAACGAAGGCTGTAAACAAAGGGTAAGCAATCTGGATGGATCACCTTTCAACCTTTAAATGCATGTCCTCATATTGAACGTTGGGACTTATGCAAAGTAAGAGCAAGATTACAAAGGTCCATTGCAAGACTAGAGTAAGTGCTTCATAAATATTAAGCACTTACAATAGTTTTGCACTGAACCCTCTGTATGGCCTTTACAACTTTCAAACACATTACTCCATAACATATTTGGGGACAAGTCAAAAGTAAAAGCAATGGCACAAAGGTTGTGTGCAAGACTATAGTTTGTGCTTCATAAACGTGAAATTCCTGCAATAATATAATGTGTTTAGTACAGGAAACGAATTGTCGGTACACAAAGCTGCTGTAGGATCTTTTACGTGATGACTTGTTTTGATATTAACTTTTTTGCTGACAATGCCACTGATCAGCGACTGGCTGTGGATTGCAATCGTAGCCAATTGGTACTGAAACATGCAGTTTGGTTCTGCATTGTTTCATATCATATTTGGTGACATGGCATCAAGGTCAATGTCATCAAAGGTCAAGGTTATCTGATCAAACTGTACTTCTAAAAGTATGTTTTTATTTCCTCTTGATTTATGACACTTTAAACAGATACAGTACAGCCTTTTTTTTCATTTGATTGGCATTGAGAAGTTTTTTTTCCAAAGAAAATTTAAAGGGAAAGAGTGAAGTTCTCATCTAGTCATAAATCCCTTTGTCATTGTAGTTTACAGTCTTGTGTAGCAGGCACAGAATGAGTTTATCTGACCAGAAGTATGCAGTTTATGCAACATTATTGATCCCTTAAGAACATTGTCTTAACCCATCACCAGGCAATAACGTCATTTGACAAGTTTGTTGCAGGCGACTCGGGAGAATATTGTGGGAAAAGGAGAAATTGCTCTTAACGAGCAATTTCTCCTTTTTCCACAATGTTTTCTACCCTATCAGAGATTTGCGACAGTAAAAAATTTAATGTTTGGTTAAGGGTTAAGAACATTGTCTTAATACCCACGCTCAACTTTTCACATGTTTATACAGGGTTTCCGGTCCATTGGATTCTACGGGGATGGTTTTGCCGAGTATGATGGTGTCAGTTTAGACAGCAGTATCGGAGATTTGTCAGCTTCATTTACAACACGTAAACCCAACGGCATTCTTTTATTGGCGGAGGGCATAAATGGGGATGTAAGTGATCTTTTTTTTGAGCTAATAAAGTGTTTAAGGGCTTTATGACAGAAATAAAAGCAGATGACAATAATTTATAAGTTTGACAATTCATAGCTTTTTGTGATATTAAATTTTGTTGCAACCATTATGGGAAATTTTATTTTAGACAAATTGTTTGCCTGTGTCTTATTTTCTTTCTTTATAATTATAAATTTTACTTGTCAAGAAAATGCCTCCTGTATTTAAGTACATTCTTACAATGTGACCTAAGAATCAAATGAATGTTATGTCTCCTTATTTTGAAATATAATATATAATTGCTCTGCTATCATTTAATCAGTATTTGGCCAGTGAATACATATACATTACGAAATTAGAAAAAGTCAGGTTTAATGTTTTATGGAAAGCTGATCAAGCAAGCCTCTTTGCATTAGTAAAATTCTGTGACAGAATTCATTACTCATTCTATTTGTGGAATTTTGTGACTGATAAATGAGAACAAATACAGACAGGGTTCTCAGTAGAATTATTGTTTTGGTCAGAAAACAAATTGCATATGACAAGAAACTTGTTCTTTATCACAGATGTTTCTTTATTCCTCTCCTGTATTTAACCTTTCCACTTGTTCTTTATCACAGATGTTTCTTTATTCCTCTCCTGTATTTAACCTTTCCACTTAACCAGTTGTATATGACGATAAATGTAATTTATAGAAGCCAATGTATGAAGAAAAAAGCAGGTTACTAAGCTGCGATTCTAGGTTATAACATAAAAAGCATCTTATCTGCTCTTAACTTCCCTTCAACTACAAGTCACACTTTGATTTTGTTAACTTTACAAATGAAGATGAGAAAATGGAATTCATAAATGCAAAAAATTGGACATGTTACTTTCCAGAAATTTTACTCGCTGGCCATAGTGAATGGTAAGGTTGAAGGCAGATTTTCCGGTGGAAAGAGGACAGTTATACTGACAACTACCAACACCTATAATGATGGTCGAGTGCACAATGTGGCTGTGAGAAAAGTGGACAGAAGGTTTGTGATTGGTTGATCACATTGTAATGTTCGCAAAGGGTTCATGCCAATTAGGGAACCTTATGCATTTATATAGAGAACATGCAGGTAAAAGACGGCACAATTGATCAGTTGACAACAGTGTTCTCACTGATCAGATGTGATTGTGTCTTTGAGGTCTCATTGCTCGGTTGTTACATTAGTGGCAGCGATGGGATAAAGACTTCTTCTATTGGAGTTGCCTTTCCCACATATCTCTCATAGGCCAAGACCAGGGATGAGTCTTCTCGGAGGTGGAAGTTTTGTTATGTTCAAAGGACATCTATTTCAATTAAGGAACTTTTGGCATTGCTTTATATCATGTTATGTTTATAAAAAGTATTATGGTATTATTTTGACAAAACTTCTATCTTTCAATTTAGAAAACAATTGACATTTTTTTATCCAAAATTTTTTTCAATTTGGATATGTAAAATAGACATCATTAGTTCGAGAAACATTGTACGTTTACTTGGAGTTATGCAGAAGATCATCTAAAATGATAATTCGGCAAGAAACCCTTTCAAGATGAAAACCCATATATGCATGTAATCTCTAAAGAAGTAGATACGAAAACTCTATGAAGACTACTAATTCATGTCTTTGTGATAAGTTAGTAGAAAGTTTTAATTAGAAAGTTTTAATGAGGTGCAATTAAGTATTTTTGTCACAATGGTTTTTAGATTAGTCTGATGCAGATGAATGAAGCAAAATGAGGTAATATGGAGTAAGGTCTAAAGATTTAAAAAAACAAAGCTTGTTATTTCACTTTGCTGTTTTAAAGGTAATTTGTAAATCTTTTTCTTTCTTATTCAAATTTTTTATATTTTGTTTAAAAGGTTAGAAATGTATATCGATGATAAACAAGTTGCGAAAGGGACGTTGCCACGAGACGGAAGTGAGATAACGGTGAGAGAGGATCGCGGTTTGTACCTGGGTGGATTACCTGACAAGGGCAACCTGGGTAATATGATCGCCGTCAACAACTCCCTCGATGGATGCATTAGTGATGTCGTAATTCGTGATGAGTAAGCTTGAATTTCTTTTCTTCTATTTACGTAATAAATCTTGTTATAAATGAAACAGCATATCCCTAAAGTTTTGGTAAACAGTACATCTTATTCACAATGTTAGTAAATGTATGAATATCTTCTACTGCAACAAAAAAATATTCCTATTTAAGTATTTGAAGATTTCCAAGGATATAAGGAAATACTCAAAAAACACATATTTATTTTTTTCCTATCATTTTACATGTAACTTTGGCTCTTAAATGACGTGTTTGAATGTTATAAGGATCATGACATTGTATTATACTCATTTGTAGATAATATTTTAACAACTCTTTTTTGAAAAAAAAAACATGTTAAAATGGTTGTTAACTAGAAGCTTCTCAGAAGGGAGGGGTAAGCAATGCTTTCTTCATTTGGCCTTTAAACATTTTAACAAAATTTAAAAACCATTCTTTTCCTTGTATTTCAGAGTTATAAATTTTGACGATGTTCTACAATATGATAAAGCTGATATAGGCCGATGTCGGCAGAGGGAGGAAGAAATGCTCAACGACTTCCCTGCACCAATGGCTAGTGATGCTCCAGCTGCTATGAGGTTTGAATAAAACTTTTCTCATATAAATTATGTTTTAACCCTTATAGTGCTGCAACCAACTTCATGCCTTTGCAAACAGGTTAGATCACATGCCAGCCGCCAATTTTACAAGTGCATTGGCGGCTGGCCTGTGAACTTACCTGTTTGCTACTCTGAGTATCTTTCCTCAACAAAATTAAGCACTACATGTTCTACATAATTTTTGATGTTAAAGTCAATCTTGTTTTATGTGACAGTATTTAAAACCATTGGTGAGCAAGAATTCAGTCTGATGGTATCTTGATATAGGTTACAAGTCATTCAGAAGGCTCTTTCTGTTTATATTAAGCTGTAAGTTGCCTTATACACCATCATATTGTCTACTTCTATGGTTGCTTAAAACAAGATTGACTGTCTTGCTTTAGAGCCCTAGATATCTAAGAGATAAAAGCAAGCCCAGGGTTCAGTGGACGATTTAAGTAAGTGTTTAAAAAACTGCACTTTTGTAGTGAAAGATTTTTACAGATGTGGCAAAATAGAAAAGCTATTTCACTGATTTAAACATTTTTTTGACAGAATGAAGCCAAAGATGGTGGACCCAGTAAAGTTAACTCTTCCAAAACCAGAAGCAACAAAAGACAGTTCTTTATCTGATATGATGACTGGAGATATGCCCTCTCCAGCTAAACCAACAAGGACAGCACCGCAATCCTGTGCTCCAAACTCGGGAATATTTGGTTTTGAGAAGAGCTCTTACAACTTTGGAGAGGAAGGGTCAACTTATCAGCAAGTCAATGTTACCATCAAAGAGATTTCACGAAAGTAAGTATTTGTTCTTTTATAAATTCCTTTTCCTTGTACCTAGATTTTCATAAAAAAAAGAACTTGTACAAATGTTAAAATTATACATCATATGAGTAAATGTTTATTCAGGCCTAGCTTTATTAAAAAAAAAAAGCTCTACACCTTGCGGCATCCACTCTAGGAGCTTTACCCTTTATCAAACACCAAATTCTTAACTGTGCCAAATTGAGTTTGCAGATGATATTTCAAAATATGATGAAATTGAAAAATAATCTTCTGATAGGGCAGAATACTTTGTGGTAAAGGAGATATTGCTCATTAAAAGCAATTTCTCCTTTTCCCACTTAGTTTTCCAGAGTTGTCTGCAACAAACTGGTCAAATTTATTTATTGTTTGGTAATTGGTTAAGAAATCACTGTAAGATAAGTTTGCTCTTAATTCTCTAGGTTTTGTTTTCTGCTGATTCTTTCAATTTCTGAAATATACAAATTCTCAAATTTGACAATTGACTATTACTTTTTACATTTAATTTAATGTTACTGTTTTAGTTCAAAAAGACTTCAGTGACTTAATTAACATGACCTCTCTATATACTTTCCTTGATAGGTTTGAAATGGCATTTGACTTCCGTACGTTTATCGAAGAGGGCCTCATCATGTATTTGTCCAATCTGGACCACACTAACTTCATAGCAGTGCAGCTGAAAGGAGGGAAGATTGTGATTGTCTATAACAGGAAAAGCAGCGTGAAAGAATTAGTTGTGAGTTCGGCATCGAGTATAGGCAACGGAGAGTGGCATTCTGTCGTCATTCAGAAGAATCGTCAGAGAGTTACGGTGTTACTCGACGGAGGAAATAAAAAGAGGGCAAAGGTTGCCAAGGCACTGAAAGTTGATGTGCCTCTGTATGTGGGAGGGGTGCCGCAGAAATTCCTACCTCTACTCAACAAGAAAGTCGTAAGTTATATCTCATTAACACTTTCCCAAACAATAACAACATTTGACAGTTTGTTGCAGACAACACTGAAAAACATTGTGGTAAAAGGAAAAATTGCTCATAACGAGCAATTTTTCCTTTTCCCACTATGTTTTCTGCCCTATCAAAAGATATTTTTTCAATTTCATCACATTTTGAAATGTCTTCTGTGAACTCTTTCAATTTTGGACTGTCAAAAATTAAAAGTTTTGAAGGGTTGAAAATGCTTGTTCACAGATGGGAGGAAATATGGAAGTTAGAAATTAGTTTCATTAAAATTGGTATAATGGTATGTGAATTACTATTATATATACACTGAACTCATTGTTAACAAGGAAAGTCCTGATTTTCCTCTTACTTGGTCAGATAACATTTTTTAGGGGGCCTCCATGGCCTAGTGGTTAGAGTACAAAACTTGAAATCACATGGCCCCTCTCTGCGTGGGTTCAAATCCTGAGAGGAATATGGATTTTCATGAGAGGCAGTCTCCTGACTGACTTACGGAATGCGATGGTTCTACCCGCCTTGACCAGCCCTTAAGGGCAGTTGAGTATGGGGTCTTCCTCCATCATAAATAGTCGGGCATCGCTACTTAACTGAAATAATGTTGATGTGATGTAAAACCCATAAAAAAAACCCATTTTTTAGGAGCATATTGGCAAAAGATGTCTCCTTTCTTTCAGATAAGTACCAGTCTTCAGGGATGCCTGCGTGACTTCATACTCAACAAGAAGAAACAGGTGTTCACACCAACATTAGATGGGAAATCCAACTGCTTTAAGACTATTGAAGAGGGGGCGTACTTCACTGGGAATTCCTATGCTGTCTTTGGTAAAAACACTTCTGTTATTGCTCATTATGTTAAACAGACACATACAATACTATTTTCTAAAAGCGTAGAAAACCTTTGATGATAATGTTATACAACTATAACGATCCGAGCCAATGAACCTCTCACAGACATCAACACATCCGATCAGTGAAAAACACTGTCGTTCACTGAGCGGTTGTCTATATATATACCAGCATGTTTTCTGCAACAATGCATTAGGTTCCCTAATATCCATAAACCTTCAATGAATGTAACACATTAAAAAAGAATGATTAGAATAGGGCTTGGCTTATTGTTTGAGAATAGAAGAAAATTATTGTTGTAGGAAATTTGACTGTTTTAAAACTGACTTTTGCAACATGTTTCTATTATCAAAGCGCTCATAGTGCTGAAGGACTAAGGTGCGCTTAAAGCAAGATGATTGAGGATACATTTGGAAATTTCTTTTGGCAATATCTCGAGGAAAACAGCTGATCCTTTTACCACCATTACTATAATTATTATTTCTGTGAACAGAGACTGAAGGATAGTCTATTTTTCGAACATCTGGACATTTTACGATTTTCCATGAGGCAACAGTTATAATAATATAGAGCAAAGCTAGTAAATCCGGACTACATTCCTAGTTCCAAGAAGGTATTAGTCCGCACAGTGAAGGCGGATGTTTAATGAGTAAATGGGGTCAGACTGCTGTTTGTGTATCGATAAAGTACCATCCCTCAAAAAGTGGTATGTAAATTCAATGGTCCAAAAAACCAGTTGATGGATATTTGTAGATGTCATGACAAAATAAGAATTTGGTTTATTTAAGGTTTTGGAAAGCAAACAACATAAAATTATTTCTTAGAATATTACAAAGTATTCTAAGGGTTAATGATATACAATGAACAATGAATGTTTTGTATTGATAGACAACCAGTTTGTGGTGGGTCGAGAGATGACCTTGGAGCTAGAATTCCGTACATCCAAACCTGAGGGTATCCTATCAACCATCAGTAATACAGATGACAAACATGCAATGACCTTGGAGCTGAGTAAGGGTCAGGTAAGGATGAATTTATAGGTTTTCTGTTTGTATTAGGCTATTTTAAACTTTAACCATGCGCCAAATTTTCGACTGTCCCAAATTGGAAGAGTTTCCAGATGACATCTCAAAATGTGATAAAATTGGAAAGTAGTCTTCTGATAGAGTAGAAAACAGTGTGGGCAAAGGAGAAATTGCTCATTTAGAGCAATTTCTCATTTTCCCAGTGTTTTCCAGAGCCGTCTGCAACAAACTTGTCAAATGTTGTTGTTTGGTAATGGGTTAAACAATTTGATAGTACAGATTCCTTGATCCAAACCAAAGGTTCCCTTTTTTTAAACCCTCACTGGCGTTTTTAGTATTTCCATCACTAAGAGTGCATTGAACAGGAGTATCTTGTCTGAAGACAACTTTGAAATTATAGTTGACAAATTTATATTGCTGTTTTAATTTATGCCATATGGTTGAGTTTCATCCAAACCAAAGGTTCCCTTTTTGTAAACCCTCACTGGCGTTTTTAGTATTTCCATCACTAAGAGTGCATTGAACAGGAGTATCTTGTCTGAAGACAACTTTAAAATTATAGTTGACAAATTTATTTTGCTGTTTTCATTTATGTCATATGGTTGAGTTTCATCCAAACCAAAGGTTCCCTTTTTTTAAACCCTAACTGGCATTTTTAGTATTTCCATCACTAAGAGTGCATTGAACAGGAGTATCTTGTCTGAAGACAACTTTGAAATTATAGTTGACAAATTTATATTGCTGTTTTTATTAATGCTATATGTTTGAGTCTCAAAATGAAGTTTAGTTACTCAGTGATGCATAGATTAGTGATATTTTCCTGCAAAATATAAATTCTTAGAAAACCTTGTAAACATTTTTCAGGTTATATTTAGTATCATCAGTAGATCCAGGCAGCTGTCGACCAAATCTACCTTCGAAAGCCCATTTGTTCTGTGTGACAACCAATGGCACACAGTGAGGGCTCGTATTGCCAAGAACAGCCTTACGCTGACAATCGATGACGGACAGGACTATGTTACGACGAGTAGTCAGGCCGTGAAGAAGATTGCCACAAATACTCCTCTCTTTATAGGAGGAAGTCCTGGTGAGTGGCCTAATTGTGATTGGTTAATTTAACCCTTTCCCAAACAATAACGACATTTGACCACTTTGCTGCAGGCAACTCTGGAAAACATTGTGGGAAAAGGAGAAATTGCTCATAACAATGTTTTCTGCCCTATAAGAAGATTAGTAGAAGAAAAACCTAGCCCCCAATATTTGTCGGAGTTGTTTTCACAAATAGAGCCATTGAAAACAATATTTACGAGCACACATGCATTTGTTTGATGGAGTTTCGTGCACCATTTTAGTACTTGCCCGCAGGAGAGGGAGAGTTCATTTGATATGCTTTATATTTTGGTCTATGGTAGAAGTAATTTTAAAATGCCACATTATGATACCTTGATATACATTAACGATGGCTATTTATGTTCTTTACACATCTTAAAACAATATCTAGAGTTGAATGTATTTTCTGATCTTGAAATATATTGAATTATTTCACAAAAAGGGTAACTACGTGTAAAAGTTATTAGAAAAGCACCGACTGATCCCCTAAAAGTCTAGCGGTAATCTCCTTTCTATGAATAGAGATGTTATGTAACAAATAAACCTAGCAGCCTAGCTCTCAGACCGATGTTTACACAGTTTGTTAGAATATGGAAACACATTCTAGTCAAAATAATTCGATGTGAAGATGCAAACTTTTCTTAATATTTCCTGATCGCGTAACATTCGTTAGGAGGACTAGGAGAAACGAGTACTGCTCAGAATGAATAATATTTCTTTTTGCATGGATTTGCTGCTGATATTTTGTTTGTGATCAGAATTTCTCATTTTCTCAAACATTTTATTTCACTTAAATGGGTTGTTATCACAAACTCGTTTTTCTCAACCTAATAACAACCCATTCAAGTGACATATTTTTTATATCAATCGAATGGAGTTGATTATTCTTTATATCTCAGAGTAATAGACAAATATTCTTCTATATCTCTTCATTTTATTTTCAGATATATCTCGGCAGGCCGCAGCCTCTACCAGTCAGGGCTACACGGGTTGTTTAAGGAATGTCCGCCTGCGAGGGAAGCCCATAGACTGGTCGTCTCTACCAAAAACTGTTGACATTCGTAAAACTGCTTGCCCAGTGTCATAAATACTCAATCATTTATACAACTTTTAATTGTGTGTGTTTTAACTCTTTCTCAAGTTTGAGAAACCCAAAACAGGCTTGAGAGGTTTCATTACCGTTCAAAATTCAAGTTTAATTGAATACTATTGTATAGTAAGTTTTTTACAATTATAAAGCATTTAATTTAGTATTAAACTGAACCCTTGACTTTTAAAGTTTGAGAAAGCAATAGTAGATGCAGTTATTAAAATTTTCAAAGTTACATGGCATTCATGAAATTTATTTAAAAATGATAATGACAAAAAGAGACATTGTTTGTCACATCTAATTGCTTCTTTTGTCAAAAAGATTAAGTGAGACCTCTTCTAAATGTCCTTTGAATTTCAAATATGAGTAAAAAGATTAAACGCATTATCAAACAACAACATTTGACCACTTTGATGCAGACGACTATAGAAAACATAGTGGGAAATGGAGGAATTGCTCGTTAAGAGCAATTTTTCTTTTTCCCACAATGTTTTCTGCCCTATCAGAGGATTATTTTCCAATTTCATCTCATTTTGAAATGTCATCTGCAGACCCTTTCAATTTGGGACAGTCTAAAATTTGGCATTGGGGAAAGGATTAAAAATGATTATGACAAAAGGGGAGATTTTTTGTCACATCTAATTGCCTCTTTTGTCAAAAAGATTTAATGAGACCTCTTCTACATGTCCTTTGAATCTCAAATATGAATAAATTGATTTAAAGAAAAATACCAGGCTTTAACAACTTTAAAGATCCAACATTTCGGCTGCTTTCCTACATGTATTTAAATGTGAGCATTTTGAGGGTTCAACGCAATATTATAATAAGTGCTTCATGTTTATTTAGCACTGACTATAGTCTTGCGTTGAACCCTTGATTTTAAACCATCTAATCTGGTTTGTTGGTTTCTTTTGGTTGAATCAAATACGGGTGACCATTTGAAATCATTATTTTTGCTGTGCAATCTTTTTCTTTATGTTTCAAATTGTGTCAACCTTTTACCTGTTGTATACATAGTTTTTATATAGCAGTACTTTAGGAATGTCTTTCCTGAAAACATTAAAAGGGAAAAGTATTTCTATAAATATCAATTTGTTTCCCTTGCCTACATTATATGAAACTTGTTATGTTTTTAAGTATTTTTGAAATTGTTTATGATCTTGTCGTCAACACCCAAGTAGGCTCTGACAAAATTCATACAATTGGTTTTTCGATTTTTTTTATTGTTGTTTTATTTGTTGTTTATTTGTCTGCTCCAAATTAATAGGAACTGCAGGCTGGCAACAATCATGAATGTTAAGACTGACATTTCTTTTAGAAGTCTTAGGAAAAGGCCAATTTGTCTAAGCCAAACTGTTCATAATAAGCAATTTCTTCTTTTTTCACAATGATTTATGTTCTGCTACAGGTGTTTAGAAGTGCATAAATGTGAAGAAAAATGTTATGAACCCCTTTTTTATGATGATTTATACCTCATAAACTAAAGCCGTCTGCTTCAAATAGGAAGAACGACAAAGTCTTCTGTACTTATGCATTTTGGTCACTCATTCATGACCTATAGTGGAATTCGAAGCATCTAAGAAATAAAGAAACATTAGATGATAGTATTTTTTATATTTTATTAAATTATGCTATTTTATATTGTAAGCTTTACCCATTTCGTCATATAAACTGCTTTAATTCTCTTTTAATTGAGGGTTCAGTGCAAGATGAAGCACTTACTCTAGTATTGCACTGAACCCTCTGAATAGACAACTCAATTAAGCCATGAGCATTTCCTCATTCAGTCACAATGGCTTTGACAAAAAAAAAACAAGATTTTTTCTAACACTTTGCATTTTTCATCTGCTGATTCTTTCAATTTGGGTTTCATTTAAGAGCCACATTGTGGCTCTTAACGAGCAATTTCTCATTTTCCCACAATGGTTTCCAGAGTTGTCTGCAAAAAACTGGTCAAATGTCGTTATCATTTGGTAAAGGGTGAAGCTACTTTTCTATCATAAAAATATATTAAAGTATTTTATACCTTTGTAAATATTAAACCTTTTATCCGGCATGTAAATCCTTCATAATGATTAGAAAAAGTGTATGATAAAGGCGCGGTCAATTCAAAAGATACCCGGTACATAATAATATCGTCTTTAACTTCATCCATTGGGTTTTCATGAGAGGCAATCTCCAGACTGACTTTTACAGAATGCTGATGGTTCTCCTCGGCTCAACTGGTTCTAATGGGCAGTTGAGAGTATGGAGTCTTCCTCAGTTATTAAGAGTTGGGCATCGCAACATAACTAAAATAACGAGATGTTAAACCCCATGTAACCAAACAAACAATCTAATGGCATATTTTTATTCTACCAAATATCACAAAGAATGTGATATGTTCCAAACATTGTAACTTTTATTACAATTTTTTATTACAATATTTTGATGTTGCTTTAACACATTACCACAAAATGCCACATTTTTGTGTCTTGCAGCAGACTACATTCTAAAAGCATTGTGGAAAAGGAGAAACTGCTTGTCACAAGCAATTTCACCTTTTGCCACAATGCTTTTTCACTCTATTCACATATTACAACTGCAGAACTAAAAGGTTTTTCACATGTTTACAAAGCTTCCTTTAGTCATCTGCTCCATCTAGTTGTCTGAAGGTGGAAAGGATTAACATATGGAAAGCAACAAATTCTATTTAAGTAGAAGAATAAAATGCCCTTAACATCATGCATGGGTGAAAAACCTGAAATCTGTAATTCATTATCCTGAAAAGGCATGTTTGCTGTGGCAATATATAGGGACAAAAAGTCTCAAAAACTTGAAATTCAGGAATAATCCTGAACACTTTCACCCTTGATCATGTAACAGACATTAATTTGCAATGCCTTTTCTTGAACTGTAGCCTTTATTTACTTTGTACCTCTGTAAGATGGTAATTTCCGTTGTAAAGATTTGTATGGGGTATCTTTTTGCTTGTTCTTGTCCCTTATTCTTGGTAAATATTATAGTGTAAATTCTATTCTATGTATTAATGTATTGTTTTGCGTATGTTAGATATATTAAATTGTAAATTCCCTGTATTTATGTATTGTTTTGTATAAAGGTATTTATAGTAGGTTAGATAGGTAGAATAGCCGTTTTGTAGAAGACTTTGGTTGTTATGAAAGGCTTAAAATTAAAGTTGAAGGAGGTAACAAGATCTTTGCCTGGCTTAGATGTTACCAAACATTTTCATGTTTTAACCCATTACGAAACAATAATGACATTTAACAAGTTTGTTGCAAGCGTCTCTGGAGACATGGGGAAAAGGAGAAATTGCTGTTACCGAGCAATTTCTCCTTTTCCCACAATGATTTCTACCATATCAAAAGATTATTTTCAAATATCATCACATTTTGTAATGATCTACAAACTCTTTAAAACGTTGATATTGCTGCTGACAAGTTGTTGAATTTTTTGGTCCTAAGCAGCTTGGCACAGTGGTTAAGGTGTTGGACTTGGAACTCTGGGGTCCCTGATTTGAGCCCCTCAGACACCTAGGGTTTCGTAGGAGTGACCTTTGGCAAGTCACTTCTGAGACATAGGCTAGTACTGGTCGATCCAGGAATGCGGGAACATAATTGAAAAAAAAATCATACTGCGTAAACACCATACATATAAATAAAATTGTTTAAATATTATAAGAAAAAAGACTTGCTCATTAGAAGGAATCTCCTCTTTTCCTGCAATATCTTCCAACAAATAACAGGACACAGTGATTACGTCATTTCCTCCTTCAACTGTGATTTTTATGCCAGTCTTCTTAAACATTGTCTATTCGAAGTAGATATTTAATTCACAAACAAGTTTAACCTTTAAGGCGACCTTCTTTGAACTTGAACTATATCTTTGTACTTTTTTATTATTCTAAAAGCCTATTGCTAGTAATGGTAAATTTCAGGAAAGCAATGATGTATTTGGAAAGAAAATTCATGCTGCTTTAAACCTCTTTTAAACAATGATAGAAGCCTGTTGCTTTATTTTGTCAAAAGATTGAGATTACACTTAGAAAGGTCCAAATGTTAATAGGTTACTTATATCTTTTTAAAAACAGAATGTTGCCTAAAAAGCTGTTAAACTGTGTAAATCAAGTTATATATGATAAAGCTATGTATAAAAACATAGCAGAAATCTAAAAAGCTAAAACATTAGTAACTCAGAGTGAAACCTTGACATTTGATTTCATTGGTCCCCAGGGTGAAATGAAATTTGATTTCATTGGTCCCCAGGGTGAAATGAAATTTGATTTCATTGGTCCCTAGCGTTAAATGAAATTTTCCTAAAGAATTCTCGACTAACCTAGTTTTATTGCTAGTTGTAAACAACCCTCATCAATTTTACACATCTAAAAGTACTATTTGATCTTCTAAAATATGAACCATCTTCTTTGGAAAAAAAATTTGAAACATAAACAATTATAGTGTGAGTTCATAACCACAACTGATTGTTTAGATTCCATCCAGCACTACAGATGAGGTTTTTTTCTGCAGACAAAGATTTCTTACAAACAACTCATGAGATTGGAGAAATATAAACATCTTTTAATGTTTATTGGTAAAAGATTATTAACACTATGCCCAACTGTAAAATAGAAAATGAACTTTAAATACAATAAAACTGATTTCATACAAATGTGTTATGTCTTATAATTGTAAACCAATATTAGTTCAGAACAGTGGTATAGAGCTAGTTTGTATTTTCTATCTCATTATAAAGGCGGGCTTCTAACTTTTCATTATAATTTACTAACTCATTAAACAACTTACTCATTTTATCAACTTACCAAGTCATTGTTATGAGGTAGTTGTTCATTTTATCAAGTTAGCAAGTATTTATAACGAGAAAGTGTAACAAACCAAGCTAATAAATCAAAGCTTACTTAATTTGCATAAACGTTCCACAAACATATACCTAAATGATTACTCCCACCTCCAAGAAGACTTGGACCTAGTCTTGGGGATACATGCGAAAAGTAACTTCGATAAAAGGTGAAGTCTTTCTCCCAACTTTGCCACTGATATATCAAAACGAGCTAATAAATCTTGAAAAGACACAAACACATCCTAGCAGTGGAAAAGACTATCGTCTATTGATCTGTTGTGTTGTCTATATACCCGCATGCCCTTTTTAACAATGTTTTAGATTTCTTAATTTGCATAAACATTCGAAGGATGTTAAAAAAAAGACTCACACATGTCACCTCTGCGTCAATTCAGAGTTCAATATAAAATTGGGAGAGGTGTAGATGGGAACAGGGCATACATCTTTGTGACAGTTTCCCTTTTAACCCATTATCAAACAATAATGACCTTTGACAAGTATGTTGCAGACAACTCTAGAAAACATTGAATGAGCAATTTCTCCTTTTCACACAATGTTTTCTGCCCTATCAGAAGATTATTTTACAATTTTATTACATTTTTAAATGTTGTCTGCAAACTCTCTCTATTTGGGACAGTTCAAAATTTGGTGTTTGGGAAAGAGTTAAACATAATAATCCTGAAAATGTATTTGTCTGATTTAGTCTGATGTATGCTATGGCTTTCCTGGATTCACTTGTACTAGGCTAGGGTTCTGCAAAGTGACTTGCCAAAGGCCACTCCAACGAAACAGGAAGCCCCCTTACAAAACTTTGTGCTGGTAAGATAGGTAGAATCATCGATCGTTAGTCAGGCTGGAAACCAGCTTTATTGATAAATCAAACCTTCCGTGTGAATTGGCTTATAGAAATATCGACCCATTCTATTTTCATGTCTTGTATCTACAAACTCGACCAAATAGGGATGAAAAGAAAATTATCATTAGGTGATAAAAGTAACACTTGAAAGTATAGATAAATCAGGTGTTAATTAATAAGTCTGTACAGTTTATATGCTGTAGATCTCAAAAGTGCTGTCACGCTTTTTTATAAGTCAAACTTGTGTTAAGAGGCCAGCCTATGGGACAGAGTACATTGGCTGTTTAAGACAGGTTGGCTGCTTAACACAAATTGATTAACACTATAAATCTAACAATGGGACTTGCTGACGTGGCTGTTTAAGGCAAGTTGGCTGCTTAAAAGGGTGGTTGCTTAACACAAGTTAGACTGTAAAAGATATGTTTATTCACTGTATAAACAGACTAAAGAGTTGAAAGCAAGCTATATTTGACAGTTCAGCTGTTGTGCAGTTTTAAAGAATTGAATGTTCAACTTCCCAATGTCCTCACAACAGAGAATAAGCACCTTTAACAGATGGAATCTGCGGCCAATACCATATTACACCGTAGTCCGAATGATCCAGACGTAGGTATTTCATTCTACACAGTTACAGCTTGGATCATCCGAGTTAATTACACTGTAGCATCCACCACATTTCTATAGTCAGAAGATGTATGAGGATGTCATTGTTTGAAGAAGAAAACTTTATTAACCCATTACCAAACAATAACAACATTTGACCACTTTGTTGCAGATGACTCTTGAAAACATTGTGGGAAAAGGAGTGATTGCTCATGACAAGCATTTTACCATTTCCCACACTGTTTTCTGCCCTACAAGAAAATAATGTTTTAATATCATCACATTTTAAAATGTTGTCTGCAAACTCTCTCAATTTTGGACAGTTAAAAATTTGGCATTTGGTAAAGGGTTAAAACAAATTTTACTCCATCTACCTTACCAAATTAAGTGTTACAGCTTTTAATTTTGATTTCAGGAACCAAAACGTTATGTGGAACACGCAAGGAACTGACATTTTAGTCTCATGTTGAGCTATCTTCATGCTTATCAAGAGTCATTTCATAATCCAAAATATCTCAAGTCTGAATGATCCAGATGTAGATATTTCATTCTATGTCTGGAGTAGTCCGAATGATCCAGAGAGGATATCTTATTCCACACAGTAACAGCTTAGATTATCCAAGTTTTGTCTTGAGGCATACTAAAAGGGGTCATATTTTACAAAAACTAAAAGCATCTAGTTGACTTGGTGACTTTAACCATCCTAACGTAAATTGGGATACCTGTACAGTCACAGATAGGGAAGGCTCTGAATGCGACCAGTTCTTGGAGTGTTTGAAAGACTGTTTTCTTGGGCAACAGACAGAGAACCAACCATATATCATGGCACTCAAAGACCGCCACTCCTTGATCTTGTGCTGACTGCAAGCAAAAACCTTTCCAGAGACACGAGTATGATTGAAGCCATTAGAAACAGTGACCACTGTACCATAGGGTTGGGACTACATTTGAACAAGAGCTCTGTTCAAGCAAAACACGAAAACAATTTAAATACAATAATGGGAACGATGCAGATATGCGAGTTTCAATGGCAAACATCAACCTGAGGGTTCAATGCAAGACTATAGTAAGTGCTTCATAAACATGAAGCACTTACTATAGTATTGCATTGAACCCTCGAACTGGGAGTAAGAACTATTGACCAATGATACACAAGGATTATGGGATAGAGTTCACATCATTATTACTGAGACAATGAATGAACATGTCCCAACCCACTAAGGTGGACATGTAAAACGCCAGATGGACATAAATTGATCCACCAGTTTTAGGCTAGGGCTCTGAAGTAAATTACCAAAGGTCACTCCCATGAACCCAGAGATGTCGATGGGGCTAGAACCTGGGGGACCCCAGAGTTTTAAGTCCGCCACTTTAACCACTGGGCCATGCAGGACCCTTACATTCTCATTATAGGGGAAAGAGTTGTTAACCCTTTACCAAGCGTCAATTTTATGCAGACGACAATCAAAAATGTGATGAAATTGAAAAATAATTTTCTAATAGGGCAGAAAACATTGTGGGAAAAGGAGAAATTGCTCATTTGGAGCAATTTCTCCTTTTCCCACAATGTTTACCAGAGTCATCTGCAACAAACTGTTCAAATCTCGTTATTGTTTGGTAATGGGTTAAGAGGTCTGCTGAAACACATGGACTTGGGCAAATGGATTGAGCATGATTATTTTCTGAATAGTCATGCAAAAAATACCATACACAACACAAAACAACACAAGTCATCAGTTAGGGTTATGAAGCAATATTGTGATTTTATTTCTTGAAGATCGTACATATACAGTTAATGAACCATGGCATTCAGGCGTGAAGACTCAGGCAATGTAAATTTTGTTACACATATTTCTTGTTTGATTCAATTTTCGATTACCATAACTAAATAAAAAAGGAAAAATATCATCTGCTTAAGCTCTCTGCTAGGGTAACTTTTGTTTCAATTTTGGACTGTTAAAAATTTAATAAATATAAGCAAACAGTCTAAATTGAGACTGTTAAGTTCTCAGACAACAATTGAAATGGAGCTAAATTTGAAAGATATTCAATTGTCAGAAAAGACAAAAGCATTGCAAGAAGAATTTAATTGCAAAGGGCATACCATTTACACAGGTACTTTTTTTTTTTTTTACAGACTTTCATTTCTTCATTTTACCTAATCATGTTCTACGTCATATACAGCAGACAAAATTAAAGCCAATTTGAAATGTGACAAAAATACCCCAAAACAAAATAAACAATGGATACATTGTGACCAAAAGGATAATTTGTTCACCAGTACCAGAGGTTTTGAAAAATTAAGACTAACACATACTTAAGTGTGGTTGTCCTACTCGGTTGAGTAAAATTGTTGAGCTGTGTTTTTGACATGACTCTTTCAGCACTTATCATGTTACTTGAGATGTTGTTAACTCTTTACCACCTGCAGACAACATCTTCTTACTTGAAGCAGACATCTTTAAAAAAAGCTTTGTAAACATGTGAAAACCCTTTCAGTTCTGCAGTTGTGGCATGTGAACAGATTGAAAAAAAAATGTGGCAAAAGGAGAAATTTCTTGTGACAAGCAATTTTTCCTTTTGCCACAATGCTTTTTGAAGGTCATCTGTAGCAAGACACAAACTGTGGCAACTAGGTGGTAATGTGTTAAGATTAGTGAAAACTCATTCCTTTAACTTAAGTTTGATCAAAAAAAGTTGAGTATGAGTCCATTTCTAGACCACGACTCAACTTCAATGCACTATACTGAAAGTTATTTCAAATATATAAAATATATCACGCTAAAATATGTTTCGAGAACATGGGTCCAGAATCTCAATTTCCCAAATGTTGTGTTCTTTTGCTCTCCACTTGTTTTTTAATCCATCAGATTTCCACTGAAAAGCAGTATTTGACATTCTTACATATGTTTGCTTGGCATGTAAAAAGGAAACATTGTGACATAAGAAGAAGCTTTGACAAGTTCATTCTTGTGTAGCAAATTTTAACCCATTACCAAACAATAACGATATTTGCCCATTTTGTTGCAGACGACTCTGGAAAACAATGCCGGAAAAGGAAAAATTGCTCTTTATGAACTATTTCTCCCTTTCCCACAATGTTTTCTGCCATATTCTGCCATATCATGACTATTTTTCAATGTTATCACAAATTGAAATGTTGTCTGCAAACTCTTTCAATTTGGAACAGTTGAAAATTTGGCGTTTGGTAAACGGTTAAACAAGAAGAGTTCTTACAAATTGGCACTAAACACATAATCATAAAGATAGTCATAACCTTCCTTAAACACTGAACCTATGTCAATAAGATTTTGAATTAAATCAGCAGTACATATATTATAATTATCTTTTGGTTATAATGGAGGAAACCTCCAAACTGTTTGTTCAATGCAAGGTTAAAGTAAGTGCTTTACTTTACTAAAGGACTTGCTTTGGTCTTCCAATGAACCTCCAATTACCAAACAGCTCTGAAGCTCACTCAATCCTTAGGATAGAAAAGAAATACACATTGGTAAGACAGCCAACTTCCCTAGTATAGACTTCATGCAACAAACACAAAATTCCCATGTATTTGTTTCATCCATCTATACCAGATTGACTGAGGGTTCAATGCAAGAAAATAAAGCCAATCAATCCAAATGTGAATAACTTACTTTGGTCTTACAATGACCTTTCAAAAGGGACTGCTGATATGCCTGAAGATTAAAACCATTGCAAAACCAGTTACATGATAGTGTTATTGGTCATTTCATGTAAATGTAATTAACTTTACAGCAGATTTCATTTTGAATTAATTTCTAAAGGTACTGTGGTACTTTAACTGCATGCAAGGGGTGGGGGAGATTTATCATAGATTTAAACAAACAAAAAAATAAAAACTATTACACAATAGTTGTAATACAGTATACTTTGAAAGCTAAGATACAAGTATGATAACTGTAACTCTAATGTTCATGCTAAAAACTTAACCCTTTCCCAAACAATAACAACATTTGACTACTTTGTTGCAGACGACTTTAGAAAACCTTGTGGGAAAAGGAGAAATAGCTCGTAATGAGCAATTCTTCCTTTACCTACAAGTTTTTCTGCTCTATCTGAAGAATAGTTTTCAATTTAATCACATTTTGAAATGTAGTGTGCAAACTCTTTCAATTTGGGACAGTCCAAAATTTGTTGTTCGAGAAAGGGTTAAAATATTGTCCACTCTAGTAAAGCGGTAGTCATTGGTGCAAAAATTGAGGAATTTAACGTCATAGAGATGTTATGGATTTCATACAAAAAAGATTTCTATAATAAGGGCCTCCAAGGATTTTCCATTTTTCCATTTCAAAAAAGAGGAAATTAACTTTTAGTGAGCATTAACTCTTTACCAAACAATAGCGATATTTGACCACTTTGTTGCAGACGACTCTTGAAAACACTGTGGGTTAAGGAGAAATTGCTCCTAATGCTTAATTTCTCCTTTTCCCACAATGTTTTTTGCCCTATCAGAAGATTTCTTAATTTCATCAGATTTTGAAATGTTGTCTGCAAACTCTTTCAATTTGGGACGGACAGTTGAAAATTTTCCGTTTGGTAAAGGGTTAAAAGAAGCTAATCTTTTTGACTCCATGCAAATAGTTCCGGACCAGACCGAGGTATACTGAGAATGACTTAAGTAATCCAACAAAAGAATTAATTTCAAAATGGTGGACTATAGGTATTCTACCATAACACAATCAACCATTCCAGATTTTGTGATTGGTCCGAATTACTAGTACATTGTAGTAGAAAACAAACATGAACATAAGACAGATTTTGTACAATTTTGGAAAGAAGTTCTTGTTAGTAAACAATGAATTGTAATTTGCAGCAACTTGTTATTTTGCCACAGAGGTTTTCAAAGGCTTCTTTAGCATATGTGAAGAATTGTTCAACCAAAGCATAGACTACTTCAAGCAATAAGAGCAAGACAATTTAGTCTTATCAAGGCTTCAATGGAAGATTATAGCAAGAGCTTAAATTTCAAATTGTGTAAGGTGTTGACTGTTTCCCGCCATTTGCAGCAGAAACATTAAAACAAAGTAGCAAAAGGACAACTTACTCAATATGAGTAAATCTGGGGGTGAGGGGGATGTGATCAAGTTCATTCAGCTTGAATACATTCAATAATAATGTCTGATTATGAAACTTCACAGAAAATATCATTAAAAATATTTATATTACTTTGTTTAAAATCACTGAGAAAATATACCATATCAATTCGAGGAATAATGATATTTATTATTCGTTCTATTAGTCCAATAACAAAATTAATTTGGGTAAAACATAGATAACCCTGATATTAGCAATAGACAGACTTTGAAACTGCAGAAGAAATAGAGGATAATCAACTCCTTTCGATTGATATCAAAAATACGTCATGAGAATGGGTTGTTATCAGGTTGAAAAAACGAGTTCGAAGAACGAGTTTTTTTTACACGATAATAACTCATTCAAGTGACATATTTTTTATATCAATCGAAAGGAGTTGATTATTCTATTTATCTTATTCCACTTTAATACATATATTTGCCAAAATACCGCCATAAACGCCAAATGAAATATAAAATGGTGGGAGCAAAGCAGTTAACAAAGCCCATGACGTCATTTTTGCGTCCTATGACGTCATTCACACGTATGGATACATTTTAGAATACAAACATTTTAGTGCCGTGTGCAGCCATGACTTTAATACAAAGGAATGGTAAAAGAAAGTAGTCCCGTCAAAACTGATACCATCACTAGTGATGATACGACTTTTTTATATCTGTCATCACTAGTGACGATATTCACCGTGATAAAATTGAAAATTATTACACTGAGAAATCCCAATATTTCACTGATAGGAATATAATAAAAACATCTCAGACTAGTACTCAGAACTGGTGTTTATAAAGTATTTAGAAATTAGTTTTTTTGCTTTTTCTCAATTTTGGTTTTGAACCAAGCCTGAAATATTTCAGTCAAATAAGAGCCTATCGCTTATCATTGTAACTTGTTTACTTATCAGTAGTATGCTTTGTAAAATTGCTTTGCTTCAAGACTCCACAATGGTATAAGAGGCAAGCAATAGGTATCAAAAGTTAAACACTCTATTTAGAGACCAATGTTTTTACTGTTTAGTCATAAATGATGAAAGGAAACTTTCCAAGGTATGAGCTAGCTTCTTTGTTTTCATCTGCTTCACAACCAAATGTCGCCATTCGGTGGTACTTAACCCATTACCAAACAATAATGACATTTATCAACTTTGTTGCAGACGACTCAGGAAAACATTGCGGGAAAAGGAGAAATTGCTTGTGACAAGCAATTTTTCCTTTGCCCACACAGTTTTCTACCCCTTTGGAAGATTATTTTCTAATCTCATTACATTTTGAAATGTTGTCTGCAAACTCTTTCAATTTGGGACAGTCATGAATTTGGCGTTTGGTAAAGGTTTAAGTAGCCAATAAAATTTGCAGGTGTCTGAAATGCATGTAGACAACTCTGCAAACATTGTGGTTGAAAGAATGTAAAAAAACAAAAAACTCTTAAACCTTTACTTAAGTCAGTCTAAAGTTCACCATTTGAAGCATGTTAGAAATTTCTGTTATTAATTAGTTTGCCAAGCTGGAACTTTACAAAAAGAGACTGTATGCAGACTCAATGCTAAAAACCTTATTTGGGAGCAATAATAGGAGTGAGTTGCTGTCAAATTTTAAGAACAAAATGGATAAAAGGAAAACATTCCGACTCATGCGAGTCTATGGTTTTATTTGTATATTTTATTTGGTGTTTACATAGCGACAACAGTATTTAAGTTAGAATTCGATGGCTGGCTATTCATGGATGAAAGAAAACCCTTACTTAAAACCTATAAAGGCAAGATAAGATCTGAAAACCATCAGAGTTCAGTAAGTTATTTGGGAGACCTAACTCTCATGAAAATTTCAACTTAGTGCTAGCATTATTCTAACCCAATCTGAGAGGGGCTTCATGATGTTAAGTTCTCTCATCCCTTGGGCACAGAGATCCCTATGGAACTAGATACATAACAAAACATACTGCGCAGATCATTGCATGGTCTTAATATTCAACAGCTGGTGCACTGCATGTATTAGCAAGAGTTAGGTATGGAGCCCACAAAGGGACAAGGTACATCCCTGCATGGTCTTGATATTTAACAGTTGGTGTACTCCCTATCTAAGCAATGAGCAATTAAGAGTAATGTAACCTCCCAAATAGTTGAATGGTTTTATCACAAAAAAGGAGATGGTTTTCTCACAAAAAAGGAGAGTTTGTAACCCATGGTAACAGATTATTTGCAATTCCATAACAATACCCTAAACATGCTACCTTATTGCACATTAAAACCAAGATGGACGTGAATAATAAATCTATATGTTAAGAAGAAAAATAAAAATTTGAATAGGTTATTACAGTATACATGAAATATGCCTCAAGCAAAAATAATCTTCAAAATCCAGTAATCCCATACAAATAAATTAATTGGACTGACACTTTCTACCTCCATGGGTTATATTTCCTACAATATTAAATTCGCAATGACAATGTTCACTTTAACCCATTACCAAACAATAACTACATTTAAACCACTTTGCTGCAGACGACTCTGGAAAACACTGCGAGAAAAGGGAAAATTGCTCATGACAAGCAATTTCTCCTTTTACCACCGTTTTCTACTCAGAAGATAACTTTCCGTTTTTATCACATTTCAAAATTTAATCTGCAAACTCTTTCAATTTGGGACAGTTGAAAATTTGGCGTTTGGTAAAGGGTTTAATAAGCTGTGTTGATCGCAGAAATAAAAAGAAAACAAGCTTATATCTCCCCATTCTGAGAAGTTTGTAATAAAACTCCAGTCCATTTATCAAATAACCATGAATATTATTATATTCCTTCTTTGAACATAAGGTAAACCATTATGCATGAATACCAAAATCCCCTCTTACCCATTTTCACATGCTATCTTCTCCTACGGCATGAAGCCATTTGCACGAGATAAGGAATCAATACCATTATCTTACTTTTTAACATTAACCTCTTTCATCATTGAATGTTTCTTACATCACAACTGTGTTTTTCCAGTTGTACCCTTGAATTGGTTTGGCAGTAATTTGAATGTAATCATAAAGTTTGCAGTTACCCAAATACTATATCTTTCTATATAGGATTTAACACCATGTCAATAGTTCATCAGTTATAATATAGCTTTTCTTGAACTGACCAATACTAGGCTAGAGCCCTGAAAAGTCTTGCAAATGGACACTTCAGTGTAATTAGCTGTGCCGGTGAGACTTGAACCCAGGACCCCTGTATTACAAATTAAGCACCTTAACCACTTGGCTGAGCAGGAGCCGTAAGACAACTGTGTAAATTCCTTGATTATCAACAAGAATAATCTTATAATTGATGTGAAACCAGGAGCCTTAAGACAACTGTGTAAATTCTTTGAGTATCAACAAGAATTATCTTATAATTGATGAGAAACAAGGAGCCTTAAGACAACTGTGTAAATTTCTTGAGTATCAACAAGAATTATCTTATAATTGATGTGAAACCATCCCAAAGGTGCTTACTTGGTCATTCCCATTCAAAACATGAATGAGTTAACATTGATTGCCAGTTATTTCTTCATAGTTTACCAGGTTCTTAAATAAAGATAAACTGAAGCAAATGACAAACATTCAGACATTAAGTAGAAAAACATCATCATAAGAGAGCATCAAAAAAATATGCGAGAGGTACAAAGTGAATAAACACTTCAGATAGCAACAGTAAATAACACTTAATATATTACAACAAGGACTTTAGAAGATATTCGGGTCAGGTTATTTGTTCAAAGCAAGATTGCAGTACATTCATATTTATGAAAGAACTACTAGTTATGCATTTAACTCTTGACATCTTTTGTTAAAAATGTTTCTGTAGTCCTTTTCTGTCATATTTTGTTGAACCAATAGTTTATATTTCCTTTATAAAATGATGAAAACACCCTTTTTACAGAACAATGTCACTATCAACTCATACTTTCAAATGAGATTTTGTGCCATGTCCATATTGAAAGCAACAGCGGATGGCATTTATATAGCTTCAAATTAAAACTCTTTGAACCAAAAGAAAACCTTGTAACACAGGAAGAAACTGCTCATTAAGTGCAATTGCTTCTTTTGTCACAAATATTTCTTAACCCTATGATTTGTGCATTAAAATAAGTATGTCAGAAAAAAGAGCAAAATCATGAGTATATCTGGGATAACATTAAGCAGCCACTTCAAAAACAACATGATTGTGAAATCTCTGACTTGGTGATTTAGGAGCTTATTAGCTTATTATGAGGTGGCTTCATAAGGACTACTCAAGTCCAATTGGGCCCTTTTAGTATGGTGTTTATTTGATTTAAATATCTTGACATTCCATAACTTTGATGTGATTATCTGTTCCTTTCATCGAACTAACTGGCTTCTTGGACCAAGATGACTAGTGTAACTGTTCTTAATCATACATCCAAATTCTTTGATGTGGGTTTCCGCAAGAATCGCCTCAGTGTGGATACCAACAACAAAGTATTTGCGTAAGAAAATTGGTATAATTTATCTTAATATCATTGTGAACATTCCTTGCATTATCCAGGGACCAAGGATTGCCTTGCTTTATCCCCTGGAGAAGGTGGTCTTGCAAAAAAGCTCACGCAATCACAAGAAGCGAACAGAGAAAAATAATATATATACATAATTGAACAGTTAATTAAGACTGGGTTAAAATGGTCTCCTAATTAACAGCACTTTTTGTTTCCAGTGTTTGTTTCTCGATTAACGTCTATCCCTCCACTTTGTTGTGAATCTCGACCAGGCGTCTGTTAAATGAAATAAAAAAAATGGACCCATGTAAAATCTATGCCTTATGTAAAAGCTGAGTTTTATGTTTCATATATTAAACCCCAAGTGGTATCTTTTTTACAACCAATGCTAACGTTTTTAATAGATTCTTTCAATGATACAATGACTTTAGAAAAATTGTCTTTCTCAGATAAGAGATATAGACAATGTTACAAACAAACAATTCATGTCATATTTTCTTTTAAACTGAACTTCAAGGATACAACATCTGAACTATTGAAACAGTATGGGTAAATCCATCTCAGAGTGTTAAAAGTCAGTTATGTTGTAGGAAATGTTTCTGTCACCATGACAATTCGCTTTTTTAATTGCAAAATCAGCTGTAAATTATCTTTAACAATAAACAGTTTCAATACAGATATAAAGCCTCTCACCTTATCTAAAATACCATGGGCTAAGTCCATAAAAGCTTTTTCTACATTAATGTTAGCTTTTGCGCTTGTTTCTAAAAATGGAATTCCATGTTCCCTGGCAATCTGTTCAAATAAACAAAACTTAACGACATTATTTCTGTAATTATAATTGTAACAAAAGAAATACTTGGTGACAAACATCAGTGATTTTTTCCTTATACGTTAATAACCATAAAATGGACCCATTCCCAATCAAATTAACTGACCATTTTTGGCAACCAAACAGATATAAATTGAGCTAAAGGAAAATGTGCTACTCATGAATATCTGATAATGATAAGTGGCATTAGGATGATGATGGAATTAAAGTTCCTTGTTAACTCATATGAAACATCACAGAAAAGACTAATAAATTCTGTTGACAGATTGGTCTTAAACACCTATTTGTTCACTAATATGAAACATCACAGAAAAGACTAATAAATTATGTTGACAGATTGGTCTTTAACACCTATTTGTTCACTAATATGAAACATCACAGAAAAGACTAATAAATTCTGTTGACAGATTGGTCTTTAACACCCATTTGTTCACTAATATGAAACATCACAGAAAAGACTAATAAATTCTGTTGACAGATTGGTCTTTAACACCCATTTGTTCACTAATATGAAACATCACAGAAAAGACTAATAAATTCTGTTGACAGATTGGTCTTTAACACCTATTTGTTCACTAATATGAAACATCACAGAAAAGACTAACAAATTCTGTACAGATAGGTCTTTAACACCTATTTGTTCACTAATATGAAACATCACAGAAAAGACTAATAAATTCTGTTGACAGATTGGTCTTTAACACCTATTTGTTCACTAATATGAAACATCACAGAAAAGACTAATAAATTCTGTTGACAGATTGGTCTTTAACACCTATTTGTTCACTAATATGAAACATCACAGAAAAGACTAATAAATTCTGTTGACAGATTGGTCTTTAACACCCATTTGTTCACTAATATGAAACATCACAGAAAGGACTAATAAATTATGTTGACAGATTGGTCTTTAACACCTATTTGTTCACTAATATGAAACATCACAGAAAAGACTAATAAATTCTGTTGACAGATTGGTCTTTAACACCCATTTGTTCACTAATATGAAACATCACAGAAAAGACTAATAAATTCTGTTGACAGATTGGTCTTTAACACCTATTTGTTCACTAATATGAAACATCACAGAAAAGACTAATAAATTCTGTTGACAGATAGGTCTTTAACACCTATTTGTTCACTAATATGAAACATCACAGAAAAGACTAATAAATTCTGTTGACAGATTGGTCTTTAACACCCATTTGTTTACTAATATGAAACATCACAGAAAAGACTAATAACTTCTGTTGACAGATATGTCTTTAACACCTTTTTGTTCACTAATATGAAACATCACAGAAAAGACTATTAATTCTGTTGACAGATTGGTCTTTAACACCCATTTGTTCACTAATATGAAACATCACAGAAAAGACTAATAAATTCTGTTGACAGATTGGTCTTTAACACCTATTTGTTCACTAATATGAAACATCACAGAAAAGACTAATAAATTCTGTTGACAAATTGGTCTTCGACACCCATTTGTTCACTAATATGAAACATCACAGAAAAGACTAATAAATTCTGTTGACAGATTGGTTTTTAACACCCATTTGTTCACTAATATGAAACATCACAGAAAAGACTAATAAATTCTGTTGACAGATTGGTCTTTAACACCCATTTGTTCACTAATCAATTCTGTTGACAGATTGGTCTTTAACACCCATTTGTTCACTAATATGAAACATCACAGATAAGACTAATGAATTCTGTTGACAGATTGGTCTTTAACACCCATTTGTTCACTAATATGAAACATCACAGATAAGACTAATCAATTCTGTTGACAGATTGGTATTTAACACCTATTTGTTCACTAATCAATTCTGTTGACAGATTTATTTAACACCTATTTGTTCACTAATATGAAACATCACAGAAAAGACTAATAAATTATGTTGACAGATTGGTCTTTAACACCCATTTGTTCACTAATATGAAACATCACAGATAAGACTAATAAATTCTGTTGACAGATTGGTCTTTAACACCCATTTGTTCACTAATATGAAACATCACAGAAAAGACTAAAAGATTCTGTTGACAGATTGGTCTTTAACACCCATTTGTTCACTAATATGAAACATCACAGAAAAGACTAATAAATTCTGTTGACAGATTGGTCTTTAACACCTACATCAACAGTAGTCAAGTTATCTATATTAGTAGTCAGTCCGACTATCTTCATCCTCCAGTATTTTATTTACACAACAATTCAGATTTCTTTCCCAACCATGCTGGTAGTTTTCTAAAAAAAGATTTGCGTATTGTCTGCTTTCAAAAACCTTTAATATCTGCTTAATTTTGATAAGGAGAGATACTCAGACTAGCAAACAGGTTATATCACACTGAAAATTTACTCTTGGTGAAGCTTCCTGGATACATGACCAGTATACAAGCTGATTAATGGGTTAGTTCAGGAATTTTCAGCTTGTCCCTAACAGAGAACAAAGCCAGGACCATCAATACCAAAAGCTGATTCTCTGCCAATGCATCTCTGTCACCCTTTGCACCTTAATCATATCAAAATGCATTTCAATGAAATGACATTACTCATCATGTATGGACTGTCCTTTCATCACATTGGTATGTGTCTTCATGAACTAATCATATTTAGTTATGACGCTCTCTACATTTATCTTCCCTTTGAATCATTCAAATTAACCAGGTCTACACAAAATGCTTCTTTCCCTCTTTTAACACATTATTTTAACCATAAAACCTCTATGGTTGGAACTCATTAGAAATGTCTTGAGATAAATTTAATGACTGTCCATCATATAGATTTTACATAATTATTTTAGAAATACAACATACTTAAGTTTCTGTTACCTACATCATTATCTCTGAAAAATCATACTTACAGCTTCTCCCCTATCCTTAGAAACCTGTCGCTTATCTTCCATATCACATTTGTTCCCTAAAATCATCTTTTCGACATCTTCATTTGCATGCTGAAAGGATTTAATGCAAAAATAAGTTTTTAAACAATATTTTTTGTATTCTAGAATATATCAGGACTTTTTCTATGAAACAATGAAGTTTTCAATACAAAAATACATTTTACCTACGTTTTTTCTGAAAATGCAAACTTGTAATAAGCTCAAATATATGGCCTCAGATAATGTAAGCCAAAGAGTATGAAAGATAACCTGTTATATTTGAAAAAACATTGTTACAATAAGACAAAAAGCACATGCTGAGTTAATTATCCTTTTGTCATAGCATAGTATTCAGCCTTTGGCTTTGGGTGTATTAAAAGTGCTTGTTCACAGATAAGGAAATAAAAAAGTGCCTAAAAACATAAAGATTTCTGTACTGGCCTGTTCTATGAAACGAAAAGTCACTATAGATAGCTAATTTGGCTAAAAAATTATATATTATCGTAATTCCTAGCGAAACAATGTCAATTTCAAAACAGATGCATCACTTTTGAATCTTAATTTGATCTAAAATTAGACATCCATTTCATGTATATATCATGTGATCCATGAAAACTGTCTGTGATTTCAGTGAGATACAGTCTATTTATATCACTGTATTTCCTAAGCCCTGAGTTTGTCATAAATGAATAAAAGTCTAAATTGATTTTATACACATTCAATTGAGTGAATAAACACCATCTTCATGCATAGAGTCAAGGGCATTGACATACTGTGAAATGTTGATTTTATAGCATGTATCTTAATCTTGGAGCAAGAGATTTGAAATGAATATTCATGAATCTATGGGCTAACAGAAATTAGAAAATGAAGACAAACCTCATCTATGTTGCGTAACCACTTTGATATATTTTCAAATGTTTTGGCATTTGTAATATCGTACACCAACATAATACCCATGGCACCTCTGTAGTAGGATGTGGTAATAGTGTGGAATCTTTCCTGACCAGCTGTATCCCTAAAAGGAAACCAAAAACTCATCAAACAAGTATATAACTTTTCTTTAAAGATCAAAAACATTAAAAGTTGAAATGGACTAAAGATATCAATGAAAACATGCTTAATTCGTTGCTATGCATTGGAATTATGGTACAGCAGTTTAATTGTGAATATACTTTATTCTGTCTTTTGAGAATTTTAAATGTAACCTTTGTTTTCAAATTTCGTTCACAATCACAGATCAGGAAGATGTCAGTTCTGGCGGTTTTTGACCGATTTCGGTTGTGCTGGACCGAATGCAAGTTAAAATATCGGTCCAGGTATTACAGACAGATATGGTATTCTACGCACATAACAGTACATGTATCTTCATTATCCCAAAGTTAATCAGCAAATCATAGTTCCCATTATGATAAAAAAAATAACCGGAATAACTGAAGCTCTTTTACATAGTAAACAAACCAATAATCAATACAAATTGTGATCAAAACCAGTACCTCCCATTATGAAAATGTTCATAACAACAAGTACAAAAAGTGTCAAAACCACAACATCTCACTTCGAAACAGTCAAATCAGCTTGTGATTACAAAACTTTTATCGTAACTTGATACCTAGTCAAATAGGTTCTTACCATATTTGCAGCTTGATTTTCTTCCCTCCAAGTTCTACTGTTTTTATCTTGAAGTCAATTCCTACAACATAGAAAGAATGGGGTTAAAAACAAATAAATTTTGAATTTAACAAAATACCTCTCATATCAACATGTCATATATTTCACAGCAGAGACATGAAAGAAAACAATATGATTAAAAACGTATATATGCCTTTTTTAATGTTATAAAATTTCTTTCCCCCGATTGAAAATATAAGACGCTTGCAAACTTGTATTACAATCATCATTTGAATGCTTTTGATTCTAGGACTCTTTTGAAAACTCTACAACAGAATTCCAAGGTACCTAAATGATAAACATTACAATATTAAGTTTCCTTTATAGTGCTGGAACAAACTTCATTCATGATGCTTAAGCAAACAAGTTGGATCCAGGCCAGCCGCCAAGTAAATTGGCAGCTGGCCTGTGATCTAACCTGTTTGCTACACTGAGTATCTTTTCTCATCAAAATTGAGCAGATAGTTAAGATTTAGGAAAGCAGACCAAACAAGAATCTTTTTTACATAATTACCTAGCATTCAGGGACATGCTTGCATAGACATTTGTCTACAAAAACCTTAATATAACAACCTGCAGATAGTCTGCTAGTCAAAATAGTTTGACGTCGAGGTTGCTTTCTATTTTCTGTTGGGGCAATTGCTTTCTATTTTCTGATGGACTTATTTATTCTAATTTTCGGATTTAAAGCACAAAATGGCCATTCAAAGTCAATTGATATGACAAGGTATGTTAAATAAACTTGTATACCACCAAACAATGGCATTAAATGCCGTTAATAGGTTTTCCCATTCCAGTGTGCAGAATGAAATTATCGGGAGCAAAAAATCGCCAACCAACATTATCTAATTTAACTGTTCTTACATAGTTAATATGCGGAATACAGACATGAAAAGTGCATGGATTGATAAAAATAAAAAGGGGTTAATTCACAACTGTGAGTAAAATAATTAGATAATTTTGAATAACAATGGAAATATCAGTCTTCAAACGGTGCGACAAAAAGTGGCCACCATTAAATGAATGGTTCGAAAGTTTGACTTGACGGGAGATATTGCCTGATACAAAGATTTATCAATATTTTTTTAAGCGTGTCAAATTAGTTTGACTAAACCTGGAGCTTATCTTTAAGAAAACCCTGTTAGAGTTTGCCTTTTCAAAATGAAAGGCTCTGATGGGTGACATATCCAAATATATATACCTGGATCTGGATACCTGGCTCTTTGGGCCATCATTTTAGAAAACAAAGATTCTGTCTTGGCCGCTCTATTGAATTTTCTCTATTACTAATAACAGGTTGGTTTGAATTTCTTAGTATTCCAGTACTCATTTTTATTTTTAAAACTTTTAAGACTGTCTGCTGATATTGTCCTCCTATAACTCAAGTTATTCCAGAAATGAATAGATCTCTGGGAGAAAGTATTTAATCTATCTCTTTTGAAACGCTTTTTTGTCTTGAAGGTTAGTGTCCATGGAGGTTACTCTGGCTGAGTATAAACATAATCGGCCATATAAGACTCTACTTATCATAAATTTCTATGCCATTAATGGTAAAAAAGAACAAAAACAGCTTTGCTAAACAATAATCAACTTTCATATTTTATCACAAATGATTTGAATAACAAATGTATCAGTTATGATAGGTTAACTTTATGTTTAAAATGAATATAATTTCTAAATGTCAGTGAAGAATGAATCATTGCGTCGCTAAAGTGGGTGGGGTAACTCACCTATGGTGGAAATAAATGTTGTGTTAAACGCATCATCGGAAAATCTGAATAAAAGACAAGTCTTCCCAACACCAGAATCACCGATCAGCAGCAGTTTGAATAACAAATCATAAGTCTTTTTTGCCATTATCAACCACAAAAATGCAAATGGCGGATTTTGTAGATGGGTCGATCTCACTGATGTTCAACGTTCAAAATCAATGCGAGTATCTGGCTTGTGGTTAACAACTGTTTGTAAGTAAGCATAATTTTTATACAAAGGGGAATCTCCTTTTATAAGCCGTGTGTCTATAAATTCTAATGACTTTAATCAACGAAAAAAACGTCACTTCCTTATCCGGCAGATGGCGAGATAAAACCCAATGGGAGACTACTCACAAAGGATGAATCATATAATTAAGAACAAGGAAATAAATATACGAAATGTAATTTATGTCAAGATCTCTGTTTCGTTCCTGTTTGTTTGTATGGTATCTTTTTGTCTAGTGTCTACCTGCCTGTGTTTGTCTGTCGGTCTCTGCCAGTCTCCGTCCGCCCGCCCGTCCGTCCGTCCGTCCGTCCGTCCGCTGGCTTGCTTGCTTGCTGTGTAAGTCTCACCCTCTCTGAGTGTCTATGTGTCTGTCTGAGTGTCTGTGTAGCTGTCTGCCTGAATGTATGTCTGTCTGAGTGTCCGTCTGCCTGATTGTATGTCTGTTTGAGTGTCTGTCTTTCTCTCTGCCTGAGTGTATATTTGTCTGGGTGTTTGTCTGTCTGTGTTCCTGCCTGTCTGTCTATCTTTCTGCCTGAGTGTGTGTCTGTCTGTCTTTCTTTCTGCCTTAGTGTATGTCTATCAGTGTTTCTGTCTGTCTGTGTTTCTGTCTGTGTTTCTGTCTGTCTGAGTGTATGTCTGTGTGAGTGTATGTCTGTTTGACTGTATGTCTGTTTACCTGTTTGGGGGTATATCTGCGTGTATGTCTGCCTGCGTGTATGTCTGTCTGAGTGTATGTCTGTCTGAGTCTATGCCTGTCTGATTCTATGCCTGTCTGAGTGCATGTCTGTCTGAGTGTATATCTGTGTGTATATCTGTCTGAGTGCATGCCTGTCTGAGTGTTTATCTGCGTGTATCCCTGTCTGCATGTATGTCTGTCTGAGTGTATGTCTGTCTGAGTGTATGCCTGTCTGAGTGTTTATCTGAGTGCATACCTGTCTGAGTGCATGCCTGTCTGAGTACATGCCTGTCTGAGTGCATGCCTGTCTGGCGGTATATCTGCGTGTACGTCTGTCTGCGTGTATGCATGTCTGAGTGTATGTCTGTCTGAGTGTATACCTGTCTGAGTGTATGCCCGACTGAGTGTATATCTGCGTGTATGCCTGTCTGAGTGCATGCCTGTCTGAGTGTATATCTGCGTGTATGTCTGTCTGTGTGTATGTCTGTCTGTCTGTCTGAGTGTATGTCTGTCTGACTCTATGCCTGTCTGACTCTTTGCCTGTCTGAGTGTATGCCTGTTTACCTGTTTGAGCGTATATCTGCGTGTCTGTCTGTATGAATGGCTGACTCGCGCACTGACTTGCTACAGGTGTTTTTCTTGCTGGCTGCACGAGTGTCTTTCTATCTGTCTATATGCTTGCATGGTTGTCTGTCTGTCTGTCTGTCTGTCTGTCTGTCTGTCTGTCTGTCTGTCTGTCTGTCTGTCTGTCTGTCTGTCTGTCTGTCTGTCTGGCTGTCTGTCTATCTGTCTGTCTGTCTGTCTGTCTGTCTGTCTGTCTGTCTGTCTGTCTGTCTGTCTGTCTGTCTATCTGTCTGTCTGTCTGTCTGTCTGTCTGTCTGTCTGTCTGTCTGTCTGTCTGTCTGTCTGTCTGTCTATCTGTCTGTCTGTCTGTCTGTCTGTCTGTCTGTCTGTCTGTCTGTCTGTCTGTCTGTCTGTCTGTCTGTCTGTCTGTCTGTCTGTCTGTCTGTCTGTCTGTCTGTCTGTCTGTCTGTCTGTCTTCTGTCTGTCTGTCTGTCTGTCTGTCTGTCTGTCTGTCTGTCTGTCTGTCTGTCTGTCTGTCTGTCTGTCTGTCTGTCTGTCTGTCTGTCTGTCTGTCTGTCTGTCTGTCTGTCTGTCTGTCTGTCTGTCTGTCTGTCTGTCTGTCTGTCTGTCTGTCTGTCTGTCTGTCTGTCTGTCTGTCTGTCTGTCTGTCTGTCTGTCTGTCTGTCTGTCTGTCTGTGTCTGTCTGTCTGTCTGTCTGTCTGTCTGTCTGTCTGTCTGTCTGTCTGTCTGTCTGTCTGTCTGTCTGTCTGTCTGATATTAAGCATAATTTTAAATTTTCGCAAGATGAATACCATTAGGTTGATTGAATAGGCGACGTGAAACTGTATTCTAAAAGATACTTTGACATTTATATAAAACTCTGACTTCTATATGTTCCTGGTAAAAGGAAGCCAAATTTAAGGAAATTTGCACTGGAAAAGATACGATCGAGGCCATCCTTACAAACGCAATGAGGAAGTAAGGGGCAAAGCCCGTCTGGACTTTATCATTGACAAAGATACGACTTGAAACATCTCATATACGCTTGTAACTTGATATATTCAATTTTGAGAACGTACTTAAACAGTGCAAAATACTCAAATTATTTTCTTATCTCACATAGTGGAGATCAAGAATGTTTCAACCAAGGTATTCAAAGACAGCTAATTCACGGATAGATGGGTTATTGGTATTGTCTTGGGCAACTTGATGAACCCGAGATACATGTATCTATAAACCATCTCTAAAGTTCTCCATAAATCCACCATTTCCAGCTTTTGTGACATGATAGACAGACAAAGTGGTTGATCATTCCAAATAGATTGATCTATCCAATGGCCTTGTTCTTAATATTCATTCAAAATATAAGTACTTGTAAGACACTTCCTGATTCCTTGGTAAAGCTTTACTCAGTGATAGCGACTACATCACGGTAACGAATTGAAAGTGCTTGTTCACAGAAGAGCAAATTTGAATATTAGAATAAAATGTCATTGAAACTTGTTTAAAGCTTTTGTATTGTTGTTTGATTTACAATCGAAAGTAACTATTGAAAGCATAATAAATTCTGGAAATGTCGATTTATCTAAGTAAGAGCAGTGTATATACATGCAGTATATCTCAAAGGCGATATCACCATCTCAAAGGCGATGTCACCCTTTTGGATTAAAATACACGTTAGTTCATTGTATACACACGTTAATGAATAAAAAAGAAACGATCTAACTATGTTTCCAATGGCTATTCCTTAGTGAGTAATCATCATATCGTATTTGTTTTACATCGATTGTGAAGGAAGCTGAAAGCTTCTTCAAAGCCACTCTCGATGACTGCTTTCTGGATACTAAACCAGTAATCGCGCCGGTATGTGCGTTAGCCCTGGAAATTTTCACCCCGCCTAACGGTACAAGAGCCCGACGCTCTACCCCTGCACCAATGTCAACAGTACTATGTACTTGTTTAATAAAATATGTTCTGTTCTGTTGTGTTCTTTAACTTCCAAATTTACTCACATCTGTTAAGAAGCACATTCAACCTGCTGCAGAAGACTTGAAAAAAACACCCGACATTTCTGTTTATGTTAGTTTTGTATATATATTCTGTTAGGTTCAGTCAAATAACTTCCACACCCATATAAGGGAATGGGCTTTTAATCTCATACACCGATACGACGTTATTCAATGCAATGTGTAACCTTTCTTTAATATACCATTTTCAGTTTCATAGCCAAACGTACACCACGTCATAAATTTTCGACCTGTGTAGCGACGCCCGACACATCAGGAATGGAAGAAACACGTATTTACTAAAGTACTTTCCCTACCACAAAAATGTATTCAATTGGAAGAATATTAGCCATTTACATGTTCGTTTGCCGTCTGCAAAATCTTTCAATTTCGGAAGTTAAAACATATTTGTCATTGTTTCATTATTTAACTCGTATGCTGAGTCAACCATCTTGTGAGGGTTTTAAGTTTTAACCCATTACCAGACAAAATTTGTTACAGACGACTCTGGCAAATATGGTGGGAAAAGAAAAAAATTCTCGTAAAGATAGAATTTCTCCTTTCCCCACAATGTTGTCTACTCTATTAAAAGATTATTTTCTAATTTCATCGCATTTTGAAATGTCGTCTGCAAGTTCTTTCAATTTGGGACAGTCGAAAATTTGGCGTTTAGTAAAGGATTAAACTTCGATGATTTTTTGGGGGCGTGTGTGGGTTATGTTTTTGGGGTTCTTTTAATGTTTTTATTCAAATTTCAAAACGTGTAATCAAACAACAATCTCCTTTAGAAAAACACCGGACATGCTTTATTTCCAACGCCATAACACAATGGCCATTGTGACATCAAAGTTACATAAAATCACGTAACAGAAAAGAAACATTTGCCCACTCAATTCATACTTCAATTGAGCATAACGTCTTTGTCCTGACCCATTTCTCTATACGGGGATTTTGATCAAATCGTTATCGCTAAAGCAACAGCGAATAACAGACGACAGAATATATAGTACGAAAAAAATGGCCGGTGTCATGCGAAAAAAGTTTCTCAGACATGTTTTATCGATTCTTTATTTGTGTTCTTTATCACACTTGACTTATTATTTATTTTACAGCAATTGTGCAAAAGGTTCTTACAACTTAGATTAACCACCGTCGATTCTGCTTCCTGAATACATAACCAGTACTCGCGTCGAATATGGATTGCAAAAAGGTTGCAAGACAGATCCCACTTCTCACAGGATTCAAACCCACGACACCCATGTCTCAACGCCGACGCTCTACCCCTGGTTAAGTGATCTCCACTCTACTCTTGTCACGGTGGTTTTTAAAGGCACATCAAAGGAGAGGAGTACAAATAAATTACTGAAAAAATATATTGAGTTCTTTTATTATATTCATTAAAGTCATCAGAATTAATTTAGGAATGCATTGAGACCCTATTTAATATACTCATTTTAAATAAATTATTTTGTGCTTGAAATATAGCGGTCTCCAATTCAATAATGTTTATCAACAACCTGTTTGTTTTCATATTCAAAATAACGAATTATGATTGGTCGGTTAAAAAATGTGTGTATCAACTGTCAAGGTCAGAGGTAAAGAATCAGGCGATAAAGAAACCCATATAAAGAAAAAGAAAAAGAATCAGGAAATCTGAATTATAAAACTTGCTAATCTGGGTTATTTCTGGTTTACTTTCACATTTAAGTTGTGCTGATGGTGTTTTCTGGTGAAAACTACTTTAATCTGTCCAAAAGTTTACTAAATAATATAGTTTGATATAGCATTAATCTCCTTTAATGGGCCTTTAAATGCTTCTGTGGCATTTAGAAGTAGAATAAAGGGAAAGGATTTTTACGTTAATGGCTATGTCATTCATTATGTCAAATGTTAGCGGATCATATGTAGCATTAAACAGTAAATCAGTCCTATCGCGACAATAAATGCTCCTATTGATGGTCTCTGTATTTTCTGAAGTCTGCTACAAACATTTCAAACAACCGATTGCTCCTAGAAATATCACTGTCATGTTTTATATATGTTTCTTAACCATTTAGGATGAGGTGTTTGGTCAAGTATTTAGACAAGAACATTTATAAAAACATTATACTTAGACAGGGGTGGTAAATTCAACTTTCCGCATTGCTCGGCTTGACCAAAAGGCCTAATGGACAAGTGCATTTTTACTGGAATGTACTATACAACCAACCTACGGACAAGTATAGGAAATGACTGGCATTTACGGGCAAGTTGATTAAAACCAGATTTCGCCACCCCTGAAAATGTCGTATAATGAAATAAAGTGATCCAGCAAACCATTTTTATTTTTCCTGAATTTGTATTTTAGATGCTGATTTCACAGATTTGAACGAAATCGTTCGGGGAATCAATTCTGTTTCTCTCGTACTTCACGACTAATTGTTGATCTAAGCTCAACGCTTTTTGGGAGTATGTTGTGATTCTCGCTTAAAGAAACCAAGAGTTGAGTTAGCCTTTTATCTAATTCGATCAATATGAGTGGTCCATTCGAGGTTTTCAGAAAATGTAAGGCCCAGGTATGGATTGCACTTGTTTAAGGGTGAGGTCGTTTGGATGAAGAAAAGGTGAGGGTCTTTGCTTAATGTTTGAATGGTAGTATTTCTTTTCGTTGGTTTCTCTACCCTACATATCTGCCCAATTTAGCAGGTTATCCAGTTTTATTTTTTGGAAGGAGGGGGAAATAAGATGGTCGTTTTGTTGTTTGATGTTTCGATAGAGCAAGCAATTATCAGCAAAAAGTCTTACTTTGAAATTAAACAGATTCTAGTGTGTCATTAATATGGAACAGTTATAATAACGGCCCTAATAATGTTTCTTTAGGACATACAAAACCTACGCCCGCAGAATTGGAAGTTTTGGCATTCACAACAACACTCATTACGCGTTTGGTGCAAAAAGGCTCAATCTAAAGAAGAATAGATGCCGCAATTCCATATGCCTCAAGCTTCGACGGCAGACTTTTGTGGAATGAAGTATCAAAAGCTTTATTGATATCTAGTATCAATACATCAACTTATGTATCACTATTAAAGGATGAAGGTCACAGGTACACCACCAGATGCGTTTCGCATGAATAACCCGCACGAAAGCAGCGATTCAATCTTGAAAGAACGTTATGGTTGTTTAAATGAAGAAGATACATATATGCAGATGATTTGTTCCAACAGTTAGATAGCACGTGTAAGAGAGGCTGGTCTATAATGTTCGGCAGCATGTTTATACCCTTTTTGAACACTGGTGCTTTGTTGACACTTTTCCAGTCATGGGGGCCTTCTCCTAAATTCACTATCATTTGGAATATACATGTATTTGCAGGAGATATCTCAGATGCCCATTCTTGAAGGACATGGTCCTGTAGTTGATCATTGCCTACTGTTTTGTTGACTTTCATGTATGCAAAGGTTCCAAGACACTAAACTTTTGAATTTCTAATTTCGGCATTTTGATGAACTCGGCCATTTGTGAAGCAAGGGTTGTGTTCACCATCCTTAGTAATGACCGACAACGTATTTCCAGAACGGTTTAGCATTGTTTTTTTTTCAAGCCTTTTATTTATTGAACACATAATGGCATTTACTCTGGCGAATTTCTCGTTTACACCCCTTTCGATATTTTCTGTAGTTTAAACAATTATTCGGGCTGTTTTCCGTTGCCTTTCTGTATCATCAGAGACATAGATAGATGTTATCTATGTCTCTGGTATAATCCAGCTTTCGTCTGATGGACAGTTTAATTTTTTCGCAAATCCATGGAGCGAAAACATTCTGCCAGAGACATAGATAACATGTCTCTGATTCTGCCTTAGATTCTTAGATGTGACATGTCTGTCTACAGATTCTGTGATTGTTTCTTTATAGTCTAAAGTTCCAACTGAACATTACGTTCTAGCAGTATAATAGTCCTGTCCAAGAAGTAGTACTTCTCGAGGAAACCACTCCTCGACTTTCATATAAATTAACTTCGGGGAAACCACTCTTCGGGGAAACGACCGTCAACACGGGAGATATAGCAAGATACAAAAAAAACCTTAATATTTTCCGATCGCGTCTTGAATTAGTTGGACCAAAGGTCTAAGATATTATTTTCATACATTTGTCTTTGGTGTTTGCAAGATAGATTAAATCTGATAGACAAGTCTAGCAGAGCCTGTTTTACCCATTTTGCTTGGGAATTTTCTACAATGAACAATAAACTTATCAATCCATATCTGGAGAGTAAAAAACTCATCCGCAAAAGTAATCTGTTCAACAATTTCAGCACATGCCAATGGTTGGTCCCTACTCATTCATTACATTACATTATTCGTTATTGCAAAAACAGTTGCAGTTTATAGCAATTTTTACATTATAAAAACATTCCATGACAAAAAACATATAAGAGAACATACAAAAGCATAGATGTTACCTGAAGAACAAAAATAGTTAGGAAGCGAATTTATACTAATCGAGACATAGATAACATTATCTATGTCTCTGTAGTAATGATTCATTTTCATAAGACATTAACTTCCCTTGAAAATGAATTACTAGTGTTAGTTGTTTTGTTTACCTGCAAAGAAGATGAATTTTGTCAAATTATTCAATATGATAAGAGAATTTGAAGACATAAGATTAATACATTTTTTTATTGACGGCCATGTATGATAATAACTTGTTATGTATTTCTTTCTTAAGTCTGTAAACTTTGAGCATATAAGTAAGAAATGATACTCGTTTTCCACTAATCCAGAAGTACAATTTGGACAAATTCGTTGATTTTGTGGTATGATATTATGAAGCCCGACTTCAATGTTAAGAGTATGTGTAGACGTACGTATTTTCAGAGACATAGATAACATGTTATCTATGTCTCTGGTATTTTAATTAAAGCGTTTCTATATTTTGCCTCTTTGATACAGTCTAAGTACTTTTCAATAATGAATGAATGTTTAAATAAACTGTATGTTTTTAAGCGAGATGAGTTATTGATAGATGCATATCAGTGCTGTTGGACTACGTCATTTATTCTTTGTTAATTCTCTGGTTAATTGGATTAAGATTGATTAGCCTATTAAGTTGAGTTGGTTTTCCCACAAATGCGATAAACCTATTTCATCTAAAATTGTTTTTATATTATACCCCCAATTTTCATCCTGATAAATGTTACCATTATCAACACCGTTTTTTAACATTATGTACGTTTTGTATAAAAGTGTTTGTTCATTCGAATTCAGAATTCAAACAAATAAGACGCGTACAACACGTTGTAAACCTCATTCCCAAAATTGTTTATCGACCAATCACAGTGGATAGCGGACGACGCGATAAACATGGCCGACTCTAGCAATGGAAACTTGGATATGTATCCTCCCCCGGCACGTTTACAGGCTGAAACTCATGTGAAGAATGTGGAACAATACAAGGAGATGTATGAACGATCGGTGAATGATCCAGCTGGATTTTGGGGCGACATTGCAAAGAACTTTCACTGGGAATCTCCGCCGACAGGCGAGTTTCTGGAATACAACTTCGATGTACGAAAAGGCCCCATTTCCACCAAATGGATGGCTGGGGCAAAGACGAACATCTGCTACAACGCCGTGGACAGACATGTTCTCAACGGAAAGGGAGACGACATAGCATTTTACTGGTAAGTTAATTGCAGGAAATAGATTCCCATTCTAATACACATGATTGAGACATAATTAGAATTTAGATACCTAATGTTTCGCTATCATAGTGATCCGCACCTTTGACATTTCGCACCAAGTGTTGATGATCATGGTTAAGTTTTACGCTTTGGTTGTTGTGAATAAATTTGCTTAAATCCAATTATGGAAATAACAAAAAATCGTTATTCATTCTGAGTTGAATAATGAATAAGAAACTTGGTGTATTCATGCAAACGTTAATGCAGTCAGATAATCACAGACTGGGAGTTTATACAAACTTAAAGACGCTATTTGATTTAAAGACATAAAGACATTGGGACAGTTACATTAATGGAAGAAGAAGAAAGTGACACTCCACTTTAAATTGGCTTTGATTGTCCATAACTCTCTTAAGATAACCACCACATTTGAGGGAAGTGCATGCTTCTTGATTCGCCAATTAAAGTTCCTGCTAATGACGAACAAATGCCCTCTGCCAAAGCATTTTCTTTTATCATTGTAAATCTGGGGTATTTCCTTGTTTAGTCAATACAACAGGACAACAGTAAGTTCAGTAAATGACAAGTTTGGTCAAAAGGTAAAGTAGAGTTAAAGGTCCAGCGGTTTCGGTAAATTGGTCTTATTTAATAGTTAAGGGTGTGGAGTTTCCTGATAATGGGTTGATTTTAAACAATGCTTAGTGTAATTGACTAGTTTAATTGTGTTGATTTTGATACTGTGGTACTCAATCAAACCCCAAGTATCAATCAGGAGACACCAAATTGTATAAATGGTTGTTTCCCTAGTCAATCTTGTAGATAATAGTATGTTTTATTTCAAATGCGATTAAAATGTTTTTAAACACCCAATTAAATTGTTGTTTTCACTACACAGAATAGTAAACTATATTTCACATGAGAAGTATTCCTTTTATGCCACAGTACTTTATACTCAATATTTCATAGAACTTATACTTGTCTCATACTTTTGTCATCTGCTTATGCTTTTAGTTTCTACCATTATCTAAGTTTCTTATTGTGGACTGTATACATAAGCTTAAGTTTCTTCAGGCAACTGGATACTGTTTTACTAAACAACTTAGGAAAATAGGTCTTTTAGTAAAAACTGATGTACATGAATATCATTCTGAATTATAGTACAGTATTGTAATGTGACACATCATTGAAAGGGTCCCCGGAGAGGCAATTCCAATGATGTGTTACTTTCAAATATTGTTTATCTCAATATTGAAATAATAGGAAATATTGTTTTGAACTTAAGCAATTTTAGCATGAAATTAAATGTAACATAAAACACTACCTTGGATTTAACTCTTCTTTAATAGTGAATTCAATTGTTCATGAGAAAGTATTTAGAAGTCTCACTTCTATGGAAATAAAAAGGAATTTAAATCCTGAAGGAAATGTTTTACATTTTGACAATCATAGAAATTGCTGATTAGAAATTACTATGATTGTCACAATTATTTCGCCAAGCCTTCTGTAATATGTGGTTGAAATGAGAATGAACTATAATGTTATAATGGGTATTTTGGGTAAAGAAGGAAGTAAATTAATTTAATCACCTGAGAAGGGGGAGGGACGTAAAAATAATTCTACCTGGCTCATAATTTACCTCCCTTTTGGACCTTGCACTCTTTGTTAAAGTGGTTGAATGCATGTGTATTTGAAATCTTTTGCTGGAGTCATTTTATAAATCCCTTTGCCTCATTAAATCCTTTATGAGTCACTTTCGACTGCTTAACTGGGATTGAAAAGAAATCACAAAGAATTCTTTGATTCGCACATTTCCCAATGAAGTCATGATCAATTCCTTTTTTGTGTGAATGGTTTTGTTAATTGTATAACATATAAGTTTTAAAAACATTTCAAGGGGGCTTTCATGGCTCAGGGTTTTTTGGGTTATATAAAAGGCACCTTCCTAATTGAAAATCCCTTTGAAATGATTTAGTTTTCCCCCAAATTCCAAGTCGTATCTATTTTTGCCAAATTAAAAAATTTCAGTGATAAAACTCCAAAATCAACAGGCATATGCCTCTTCCCAAATAAGGAATAAAAGTCCTGTGGCTTGTAGTTAGAGTAAATAACTTCAGATGACATGAGCCCTTCTTGGGATGAGAATTTGCGGTATGGGTAGCATGAGCCCAGTTGACTTTATACGTAATGCAGATGGTTCTGTCTAGCCCTATGCTGCTGTGTGAGGGTGTCAACCTTGTTGTTCATGAGGTGGACCTCAAAATATCAGTGAGAAACTGATGATGCAATGTTTAACTCTAACAAACAAAAAATTCCAAGAATCAAATAAACATTTAGGAAAAAGCTTGTTTTTTTCCTTTTGTATGATAGAAAATATTGTTTGAAACAAAACAAAAATGTTTTCAATAGCAGTTTCAAAAGTAACTGCACCATATAAGTAAGATTATAGGATTGGTTTATAGAATTACAATATATGCTCAATTAATTACTGGTAGTTGATAATATGAAATTTTAGATCAGATGCCTAGTTACAGGGATTTTTTGCCTAAGATTTATAACTACGGTCCGCAGAAGGAACCATTCCAAAACCATCATGGCAAAGGCTTAATTCTTCCCAAATACACATGGATAAGATAGCTTATTTAAGGTTTATGCATGAATCATTTAAAAAAATCTAGATTGCTAAATTAAGGGAATTTATAATCAGGGCCTATTTTCTTTGAATGCGGAAGGGGCCTCGACAGAATCATAAAGCTGGTGTGAATTTGAATACTTAGAAAAACTGCATGGTTTAAAAGAAATTTCCAATTTGGAAGGTGCCTTTTATGAACCCTTTTAATGAGACGAATCTAAGATTCTGATGGAACTTGTAAATCAATTTAAGAAGATAGAATGAAAAAATAGCTCTCATAAAGTGCCATTTTCAGGATCTTTGTACCATTTTGTCTTCAGTGTTTTATTTGATGCAAAATCTCATGCTGAAATAGATTAAAGAAAATCTAAAATTACTGAACCCATTATAGCTTTTGTTTAATATACAGATTAAGATAATAAATAACATACAGGTCTATAGGAAGAAATCAACTCTTGAAAATGGATACCTGTCTAGACCAAACTCATATTATCTAAATATGGGCCATTTGTTCAGCTCTAATTGCAGTAGATGATATGACTCTTTGATGTAGAAATCTGCAGCAGTGTACAATTGAAGACGATATGGTAAAATGTATATCCATTAATAGATATTTAACTGCTCCTTAAGTATTGAAATTTATAATTGCAAGAAGTTTGCTTGTCACATTGAAATTCTTCTTTTGTCACAGAGTTTTCAATTAATGCTAAAGTTGGTAAACATTATGGGAAAGTGAAATGGTTTAAAGCCTTTAAAGGTTCTTGTTCACAGATGTTAAGAAATTTGGAAGTTAGAAATTAATTTCTTTGAAACTGCTCAAAAGATGTACTGTTATATCATACACTGTAGAATAGTCAATGGAAGCAACATGAGACTGTTTTCAATTCTTAAAATTGTGTATACATTGAATTAATATGTTTTCAATTTGTGCAATAACGTGCAATCACTTTTGAGAACAACCACATGAAAATTATACATACTGATGAATTGACGCTTCCTTAAGTAACTATGCTTACAAAAGCTACTTTTGATTGTATATCAAACAATCATACAAAAGTTGTATTGTTTCAACAACACATTATTTTGACTTTCAAATGCTCTCTTCTGTGAACAAGCACCTTTAAGGGGTCCCAGAATTGTTTCCTTGGGATTTATCCATAGACAGCCATAACAGTGAAAACCCCATGTAATACAAATGATTTCTCCCATAAAATGACAAATACAATTCCAAGATATCACAAGACATTAAGGCAAAAAATCCCTGGGCTGTATTATTGACTCTAGTAATCAATAGCTGAGATTCTGATATATCTCTCCAGAAAGACACAATTTTTTATAGTCCCTGATTGATAGAGCGTGCAGACAATAATTGAAATTACTTCCAGGGTCCTGCTATGAAGGATATAGGAGTGATTTACATAGTGTATGAAAACTTCTGCAATCCTTATTTATTTAATTTCATTTTAGTCCAGAGGACCTACATTATAGGGCTTTTCCCTTTTTTGAGACAAAAAAAATGAAACAAGTGTCTCTTACTAGGTAGTCAGAGAAAGGTAAATCATTGAGTTAAGGATTTTTTTCCAAATAATGTAAGCAAAAATGGCACCCATTGTTTTCCCAAAATAATTGTTGCTTCAAATCATATGCATCCCCAAAACCCATTGTTTTACTTTCAAAAAATAACCCTGATGCAAGACTACAACAGCTCTTCTCAATATGCTTTGATATTCTTTCTCATCTATCAATGCCTCCAACTGATGTTTTCAATGGGGCAAAATCTGGAAAATCCATAAAAGGGCTTGGGGATGGTAGTAATTTAGGAAACCATCAATTTAAAGAGTTGTTACAGTGCTCTTGATTAAAGGATAGATGAGTTTTATGTATGCACTCCATTTTGTTCATCTAAACCATGAACTGAACTCAATGCTGATGAAAGTAACTGTTAACTTTCCCAAATTGGAATAGTTTGCAGATGACATATCAAAATGTGATGAAATTGGAAAAAAAAAATTCTGATAGGGCAGAAAACATTGTGTGAAAAGGAAAAATTGCTCATTATGATAGTCGTGCATTGATCCCTCTTTCTGTTGTTTCAATTTCGACCTTCTATATTGTTTCAGATAAGAGAAAAGTGTTTATAATGCAATTCACTTCGATCAATTTTTCTTTTTCTAGGGAAGGAAATGACCCTTCTGATGACGGTAAAATCACATTTAGCCAGTTAAAGGATCAAGTATGCAAGTTTTCAAACGTCCTCAAAACCCTAGGTAAGTGTTTCCTAGCCAGAATATAGGGATTTCATTATAAGAATCCAACAAAAATGCAGCTTGAGGATATTTCTTGTTTATATTTTTTTTAAATTATGCAGAAAAACATATTACTTAACCAATTGCCAAGCTATAACGAAATTTGACCAGTTTGTTGCAGACGACTCTGGAAAACATTGTGGAAATAGGAGAAATTGCTCTTAACGAGCAATTTCCCCTTTTCCCACATCTTTTCTGCTTTATCAGAAGTTTATTTATCAATTTCATCACATTTTGAAATATCGTCTGCTAACTCTTTCAATTTGGGACAGTCGAAAATTTGGCGTTTGGTAAAGGGTTAAGATAAGAAAAGCCAGTGGATTGCAGATTTTCTTTTGTCACATTATTTGTCTTTTCCTTTCTGATGCACTTGTAACGGCACAAATATGTACTGTGGATAGTCCGCTAACCCTTTGCTGACTTGTTAATCTGCGTAACGTTTCCCAGATAAGGGAATAAGATATACTGATCAGTTCTTCAATGGGTGTAATACAATCTAGGCCAGCTAATAATGTCAGAAAACTTGATGCAATCCAAGCCAGACCCAAATCACGTAACTATTGTTTGTTTTGGGTCAATATTTTATCATGATACTGTTAATCAAAAACCTGAATTGAGTGTTCTGTGTACTTGTGCCCTCTGAATGTGATAAACTAATATTATATATGTCTGCTGTAGACAATAGTGGAAAACATTGGAAATTTGCTCATTATAAGCACATTTTACAGATGTACAAGGAAGACTGTGCATTGACCAATTTCCTAATACATGTATATGTATTTATGACTGGTCTAAAAAAAAAAAGAACATTTTGAGGGTCCATGCAAGACTATAGTAAGTGCTTCATGTTTGTGAAGCACTTACTATAGTCTTGCCTTGAACCCTCCATTTTCTTTACGATTATCGTTATGAGGTCAAAGAAGAAATGGCTTGTTAAAGCAGTATTTCCCTTTGTCACAGTGAATTGATATGTCAATAGCCTTATTACCACTCTCACAACTACAGTTTTGAGTTAATTTTGTGCAGAATGTTTGTCTTCAAAATTCATCATTGGTGGACTACGGTAAAGAAAAAGAATTCCAAAATAATTTCCAAAAATAGATTTTTGTGTCATCTGCTTTCCAAAACCTTGATTATTTGCTTAATTCTGATGAGGAAAGATACTCAAAGTAGCAAACAGGTAAGGTCACAGGCCAGCCCCCATTTTACTTGGTGGCTGGCCTGGATCTAGCCTGTTTGCATAAGCATGAAGTCAGTTCCAGCACTATAAGGATTAATTATTACATAGAAAATTGATGAGAGATCTCAGGCGGGGTGATCACTTGACCAATATTTACGAATAATATCCGTACAAGATGGCCGCGCAACAGGCGTTTTTGCTTTTTTCTGCAGATTACTTTTGTTTTCCACCATTTCATATACACCATGTTACTACCATCAACTTTCCAGTTCTGGTGGTAAATAATAGCCCATGGTTTATAACAACATTACGTCCAACACTCAGCAGAGAAATCTCAGGTGATGTGAGATGTTTTTAGGTCATTCACATCCCTCGACTTGAAATCCTCTGCAGGGTCTTGGAGTAAGCTGCACTGCCAAAATGAAAACATTCTCCGGCGGTTGTGGAAAACTGATCTTCGGAACATGGCGTATATAAAATAAGTTTAAACTTTTAAACCTTCAACTTTATATAAAATAGTGGGAAAAAAGGAATCTGCTGAAAAAATGCATAAATACCTGCTCATTCATGGGCGCCACCATTTGCAATTTGTTTTTTATATCCTAAATATTAATCATGTTATCACCCCACCAATCTTAGGGCCATCATGACCGCCTTGTACTAAGTTGTCTGTCTGTTATTTCAGGTGTGGAGAAGGGGGATAGGGTAGCTATATACATGCCCATGACTATTGAGATTACTGTTGCAATGTTAGCCTGTGCCAGGATAGGGGCCATTCACTCCATTGTTGTAGGTACCTTTCATGTTTCCATAAACAATTAATCAGTCACTAAGTGACAGATTCTGGGGTCCTGCATGGTGCAGTGGTTAAGGTAAAACTCTTAGAAATTGAAGGTTCAAGATTTAAGCCCCATTGGTAACTCAGGTTTGTGGCAGTGTCATTTGGAAAGACTTTTCAGAGCCCTGGACGAATACTGATGGATCCAGGAAAGACGTAATATTAATTAAAAATTGTTGACCTGGCACTATACATTACACAAACAAACAGCAGGTGAGAGATTAGGTTATATTTGTGGAAATGTTTGCGTTAATTTGGATGTATGATCATTCACAAAGTTTGTAGAGGCGTCTGAAAATCATTTCACAGTTTATTGGATGTATAAATGCTAATCAAGTTTAAACTTGATTATCACTTATACATCCAATTAACTGCAAAACCAATATACAGTTTCTTCATTAAAGCATTTAAATAGTCAACCTATAGAAACAGTACCGTTAGGAAAACAAGGAACATGGCTAACTGTACTGGTCATCATGATGTAAATGAATCATTGTTAAAGATGGAGAGAAATCCAAAACCAAACATTATTACGTATGGACAATTTACGCTTATTTGTGATCAGTGATGCATGATTTAGAAAGAGCAGACTAAAATTTAACATAAAAAAATACCTTTTGCTACTTCTGAATTACATTTCCTGTCTTGTCTATGTTTCAGTTTGGAGGGTTTTCTTCTGACTCCCTTGCTGATCGTATTTTGGATGCCAAGTGTAGTGTCATCGTAACTGCTGGTAAGTTAGAACTTTGTAAAATTCTCCATGGCTTTTTGACTCTTTCCCAAACAATAACGACATTTGACCACTTTGTTGCAGACAACTTTAGAAAACATTATGGGAAAAGGAGAAATTGCTCTTAACGAGCAATTTTTCCTTTTCCCACAATATTTCTGCCCTATCGAAAGATTATTTTCCAATTTCTTCACATTTTGAAATGTCATCTGCAAACTGTTTCAATTTGGGACAATCGAAAATTTGTTGTTTGGGAAAGGGTATCAGTGATCAATCTAGACATTGAAGAGCCCTACTGGACAAAACTTTATAAAATCTTGCGGTAATTCCATCTCAAAAATTGATCTCTTCTATCCGACCATAGTTTTAACTTCCAATTATATTCTGATTTTAATTGTCAACCACTTTTTACTGTACCCATATTTGGTGTTAAGGACTTTTATTTATATGCATTGTTATTCTTTGTTTCCAGATGGTGTTTGGAGAGGCAGCAAACTGCTCAATCTTAAAGATATAGTTGACAGTGCTATAGAGAAATGTGCTAAACAGTAAGACACCTTTTAATTGATTATAGTGTGCTGTGTTTAATTGCTGACTATTTTTGAAATTTTGAAAATGATGTTGAGCATGTAAGAGACGTCTATGGTATCTCATGTCCCAACATTCAATTTCTTATCTCTATATGGATATCAAATATTTGTAGCTTTTATCTGTTTACCAATGTAGGATTTTGTAACTTGTTCAAATTTAAAAAATAGGCAGCAGTTATTGAATGATATTCCTTTTTAAAAAAAAGACTAGTTTGCTCTTTCTCATGTGGTTAAAAAGGTAAAAAAATTGTTTTCAAGAAATTATTGGAAATTGCATTAAAACAATCAACAGACATAAGAGGTAAGGGTACTTCTTAATACTCAATGACATGGTTCTAGTTTTGAGATGGAGATATTTACCAATCACTACATTGTTTCATCACATTAACACCTTAATACACTGGCAGCAGAAAACTTACAAAACAATTGTAGGAGAAATTGCTAGTATTGATTGAACAGTACCTGCTTTTTGTCACAACAGCTTCTTTCTAATATCACAAACAAAATTGTTTCATTTATTCTCTACTATTACGGTTTGTAGATAGTTTTATTTAGGACTAGTCATAAAATTTCATATGAAATAATTGATGAACGCAGTAAGAGCTTATTAAGTTTAGACTTATTTATTTTACAATGTACTTACAATTTAAATTTATCCCTCTGGATTCTGCTTTCTTAATACATAACCAGTACTCGCGGCAAATGTGGATTGATGAAATGTTGTAAGGAGAATCTGGCTACTCTTGGGATTTGAACCCTCGTATCCCGAGGCTGATACTCTAACTTTGGAACACTGTCTTAAGAATTCCATCCTCATTTTTCCACAGGGGTCACAACATGGAGCACGTCATTGTACAACGTCACCTAGTTCCAGAAGACGAGATGAATAATGATGGCACAGAGGAGCCCCCTGCCAAGCGACCGTCGCATAAATTAAAGATAAAATGGAATGATTCACGAGACAAGTGGTGGCAGAGTTTAATGGCGTCCGCGTCGAAGGAATGTGACCCTGTGTGGATGGATGCAGAGGACCCACTGTTCATGCTATACACAAGGTATTAACCCATTCCCAAACATTAACGTCATTTTACCACTTTGTTGCAGATGACTCTGGAAAACACATCACATTTTGAAATGTCGTCCGCAAACTCTTTCAATTTTGGACAGTCGAAAAAATTTGGCGTTTGGTAAAGGCTAAACTTGTGAATTTAGCTTCTAAGCAAAGAAACTTCCAAGTAAATGTAGTGGAGATTTCCCTTGTTTATATTCAGCCATCAGCAGAATTTGAAAGGATTATTTTCTATTGAGTCAAATTTTCTTTGAATAAATTAATCAACAGGATATATGAAAAAAGGGTTTAATTTAGTTTGGTAGATATTTACAATCATCCTAGCAAGAATGAGATATGTTCACTTACTGATCTTTTTTTTAAATATTTTTCAGTGCAAAAGAAATTTAACTTTCTTTAAAAGAAAATGGGTAAAAAAGATTAAATCTATTTTACTTTGATATGCCGTTACAAAGGTTTTCTTAAAGAGAACAGGCATTCCTTCCCTTTCAACATTTTCTGGTTGGAAATGTTTATTGGCATTTTACACAAACATTGCCTCTAAAATGGTGAAGAACAATATATTATTGGGGAGAAGTGTGGGGCATTTTAAGAATTAGATATACATTGGGATTTTCAATTGTAAATGATAGAGATTGTAAAATTTACTGGTTGAGTGGCTAAACTTGCCTCAATTTCCACCCACTCATGAGTTATTTTTAACACCTATCATGAATGTAATATATCTATAACAATCCATGTTACAGTGGATCTACAGGAAAGCCTAAGGGTGTTCTACACACAACAGGTGGATACATGTTATACACAGCAACCACATTTAAGTACGACTTTGACCACCAACCTAATGATGTGTACTGGTGTACGGCGGACGTGGGTTGGATCACCGGGCACAGCTACATCACCTATGGGCCGCTGTTGAATGGAGCCACAGGGGTTATTGTAAGTTGGAACTATACAATATTGCTTTATAGATATTCACAGTGTTCTTCTGATATGGGGGATCCATGCAGGACTGCTTTTTTCTGTCGAGAGCTGGACCTTGGATGGTATTATATAAAAAAATTTCCAACAACCTTGTCTGGCTTCAGTTTTGCCTTGTCAAAATAAATCTAACTATTGTATCTCTCCAGTCAAATGTGTGTAGTAAACCATGTGTCTATGGGATGGTTAAATAAATACTGTAATGATTAGATAATTTCCTTTAAATGGTTTCATTGCTTGATCTGATTCTTACTGACTTTGGCAAGAGGTTTATCTCCTGTATGATTAAGGCAGTCATATTTGACAATCCAAAGAATTTTCTACTATAAAATGTCCAAACAGAAAGTGGCAGTTTAAAGCTGTTTAATTTTTGTATGAAAGTGCCTTGACTGTATTTGACTTAGGTTGAGTACAATCAAAACATATTTACCCTGCATTGTATATATATTACAGTTTGAGGGTATACCCACATATCCTGATCCCGGGCGGTTCTGGAAGGTTGTGGAGAAGTACAAGGTATCCAAGTTCTACACGGCGCCCACAGCTATCAGGGCCCTCATGGGGTACGGAGATGACTACGTCAAAAAGTAAGCATCATGTAAAACCGTCCCTTGTGAAAATTTTTGTATCTAATTAAGCTAGTGTAGTTTTAACATAGAATTCAAAAAAGAGGAATCATTGACAACTGAGGATTAGGTAACATAAGTTTGAATAAACACGTTTTTTAAAACAGTTAAAGAAAAATGTTGCTTGTATGCAATTTAGAAAAGATTTATAAACCAATTATGGTTCTTTTCTAGCTAGTTTAAAGAGATCTAAGTAGGTAATGTTTCAATTCTCCATTTGTCTAACACCAAAGTGGCACAGAGGCTCAGAATCTGCCACCTGTATGGAAGAAAACACATTAGTCATTACATACAGAAAAATTGATGAAAATTATGACTTGATTTCACCCCACTTATGTTAGTATGGAAAGCAAAACAGCTGAAACACACAGTTTCAAGGTAGCGTTTTGCTAAAAAGCTTATGCTGAGATCTTGGGCAAGTTCAAAACAACAATTCCTCTTATTTCTATATTGAGGTAAGCAATATTTCAAAATCATTTGAACTGACTCTCTGAGAGACAATGACACATCAACATTGTAATAGTTTATGCTTATTTAAACTTTTTACGATTATCTGTAAAGGCATATGCATTATTTTCCTTAATTCACTTTTAAAATGTTACCAAGGTCAATCAATGGTTTGTTTGGATTCTGGGAATGTTGTGATATAACTGAGATGGATGATTGATAACAACAACAACTTGTAGGTTTTTTTTCTCTTTCTTTTTTCGATGTAAGGGGACCTCCTTAGCCTAGTGGTTAAAGTACAGAACTTGAAATCACATGGCCCCTTCCCCCATTTAAATCCCGTTGCAGTATTTGCATTTTCATGAGAGGCAGTCCCCTAAATGACTTAAAGGGTGCCAATGGTTCTACCCGGCTTGACCAACCCTTAGGGGCAGTTGAGTGTGGGGTCTTCCATAATCATTTAGAGTCAAACATACCAACATAACTGAAATAATGTTGACGCAAGGCCTTTATAAATAAGTAAAATAAAAATAAAATTTTAATTAAAAAAAGAAAATACAAATGAACATACTTAATTATTTCTTGTGCCCTATTGAGTTACACCCTTTTAAGCAGCCAACCTGCCTTAAACAGCCACTATAGCAAGTCCCATTGTTAGATTGATAGTGTAAATCATTTTGTGTTAAGCAGCCAAATTGTCTTAAACAGCCAATTTACTCTGTCCCAAAGGCTGGCCTCTTAACACAAGTTTGACTGTAGCTCCTGTTTGATTTCAGATGTGACCTGAGCTCCCTGAAAGTCCTTGGAACTGTTGGTGAACCTATCAATCCCGAGGCTTGGCTCTGGTATTATAATGTTGTCGGCAACAAACAGTGTGCCATAGTCGATACTTTCTGGCAAACTGAAACTGTGAGTGAATTAATGTGGTATTTTCTTATTGGGATTATAAAGTAATAAAACAACGAAGATTCTTCGAAGCATTGTCTTCATCAGTAACAAAGAGAGATAACTCGCACATAATAATGTCTTTGATTGCAAAGAGTAGCCTCCCATACACAACTACATGTGTTTTTATCAGAAAGGAAGTCGATCTTCTAAGCTTCTTTTGTATCATTTTTAAAAGAATTTTCTTGTATCAATACAGTCAATCTTGTTTTTTGTGATCGTGGTGAAAGGGCACTAATTTTTATGTAAAATACCAAATATTGGCTATATACAGGACACTAGTCATGCAAGAGCTGTTTGAATGACTAGTGTCCTGTATTAACATAGCCTCTGACTAAATAACCTTTTATACACTGTTTTAGAGTGGTTCCTTAAGACAAAATTGACTGTATAAGAAGAAGTATTCATTCTGTAAATGAATTGATCAATATTGTTTTATCTTCCACACAGGGTGGCCATGTCCTTACCCCCCTTCCTGGAGCCACACCAACAAAACCTGGCTCTGCTGTAAGTGTTTTAGTTTATACTTACTTCCTGATCATTGATATGAATGTATTCCCTTATGGGGTTTTGACCATTCCAAATTGAAGCAACAGCAGATGTTTAATTTAAACTATGTCATTGGCATGAGTTATCTTATAGACAATTTCATTTTTTTTTTCATTCTGCTGTGGGAGTCCCAGTCATAGGGGTGGGCAGCAGGCTGCTAGATTTTCTAATACCCAATCTCCAATTTGTTCTGTCCATTGGCTGACACCTTCCTATCCTGCGCAATGCAGTCCAACCAGGTCTTTCTGGGTCTGCCTCGTCTCTTTGCACCAGGAATGGCCATGTCAAAAGCTTTATTAATGGAGGAAGTAGAGCGCTTTACATGTCCAAACCATCGTAGGCATCTGCAGCGTAAGACAGTTGTTACCTCAGATATCCCCAAATTGGCATAAAGAGTGTCTGAATTAGCGACATCATTTGGTTTGGCTCCACAGATCCAGCGAACCACAGCTTTATCGTTCCTGCGGAGTATCTTGTTTAACATTTCTCTCCTTTTAACTATCAACTTTAGAAATCAAAGTGGCAAAATAGACATAAGATGAAAACATCATACTCTTGTTTTTTCTATCAATTACTATTTAACTTTCTCATTTGCCAAACTTAACATACATTAAGATGATTGTCTTCTTCATATTTGATTTTGATGCAAATTTAATGTTTTGCAAAGGTCATTTGCTAGATCATTTTCACATGAAATTCATAGTACTTAATTGGATGTGTAGGTTGGTCTGCTTATTTTCATCAAGGCCAACTATCACAGTTTATTTTGGTTCTCTTTAAACTTGTTTAAACAGAAGCATAAGTCAAAGTAATGTTATGATAATTTTTCACACTATGTAATAAGCTCTAGTTTTTCTTTGTTGAATATTTCAGACTTTCCCTTTCTTTGGTATTGTCCCGATAGTTGTGAATGATGAAGGAAAAGAAGTTGAAGCAGATTGTGAGGGTTATGTGGTAAGTAGTGTCAATGTAAAGAGGACAGGAAACTCTTTCCAAATGAATAGCAGGTTGCATTAAAAGTAATTGTCAAAAATGGTAAAACAAAGTATATCAGGAAGATACTGCGAAACTGCAGAAGTAATGTAAACATTGAAATCATTTTGACCAAAGCTTACTGTTGCGAAATAACTAAAGACAAAGCTGTAGGTTATAAAGTGGTTTTTTGTAGGTCTTCAATGTAGACTGTGCTCACCCAGGTCCCTGAATGATCTTCGAGGCCTCCCTTTTATAATACACATATATTGACATGTCTCGGTGAAAACAGACATGCCTAATGATGTCCTATGTAACCCTGTCTACAATTGACGAATTATGAATTGTGTTAGCCAAAGTAGATGGTGATACACCCCTCTTTCACTACACTCATGTTTTGTAACAACATCTTTAATAATGTAATTAAATGTGGCATGCCACAAAAGTGTTAAGATTTGTTTTTATGAGATCAGTATAAACATCTTTTAAGCAACATGTCTATTCTGTTGTAAAGGTTGTAACTGTATATTGTAGGGATGGGAACGAATATTCGAATATTCGAATAGCTGGTCGAATATTCGAATAGCAAAATAGTATTCGAATATTCGATTTTAATGAACCCATATTACTGTATGTTTACCATAAATTTTATTCAAAAATAATGTTGTTTTATTTTCATTTTCTTCCTCTAAACCGATCCCAAATATCGAAGAACGTGCCTAGCTCCCAGGTGCAGTTACGATGTTTTTACAACGTATGTCACACAGTAAATCACCTGTGACAAATTACCACATCTTTTGACAGTTTTCAAAACGATTAATTCCTAAGTGTGAAAATAGTCGATCTTAAGCCGCTAAATCTAACACCTTAATGATCTGGACTTGCTCCTTATTATCCAAAACAAGTCAATCACGCTAGTTGACAATTGTCAGTGTCAACCAATCACGTAACTTGTTTGTCGTGAAATTAAACAATTACTCTTTCAATAACCAATCGTAATCATGATTGCTTATGCACGAAGACCAATCGAATGATGTGTTAGAAAGCATATTTTTCTTCAGAATAATTTGTCAAACTTATCTTCATTCTAATTTCTACATCTATTCGATAAACATCACAATGTCTCCATCGCGTGTCTGGAATTACTTTACTCGTTCTGCCGACAAGTCGAAGGCGACCTGTAACCTGTGTAACCAGGACTTTGTATTCAAGAATACAACATCCAACCTACTGAATCACTTGAATGGCAAGCATCCATCCGTCTGGAAAAGTTGTATGTTGATTAAAAACGAAATAATGGTTATTACTGCTTTGATATTGAATGCACGTACATGTATACAGATATCGGCTCCCATCGGCTATACACAAAAGGTTTGAACAGAGGACTAGTGTACTAGTATTCGGACATGCAGACATTCGGACATCAAAACGAATTCTAAAATCGAATATTCGAATATATTCGAATAGTTCTAGTCGAATATTCGAATAGTGATTTCACTATTCGTTCCCATCCCTAGTATATTGTTATCTGGCCATTGACAAAAAAACCCTAAAAACTGCAGTGCTAATGGTTCTTTCAGGCTTGACCAGCCAAGTTGGGTATGGGGTCGCCCTCCATCATTGATGGTCGAGCACCACAACATAATTGAAATAATGTTGAGATGATCTAAGACCCCATATAGAAAGATGAATTACTAGACAGCCACAGTATTCTACTTATTTATTGGTATATTCATTTATATCAAGTAGTTGTTAAAGCAACCCAGGACTGTATAATAAGGGCTGTACAATATTATCAGTTGAAATTCCTAGAGACAGGTACATGCATAGCACACTTATCGAGCTGAACCAAAAGTGTCTTTTCTATTACAGGTATTTAAGCAGCCTTGGCCAGGAATAATGAGGACTGTTTATGGTAACCAAGAAAGATTTGAATCAACCTATTTTAAAAAGTTCCCGGGATTCTACTGCACTGGTGATGGTATGTAACCTTTTTTGATTATCTAATTACACAATATAGGAATTTATTTCTGAAATTAACTTGAAAAAGCCTCTAAGCATTTGTGAAACTGGGTGCCGTTTTACTAAACAGTTTACGCTTACGATTTGCGCAAGTCTAAAATAACAGTTCCTCTTTTTTCAATATTGAGCGAAGCAATATTACAAAGTATTTAAACACATCATTGGAATCATCTCTCCAAGACGCTTCTAATGACGTGTCACATTGCAATATTGTACTTTCCGTGAAGATTCTATCCTTGTGTATCAGTTATGACTTACGCAAATATTTTCCTTAAGTTGCTTAGTAAAACGGTACCCTGATGTTCAGTCTTTCAGTTTTGTGAGTGTTATAGGCATCAGGGTACCGTTTTACTAAACTACTTAAGGAAAATAGTTGCGTAAGTGATAATTGATGAACATGGATAGTATCCTCAATGAAAGTACAATATTGCAATGTGACACATCATTGGGAGCGTCTCGAAGAGACGATTCCAATGATGTGTTACATTTCAATATTGCTTCGCCCAATATTGAAATAAGAGGAATTGTTGCTTTAGACTTGCGCAAATCTTAAGCGTAAACTGTTTAGTAAAACGGTTCCCTGGAACTTATAAACTGGGGGTGACATTGTTGCAGAGGTAGAGCGTCAGCCTCTTGTATCAAGAGTCCCTCCCTGGTTCGATATTGGTTAGGTGAGGTGAAAATTGCCGGGAATAGCCCTCAAATTAGTTTGAGTACTGGTTTAGTATTCAGGAAGCAGTCATCAAGAGAGAATTCAATAAGCTGAAAGCTTCTGTCACAACCGATTTGAAATAAATAAGTTTAAACTAACTGTAAATAGTTATTTGTGAAAGAGATAATGATCATAGGAAAAGTGTTTCTGATGTCCTACTATTTCTTTTCTGATAGAGCAACATTTCAATTGATTTGTAAACTAATTGGCATTTAACTAAGGGTTTAATAAGAAATGAAGTAGTCAAAGTTTTCATTTAAATAAGTTCTTGATAAGAAATGAAGTAGTTAAAGTTTTTAAGATAGAATACATATTATCTGCTCTTTTGAAATTCATTCATACATCAGATTACTTTGGTTGTTCTCAGTATACATCAGTCTGTGGAGGAGCTATTCGGTTAACACTAAAAAGATCCAGGCATGACAGATGTATACCAAGACAACCAAAGTAATCCCACAAAAGAATTAGTTTCAAATGATGGATCATGGGTGTTCTGCCTAAATGAGAAATGAAGTAGTCATTTTATGTGGTATGAGTATAACAGTCAATCTTGCCCTTGAATTCACATGATGAATCACTTTTTTCATTTGCGACCACTTGTTGCTCCCCCCTCCCTAATCAAGTTGTTTTTCAACTGTAAATTTAGTGAATTAAAAAGCTTTTGCTGTATTTGGCCAGTGACCACTATTTTGGGCTCCATATTGGACCCATCACTCGATTAACTCTACAACTCTGAACACAAACCAATTGTTGATTATGTTTGAATTACACTGGTATGGAGATAAAGCTTGCTCATTTTAACCATTTTAACCAATGAGTAATAATGCAGGTTGGAATCATATACAAATCCATTAAACACACACGTCCCTCCAACATGGTAAATAAATTGTTAAGTTTTTAAATTGCCATTTCATGATATTTCATCATTGAATACAGACACAAAGGAAGACTTTAGCCTGTAATTCATAGATGAGACAGATCTTTTATTGGATTGCAATATTGGAAACGAATATTCAATTAAAACGATATGCTCTCTGTTTAAACGCCATATGTGAAGCATGAAGAACATGTTGGGTCCTGCGTGGACCAGTGGTGATGTTCGTGGCATGTTATTTGGGGGTCCGGAGTTTGGGCCCCAGAGGAACCTCTGGTTTCCTGCAGCCATTTGTATAAACAGTTTAACCCACGGTTAAATTCCTGGTTAAAACGCGGTAAGCGTTTGTATAAAACTCGCAGGTAACTTTAACCGCGAATAAACCCAGGTAAAAGTAACCAACCTCTAGGACCAAGGTAAGTTGTTTAACCAGAAAAGTTACCGCTTTAAATATGGCCGCCATCTTGTAAATTCGGCCCCGCTTCAAACGGATTTTTGACTAAATGACAGCCAACTGACCAGCTATTGGAAAACAAAATTACGGAGACCCTCCAGTTTTTCATCGAGAAGCTTACGAGAGATGTGAGACCATTGTTTATTGTTTAAATCAACGAAATTAGTTTGTCGAAAAACTAACGAGACATGACCACTGTTTAGCAAGTAGACATCAACAAATGATATTGTGTAATGGGACCTATTAAGCACCCCGCATTAACAGTAACAACTTCATGTGCATTGTCTCTTAAGTTTAAAGTTCTCTACTTTCACTTTTGATAAAAGCCACCTGATTGCACTCCGGTACATTTTCTTGGGTGGGATTATCCTCTACCTTTCGAGGACTTCCTGCTGAAAACAAAACAATAACAAACAAAATCGTTTCCTCGTAACGCCGTTCATGTACAATCATGTGAAGGTAGGGAGTTGAAGTCCAGTTCTGATTTAAAAAAAAGCACATGTCAGTGTTTTCATTACTATTAAAACCAGTTTCCCCATGGAATTTTGAGGAATCTCGAAATTCAAAGCACACCAAGAACACAAAATTATGAGATTATGATAAGCCACATTGTGTTTGTTTGAGATTGACATAGTGGCAACGAATTTGAGTTTTGTTGTGCTTTATGGTTATTAACAGATGGAGAAAGACCACAACCTAACTGCCCTTAAGGAAGAACCATCTCCATTCCGTATGTCAGTCAAGAAATAATCTGTTTGAAAATCCATATACCTTCATTGATCTTAACCCAAACAGAGAGTACAGGGATGTTAGTTACATACCATTTAGATAAAAGGAGAAATTGGTCAATTGAAATTAAAGGAAAGTCCTTTAAATAACATTGTTTCCTTTTGCTGTCAAAGATCCATTATGACAGAGTTATCACTGACCATTCTTTAAACTTTTGTACATGTTGCCCGAGTTCTGTTCTAGGCTAGGAAGTGAGTCTTGCCCAAAGACACTCCACACAGTTATATGCCAACATCAGGTTTTGAACCGATTGTTGAATCAGTTGTCCAATCTCAAGTCCATGACACTAATCATTACTCAACAGCAGTTTATTAGGTCTTCTGCTGAAGGTACATTACAGTGTGTTCATATGAAGGAATGAGTTAACAGTATTAACCCTCTTCCTCAATTTTGATTTTGAGTGTTGCCAAAAATGATCACATCAGGACACATCAATTATGAGAAATGCCATTTCGACTATGAAATTGGGAATTAAATGTAACATTAAAGCAGCTCATGCTGAGCAATGTCACTTATTGTCACAATGGTTTCCTTTGTCTTCTGCTTCAAGTGCAATTAAAGGTAAAACAATGAAAGGAAGGGTTTAACCCTCTATCTGAGATCAAATACTTTAAGTATTTCACCTTTGAAATTAAAATATATATTTGCTTTTTATGAATTGATGTTTATGATTTATATGGCAGACAATTTCCTCCAAAGATCATATAGTAGATCAAAGACACAGTCTTTACCTGTTTTTTTTTGTTTCATCACATGTTACATATGTTTAAGAAAGATCACATGACTGATGAATAAGGGTTTCTTATTTTCAGACTGACAAAAGTGTTATCTCTGGAGATAGTTGGTACACATGCAGACCTTTCCTTCATATCCAATACTCAAATCCAGGTAAGGCTGATTCTATGAATTTGGCATGAGTACTTGTGAAACTCAGATAAGCTGTAATATAACTGAAAAAATGTTGATAGAGCAATAAACACTATGTATACAATACTGTGCAGTTAAAACATTGAGATAAATAAACAGTTACCAACTGTATTGATTATTATATTTATTATAGGTCCTTTTATCCAAAACATATCTTTCCACTGTATACATGGAACTAAATGACAGACTTGACAAAATTCCAAATCTAGATGATATCACATGAGGAATAGGTAAAAAAAAAGTCTCTTAAATGATAACACCTCAAATAATATTATACTACATGACTCCTGCTCACTTTTGTTATACCAAATATAACTAACAATTAAAAATATGGCATGTTTTCATGATGATCTTTTAATTTTTATACTATGTTTGAAAGTTTTAAACTGAATTTTCAATGAACATGCTTCTTTTATTTCAGATGCAGTTCAACATACAGTGTCCAGAAGATTACAAAGACCTATATTTATCAAATTTGCCTGTACAATCTAATTTAAGATAAATTCTACAAAAAGGATTTTTGATTAGCATGGTTTATTTATTTATATGAACTTAACATTGTGTCAATATTTCTGAAATGTTGTGATGCCCAGTACACTTTAAGGAAAAATATCCCAAACATGAATGCCCATAAGGGTTGGACAAGCAAGATAGAACCATTCACATTCTTCTTGTCAGTCAGAAGATTATCTCATGAAGATCCAAATGCGGTCACCCGGGATTTGAACCCATGCCGAGAAGGGTCATGCAATTTTAAGTTTGTTACTCTTAAGCCACAGAGGCTCCAAGCATGCATTATATTCCCTCTAATTAACACACAATGTAGTCTGGAAGGAAATATAATATTGAAATATGTTGTCTTCAAATATTTCATAAATGGATATTGAAATAACTTGGAAATGTTGTCCACTTTAATACACTCTTAGAATAGTTTTCCATGTCTACTATGGTTTCTGCTGTCCTGGAATATCTGCTTTCTGCAAAATCAAAAATTTAAGTAGATAATAGAGTACATTTGACATGTTTAGAGGGAGTGATACAGACAACATGGTTAAATACCAACTGACCTTATATATAAGGAGGAATCCCAGTATTTCTTTAGACTTAATGAAGCTCAGACCCAATTAAGAAATGATCTTTGTAATGAAACTGTTTCATATGATACCATGCAGAGAGATCTTCCAAAGACACAATAACATTTCATCATAGAAACCATTGTCAATCACTGAAGTAGTTTGATGTCTATAGAAATACATGTACATGTATGTTTGTTCTCATATTTGGGTATCTTCACACACTCTTTTCATGTGACAAAAAAGGAACAATAATTGATCATGGTGAGCATTTATGACTTTGTTAAAATGGCTATTTCCTGAAGATTCGTTTTACTGGTTTTTTGAATTGGGAAAAGAGTAGTATTTAAGGCGTTATGAAGAATAATGGTTTTTAAATGAACAAATCAAAGTAAAGAAAAATACATTGTAGGTATAGAAAAAAATTGATTAAGTATATGGAGATTTTTTTTTCTAACTGTCTCATTGATAAAAAAAAATCCATAATGCCATGCATTTCTATATTAAAATCACACATATATCAAAGTTTATTTCCTATATGTACCATGACCTATAGTATACTTAAAATAGTATATTAAAATACATTTACTGTACCTGAGATTGACAGAGGGACATGTGTTCTGAGTCGACATTCATGAATGGTCTGTTTGTTAACTGAAAAGTTGAAATTATATAAAAACAACTTCTGAAAAATGTAAAAGATAAATTGTTTGAGAATGCTTTCATTTACTACTTCATACTATATGCTAATGTCCTTTGTCACAACTGCAGCATAAAAATATAGAAGATAGTGTGACAAATTAAGAAGTTTATTTCTATGAGCTATAATGGTGTTCACTTTTGTTTCAATAGTTTCAATGCAACATCTCTTTGGCATCACTAATAAAATGCAGATCTTATACTCTTTAATTGCCATGTAAAATCCTGTTTTAGTTTGAACCATTCATAAACTACCTAATGGAGTAATAAGATGTACATTGAAACTCATGGTTTTCACACCTGTGTCAAAATTGGTTTATAACCCCTTCCTGGGATGCAACTATACCAGGCTAGGACTCTGAAGTGTGTTGTAAAAGGATATTCCTACAAAACCAGTGGGCTGGAACCCAGAACCCTTGGGTAACGAGTCCATCACCTTATCCACTTACACTGGTCCTCCTATGTCTCATGAATCATGTTCTGAACACATATATACTGTAAGCAAGGACAATGAGTCACATTTAAAATCCACATTTCATACTTAGTATATCATTTTCCATATATTGTACATGTATAAACATGTACAGGTGATCGTTTGTTGAGGGAAGTGTGGCGTGCGTGGAAAGACAAATTGCTTTATACCTCAATTGTTAGGTAGCTTTCACAGTGATTATTTGGAGCTAAGCTTCCTTACGTAGCTAACACTCTAATTCCTTATAGTTTTCTGTTGCAATCTTCTCTTCCCCAATCACTATTTGACGACGAGCATGTTTTGACAATTGTAATTTCAACTCTTGTATGGCTGTTTTTAATTATGTAATAAGTACAGTTGTGTACCTAGTCGAAGTGTTATTTAGGCAAACCTTAATGAACACTAACTTGGATGATTCAAGCTGTAACTGTGTTGCGGAGAATGAAATATCTACGTCTGGATCATTCAGACTAAATAAACAATCAATGTTTACCTTCCATCTGACAGCTTTGCGGGAAAATGACGTCACGATCATGTTGCATTTTGGGATTTTTGGTAACTTTAACCGTGGGTAAAAACACACCATTTCTAGTTAGGTTACCGTTGAGTAAAACGCGTTGACCTAACCGCGAATTTAACCGTAGGTTAATTTTAACCGAGGGTATGTTTTACCATCGTTTATACAAATGGCTGCTGGTAGTGTTCTTTTGCATAACTTCTTATATCCATAGCCAAGTACCATTGAATCCCAAGAAAGCTGTAATATAACTGAAAAATTTGAGAACCCCATTAAAAGAACCCATAGATATAGAACATTGTCCCTGTAAGGTATGAAACTATCACTTTGGAGAAGTCACTTTTAGACAACCATTTCTTAAAACACAGATTTTGAAATCCTTTAAACAATCATTTGATTCAAGATTGATTGTACATTTTTATGGTGTGTGGTACTTGCTTCTATCCATCCACTTTGTAGTATCATTTTCCATATTCTGCACAATATATTTAGAATTCCAGATAATAGTTACACTTTACCCATGTTACCTAGACATTGTTAGATAGATGTGAATTGTTTACTTATCAGGTGGGCGGAAGGACAAAGATGGCTATATATGGATCACTGGCCGTATAGACGACATGCTTAATGTATCTGGACACTTACTTAGCACCGCAGAGATTGAGTCTGCATTGGTAGAACACAAGGCTGTTACCGAGGCAGCAGTAGTTGCTCATCCACATTCCATCAAGGGTGAATGTACCTACTGCTTCATCACACTCAAACAGGTATTTATTTTGTTTTGTTTTCATATATATGTTTTAGTACTGTGTCAACAATTTTCTAGTTATATAACAACTACCTTGGGATTCACCAGTACTAGGCTTTGATTCTGAAGTGTCTTTCAAATGGGCTCTCCCACAAAAACCAGTGGGGCTAGTGGGGATTGAACCCTTAAACCCATGAATTACAGGTCAACCATCTTAGCCAATGGGCAAGGCAGGACCCTTTTGTTTAATTTGTATTGGACAATTTCCTTATATGGTGTTTTATGACTGTTCATAATTGAAAGGAACAGTAGAGGATACCAAGCAACAATAGATAATGTATTTTCTTTGTAAGAATGTTTTTAAAAAGTAAATTGCTCATAATGATTTTTTTTTTCAAAAATGTGTCAGCAGCAGCAGACCTATAGATGCTTTGATTACTTTTTTTATAGAATGAATAGCAGCACACTTCACATGTTAATTTTTACAAGGAAATGGATTATACCTTGTTTGTTTATATTTCAATTGAGAAGTTGTTATTTGAATTAATCAAAGGTCACAATTTCTCTGATGTCATAATTGTTTATTGTAGATTTCTCATTCAGATGTTTCAAAGTTTCGAGTCATTTGTAAGAAATAACACAAAGGCTGCAAATTGATTTGTCACCTACTTTTTACATGAGTAATCTTCAATCTTGATTTTATAGCCTTCAAAGATTTTTTCTTTCTTTCTTTTTTCTTTAGGGTTACACATTCACAGATGAACTTGTGGTTGAACTTAAACAAGCTGGTAATGGTTTCTATTTACTTTTTCAGTGTGTGTTCCCATCTAGATTTTTAAACCATTTCTATCATAAATGGTCTTGTGACTTGTCCAAATTGAAAATTATACATGCACCAGATTACAATTAGAAAACAAAACAAATAATACGATCTTCATGTTAATGGGTAGAAAAATATTGTGTCTGAAGGCGAAATATCTTATTATGAGCAATCTATTCATTTTTCCAATATGATTTGTACACAATTTTATTGCAGGTTTGTTTAAGTGTGTCAATAGAAAATAATTTATTAATTGATTTATGTATGATGGCATTTTCAACTGTTGTTTAATGGCATAATTGCAGACAATGAATCTATTATTTAATTATTTTTTCACAAGTACTGCACAATAATCTGTTAACTGTCTAAAACAAGGTCGTTGAGGTATTAGAGACAATGCCAACTAGAATGACATTCCCTTGAAAAACGGGTCTTGAGCACAAAGCACATTTATTAAGTATTGCAGATTGCTTTAAGTTTTCATAAGGCTCTTTATTCTGAGATACTATAGAACTGTAACGTTAGTACACTCTTAAAACACTCAATTGATTAGATATCAAGCTTATGCATAAATAAATTCACTGGTTGGAAGTAAACTGTATTTGAATGATTGACTTTTTACTTAATAACATTTCAAACATGTTTATACCTCAACAAATCTTTTTCCATGACAGTATCTGCAATTGTGATGATTATAGTGCTAGTCAATTTTCTTTTGATACAATATTTTATCAGAATTATGCGTTTTCAGCAAGCTTAATATTGAATGGTGGATGAAATCGAGAGTTTTTCATGAACAAGTTGTCTTTTTGTAACAGTGTTTACAGTGTAAATCTATCAATTTATGATAGATATTTTATATCACTCTGATGATTTACTCTTACTATATTTCATATTAAAATTTCAGTACGAACAAAGATTGGACCGTTTGCTATGCCAGACTTCATGCAAGAAGCCCCTGGACTTCCAAAAACCCGCTCTGGAAAGATTATGCGTCGAGTTTTAAGGAAGATTGCTGTTGGTGATAAAGATATCGGGGACGTTTCTACAATGGCTGACGAAACTGTAGTAGGCACGCTGTTTTCCCTTAGACCGAAGAACGCATAATGCTAGGACGTATAGGGTTAAAATGCAATAAACCTTAAATTATGCAATCATCCTTTACCAAATACTCAAGAGTTTTAGATAGGAGATTTATCAAAATGTTGCAGGTACAATAGTTTTACACTTTACCAAATGCCAAATTTTGGACTACACCAAATTGAAAGAGTTTGCAGCCGACATTTCAAAATGTGATGAAATAGAAAAATAATCTTCTGATGGGCAGAAAAGATTGTGGGAAAAGGAGAAATTGCTCATCACGAGCAATTACTCCATTTCCCACAATGGTTCCTAGAATCGTCTGCAATAAAGTGGTCTAATGTTGTTATTGTTTGGTAATGGGTTAAAACCTAATCGATATTATTTTATGGTAACTCATTAGAATTGTCTTTACAAAGCGATTAAGGGGTCCTGTTTGGCTTAGTGGTTAAAGTTGGTGTCTTGAAACTGGAGGTTCCTGGTTTCAGACCCCACAAGTACTTCTTGTTTTGTGGAAGTATCATTTGGCCAGACACTTCAGAGTCCTAGCCTAGTACTGGTGAATCCAAGAAAGGCATATCATAACTGAAATATTGTTGACATGGTGTTAAACCCATTTATAAAGAGAAATTCTAATGAGTTCCCACAACATAGGGTTATGAGCAAAAGTAGTTGATTTATGAAATATATCTCTTATCATGACCTTTACAATGATCTTTATTGAAATCCTCTTGCAGTCAGATGCCAACAGTTAGATAGCATTATTAGTTTAAAGCCTTTTTTTACACAAGAGAAATCATTATTTACCTTATCATATTGGCTTCTATATTGATTTGCTCATAAGAAATGCTCTTTTTGCTCCAATGGCAGTTGAAGTCCCTTATATGTCCAGATACTACAAGTATTATTTTCTTTCTCATTTTGTTAAAGTTGGTTTTTCAAATAGAGAAAATTTGAAAGTCATAAAAGAATGTCGTTGGAACGATATTTTTTTGGTAATATTGTTATAGATATACAATTAAATCTTTCTGTTGAAAGGATTATAAGTTAAGGAAGCTGAGTATGTACAGTCTATATAGGTATATCTCAAAACAGTTCCAACGCTTCTTGATTTAAAAACATCTTAATTCACTGTACATTAGCTCTTAAAACTTAAAAACAGTCTTATTTTACTCCCAATGACAATTCTCCAGGAGTATGATACAAATTTTAAGCTGTTGTACAGTTTAAAAGAAATTTTAGTTTTAACTACCAACCTTCCTATCATATTGTATGTATTCCCTGGGAACATTTAATGTTGTAAATTAGATTGTAAGGACTGTAGTGACTATAGAAGTAGTTTGACAGGGCAAGATTTGATAACTAGTTATATACAGATATTGCAAAGCCCTACTCATGTTATTTGAGATATTATGCATGTACAACTTAACAAACATAATCAACAAAATTTCTAACAAAATAATACAAAAAGAGTTCGATTTAGAGGTGTTGTTGTTTAAGTGGGTGTTACAATAAAATTATCAATGAATTTCTTTGTATATTGTGATATGCATTCGCAAATCTTTTGGTTTCTGTTTCGTTTTGCAAATGTAGTGTGTTGGTCTTTTATGACCAAGGTCATTATGATAATCTTTTTGAAAATGGCTAAAGACAACATTTATTCTGTGAGAGTGTGGTGTGATGATTTTTTTCCTTTTTGATAATGTTAACATTTTTTATTGAATTTTGGAAGCTAAAAAATAGACCCAAAATCAGATCATATCTTTGCTCATTTATATCTTACCAATAATCTTTTACATGTGCTTGTAGGCTCTTGAGACAATTTCCAAGTCAAAATGAAATGTTGTTAAATCATAAAGCTTTTGTATTGCGGTATGGTATTTAATGAAAAATAGCTACTGAACGCAAAATTGATTCAGAATTTTTTAATAGATTCTATATCTAAGTATGTACAGATGGTATGCATGCAATTGAATTCAAAACAGTTACATCATTTTTAGATCTTAATACATATTTATTCATTGTATGGCTCTAGGTAATGAACTAGGGGCTAATTCTACTTCCACTCGCTATTCTCAAATATGTCTCATACAACAGTACAGCTGCTGTACATTCTTAAAGAACTGAATTCAATATCCAATTTTCTTCACATCAGTGAACAAGCAGCTTTAATGATTGGCAAATAGAACTAGATGTAAACAGATTAGCCATGTTGCCACAATTATGAGTTTTTCCTTGAAATTATTGTTTTTCTTTTTTCTCTATGGTTTTGCTTGTGTGTGTAATTTCTTACAGTGGGTTTTTATGGTTAATTGGGATCAACTGGTCTACTCATCTGCCTTTTTTGTTGAAAGACAGTTAATGCTGTTAAGTTCTGCTTTTATTTGAAGCAAATCATGGCTATTTGTTATGTTTTAGGTATACATATGCACATGTATTCATAAATGGTGGCCTATTGGTTAGAATACAGGGTACCGTTTTACTTAACAACTTAAGGAAAATATTTGCGTAAGTCATAACTGATAAACATGGATAGTATCCCCAATAAAGTACAATATTGAAATGTGACACGTCATTGCAAGCGTCTCGGAGAGACTATTCCAATGATGTGTTACTTTGCAATATTGCTTGGCCAAATATTGAAAAAAGAGGAATTGTTGTTTTAGACTTACGCAAACCTTAAGCGTAAACTATTTAGTAAAACAGTACCCAGATCTTGAAATCACATGGCCCGTTTTCCTGTGGATTCAAATCTCGGTGCCTGCATTTGGATTTTCAAGATGGTAGTATCATGATTGACCTTAGAAAAGATAAGGGATCAACCTGGCTTGACCAGCGCTCATGGGCAGTTGAGTCTGAGGTCTTCTGCCATTATTAGCAGTCGGGCATCACAACATAACTGTAATGTTAACATGTTGTAAAACCCATATAAATAGACAAAATGTATAGTAATCATAAACATGAATATTGTGTAGATCTATCACTTTGTATTGGATATATACATATTTCTTTTTTCACTCTTTGTGAATTAGGTTGTGAAGATATTAGAAATCTTTATTCAGAGTTCATAACTTGGATAAATTGGCACCTTTTTTTTTTTTATCAAATTGGTTATTGACAATTTTTTTTAGAAAAGGTTAATCATGTCTTTTATAAAATATTTTCTTTTAAGCATAATACTTCTAAGTGATCAGTTATAGGTGCATATACTTTTACCTACATCACCATACTGTATGCTATATCACTTTAACAGTTGATGCGCATTGAAACCTCTTTTGTTTATTCTTAAGGCTGCCATACTAAGGGTTTTTCTCATCTCTTTTAACCCTTTACCAAACGCCAGCTTTTCGACTGTCCCAAATTGAAAGAGTTTGCAGACGACATAACAAAATGTTTTGAAATTGGAAAAAAAATCTATCTCCTGATAGGGCAGAAAACATTGAGGGAAAAGGAGAAATTACTTGTTAAGAGCAATCTATCCTTTTCCCACAATGTTTTCTAGAGTCGTCTGCAGCATACTTGTTAAATGTTGTTATTGTTTTGTAATGGGTTAATCAATTCCCTATATGGGAATTTGTGACAGGTTCAAATCCAACAACAGCAAGCAGTAAATGATAGCAAAAACAAAAATTCATAACCTTGATGTTTTGGGAGGTAGCCATGGGGACAAAAGGAAAAACATTTTTTCCTTTTATCATTGGCAAAGTTTGTTGTAAAGAGCTCTGCATGAGATAATGCAGGTTGAACCTCGTACAAACATTTGATTTTGCATTAACATAGAACTGACAGAACTGAAATCGTATCTTTCACCATTTTCTCAACTCATAACATGGTAATCTCTTCAAATCTATTGTCTTTACAGCGTTTTTTTAATAATTCTTTTCTATATCATGATAGGCAAAATGTGTGTTCAAAAAAGAAAGAAGCCATGTTGTTTTATTTGCAATTTTATTACAGAAAAATAAAATATGTATATTTCGTGAACATAGGGAGAATAAAAAATAGAACAAGTTCCTGTGTTTTTGGTTGTTATTTCTTCCTCTTTATTTATGAATGCACATTCTCATCCAACAAAAATCCAGAAGGTTGCATTTAAATACCAATTTGACGAAAGGATAATTTCCATATATCAATGTATAATGATTTCTATACCAAATCAAAGAAACAACAATAATAATTTTGTCCTACCCCTAGTGAGTTCAATTAATGATAGCGATAGATCGGAATTTACAAGAGGTAGTTTCCCAGCTGACTCATTGAATGCCATTGGTTCCACCCACTCTGTCTTGTCTGTCTTTTCCTATGCATAATAAACTGGGTATCGTAATCTAAGTTACACTGGGTCTTAGGTTCAGGCCCAAGCCTGGGAGTCTTGGTCTAAGCCTTAGGTTCAGGTCCAAGCCTGGGGGTCCTGGCCTTAGCATTAGGTCCAAGTTCAAGCCTGCGGTCTAAGCCTTATGTCCTGGCCCAAGCTTCGGGGGTCTTTGCCTTAGGTCCAGGCCCAAGCCTGTGAGTCTTGGTCTAAGCCTTAGGTTCAGGTCCAAGCCTGGGGGTCCTGGCCTTAGCATTAGGTCCAAGTTCAAGCCTGCGGTCTAAGCCTTATGTCCTGGCCCAAGCTTCGGGGGTCTTTGCCTTAGGTCCAGGCCCAAGCCTGGGAGTCTTGGTCTAAGCCTTAGGTTCAGGTCCAAGCCTGGGGGTCCTGGCCTTAGCATTAGGTCCAAGTTCAAGCCTGGGGTCTAAGCCTTATGTCCTGGTCCAAGCTTCGGGGGTCTTTGCCTTAGGTCCAGGCCCAAGCCTGGGAGTCTTGGTCTAAGCCTTAGGTCCAGGTTCAAGCCTGGGGGTCTTAGGTCCAAGCCTGGGTGTCTTTGCCTTAGGTCCACACCCAAACCTGGTGGTCCTGACCTTAACTTTAAGTCCAGGTTCAAGCCAGGGGGTCTAAGCTTTAGCTTTAGGTCCAGGCAAAAGCCTTGGGGTCTTTGCCTTAGGTCCAGACCCAAGCCTGGGGGTCCTGGCCTTAGCCTGGGTCTAAGCCTTAGGTCAAAGCCTTAGGTCTAGGCCCAAGCCTGTGGGTCCGGGCCTTAGGTCCAAGGATGTGGGGTCTTGGTCTTAGCCTGGGTTTTAGCCTTAGGTCCAGGCCCAAGCCTGGGGGTCCTTGCCTGAGCCTTAGGTCCAGGTCCCAGCCTGGGGAGTCTTAGCCTTATGTCAAGGTTCAAGCCTGGGGGGTCCTGGTCTTAGCCTTAGGTCCAGGCCCAAGCCCAGGTCTTAGCCTTAGGTCCATGGCCCATGGCCTGGGCGTAGACCCCACACAAGAGTGTCCGTACGGACTGCGACTCCAGAAAAGATTAAGTTAATCCTTTACAAAATGGAAAATTTTCGACTGTCCCAATTTGAAAGAGGTTGCAGACGACATTCAAAATGTGATGAAGTTGGAAAATATTCTTCTGATATGGAAGGAAACATAGTAGGAAAAGGAAAAAAATGCTCATTATGAGCAATTTCTTCCTTTCCCGCAATGTTTCCAAAAGTCGTTTGCAGCAAAGTGGTTAAATGTCGTTATTGTTTGGTAATGAGTTAACTGGAAATTTCCTGACGCGATTTAATAACGCAATACATCTTTCTTGTCCAGCTGTGGAGTATACTATATGGCAATCTCTTTACAAAATGAAATGAAGTCGGATTATTGACTCGTTCGTTAATAATATTAATTATGGGTTTCTTTATGGTGTTTAACGCAGTATCAACACTTTTCAATTATATAACAGCTTTTCTTGATCCGCCAGTACTAGGCAAGGGCTCTGAACTGACTTGCCAAAGGTCATTCCAGCGCAACCAGAGGTGCCGGTGGGGCTTGAAACCGGAACCCCCGAGTTCTAAGTCCACCACCTTAATCACTGAGCCACGCAGGACCATTTATGTTTATGGGTTACATGGGAGAAACGGTACGACAAATTAATAAGAGGCGCGAAAAATGCTATTCTTATCTTATACATTGCATAAAATCCTGCCTTTGTCGTGACAAACTATTATTTTGGGTGTGTTGACTTCAGCACCCGCATTGTGATTGGGCAATCATGCACAATGAATTAGATATTATCATGGACGTTAGCTTTGTTCTTCCCCATTACGTGTTTTTGTTCGGTTGTACATAAAACACAATGTAAAGGCGTTATTTTAAGATTAGTCTGAGATTAGATAAAATGACATTTGAGGTCATATCATTTTCAAAAACATTTCCTGCTCCATACGGTTACGAGTTCAACGACATTCAAAATATTGTGTAGCAGACGACATTTGGTTAACTTTCTGACAGTCGTTGCAGTAAAAAAAATCGTCTAAACATTGTTCACACTACAATTCTTCATTGCAATTTCATGATGCTGTACGCCATTCCCTATTATCAGTGATATTTGATTTTAAATACTGTACTGATGAAGAAACTGTTGATAACAGCTAGTCTTTGGTAGTTATTGTGAATTTCTTCAAAGTGTGTTTTTTTTCACTTTTCAAACTCTGCTATATCCAGCAGTTCGCCTTAACCGTGTTCAAGTCTTTTACTATAGATTTCACGGAACTGGGTGCCGTTTTACAGAGCATTTTACGCTTAAGAAATGCGTAGGTTCAAAACAACATTCACTCTTATTTCAATATTCGGCTAAGAAATATTGCAAAGTAACACGTCATTGGAATAATCTCTTCAACACGCTTCCAATGACACGTCACGTTGCAATATTGTAATTTCACCAAGAATACATCCGTGTTTATCAGTTTTGACTTACGCTAATTTCTTCCTTAAGTCGCTTAGTAAAACAGAACCCAGATCAGAAGCAAAGAAGATGACTGCCATGTACCTTTTTACAATCCTGGTTTAAATGCACGTCTGTCGTTTACAAAGTTTAGATACAATCTTTTCTGATTTACATTTTCCGGGTTCAAGAAAGGCTGTTTTATTGAAGATATGATAATAAAAATGATTTCAATACACGAATCAACAATTTATTAAGAAGAAGAAGAAAGAAACTAAGAATTTATTAATCGAATACATGAAAAGTATCCGAGAAACTGCGTAATAGCAGGAAGAAGATCGAAAAAGAGAACTGTTGATGTATTAACTAGACCTTTGTATCAATTAAGATCAGCATATTTCATATCCGACTTTATGACAGTCGTTGCAGTAAAAGAATAGTCTAAACATTGTTCACACTACAATTCTTCATTGCAATTTCATGATGCTGTTCGCCATTCCCTATTATCAGTGATATTTGATTCTAAATACTGTACTGATGAAGAACCTGTTGATAACAGCTAGTTTTTAGAAGTCATTGTGGATTTCGTTCAAGTGTATTTTTATCCTTTTCAAACTCTGCTATTTCCAGCAGTTCACCTTAACTGTGTTCAAGTCGTTTACTATAGATTTCACGGAACTGGATGCCGTTTTACTAAACATTTTACGCTTAAGAAATGCTAAGTTAAAAACAGCATTCACTCTTATTTCAATATTCGGCTAAGAAATATTGCAATGTAACGCGTCATTATGACGAAGATCGAAAAGGAGAATTGTTGATGTACAGTGGACCCTCGTTTATCCGAACACTTTCGTTCCCAGGAGAAATGTTCGTATTAACGAATTTTCCGGAAAAAAGAATAGACTAGACTTTTGTATCAATTAAGATCAACATATTTCATATCCGCAAAACGCTGACTTTCCCCGACGCACTTAAATGTAATGCAATATAACGGGATAGTCAGTTTACGATAACACGATAGTACGATGGCGATAACAGGATAGTACGATTACAATAACACGACAGTACGATGGCGATAACAGGATAGTAAGATGGCACTTACACGATAGTACGATGGCGATAACAGGTAGTACGATAACAATAACACGATAGTACGATAGCACGTTAACACGAAAGTACGATGACGATTACACGATAGTACGATGGCGATAACACAATAGTACGATGGCGATAACACGATAGTTCGATGGCGATAACACGATAGCACGATGGCGATAACAGGATAGTACGATGGCGATAGCACGATTGTACGATGACGATAACACGATGGTACGATGACGATAACATGATAGTACGATTACAAAAACACTATAGAACGATGACGATAACACGATAGTACGATGGCGATAACACGATAGTACGATTACAATAACATAGTACGATGCCGATAACACGATAGTAAGATGGCTCTAACATGATAGTACGATGGGGAGAACAGGATAGTACGATAACAATAACACAATAGTACGATAGCACGTTAACACAAACGTACGATGACGATTACACGATAGTACGATGGCGATAACACGATAGTACGATGGCGATAAGACGATAGTTCGATGGCGATAACACGATAGTACGATGGCGATAACAGGATTGTACGATGACGATAACACGATAGTACGATGGCGATAACACGAAAGTACGATGACGATAACAGGTAGTACGATGACGATAACATGATAGTACGATGACGATAACACGATAGTACGATGGCGATAAGGCGACAGCAGTGTGATAACGATAAGGCGATATTACGATGCTACTTAGAGAATAGCACGATGACGATAACACGATAGTACGATGGCGATAAGGCGACAGTGTGATAACGATTAGGCGACAGTACGATTCCACTGAGAGAATAGTATGGTGGCGATAATATGACAAAACGATGACGATAACACGATAGTATGATGACAATAGTGCGATAGTACTATGAGAAAAGTGCAATAGTACGATGACGATAAGGCGATAGTGCGATAGTACGATGACGATAAGACGATAGTACGATGACAATAGTGCGATAGTACGATGACGATAATGCGATATTACATGGATGATTTATGTCGTTATTGCATTGTTTTATTATCACTCACCCGCGCCGTCTTTATTTCGCATTATCTCTTCCGTGCTGCCGAATGTCTTTTTGTTGATTAGACAGGTATACACAATGGCCCTAACAATGTTCCGTACTAAACTACATTAAACCCTTTCTCGAGGTTGTTTTTTTTTTGTTAAAAACGCTAAATATCATCAGTTCAACTCCTTTTAAAGTGTTCCAGTTATTTATGAATGTAGTTGTATTACGTACATGAATGCATCTAACATAAAACATTTTAAGTTTATTTTGGCATGTTTTGTATACATCCATCCAACCGTAAGAAGCTTTCCGAGATGCAACACCCGCATGCACACGAAGAATGGTTATTTAGTCGAGGATATTTTCGAATCTTCATATCATATTTATCTGTACATATGCATTCTCTCTTTTTTTAATGCTTTAACAATATGCTAACACTGTCTTATACATCATTACGACTTGTCCTGGATTCAACAGTGCTATGCTACTGATCCAAAGTGACTTGGCATGATGGTCTATTATTTAAACTTGAGCATAATGGAATAGAAGGTAGACTTCTTGCATGGTTTTCAAATTACCTTTCTGATAGGTGCCAAAAGGTAGTTCTTCCGGGAGGGGAATCCAACGCTCAATTTACAAATGCTGGTGTCCCTCAAGGGTCGATTCTTGGACCTCTTCTTTTTCTTGTATTTATTAATGATATTGTTGACGACATCGATTCCGGTATTAACCTTTTCGCTGATGATACTAGTTTATCTTTAATTATTGACAAAGCTGACGAGACAGGTGTAATATTGCAAAATGCTATAAATAAGATTAACACCTGGGCTAAAACTTGGCTTGTAAGTTTTAACCCTTCAAAATCTGAATCGCTTATTGTGTCCCGTAAATCTACACTCCCAACCCATCCAGATCTTATTATGTCGAATGTTATCATTCCTAATGTAGATTTTCATAAGCATTTGGGTTTCTTATTTGATAATGATGGTACATGGAGTCTGCATATAAATAAGTCTTTGGAAAAAGCTTGGAAAATAATTAACATTATGCGACGTTTTAAGACCATTCTTGATAAGAAAGCACTTCAACATATATATATTTCATTCATACGATCAATTTTAGAATATGGTGATACAGTATGGGATAGCATAAATCAACAACAGAAAAACGACCTAGAGAAAATTCAAAATGAAGCAGCTAGAATAGCAACAGGATGTAGTAAATTAGTATTGTTCTGTGATTTGAAAAAAGAGTATGGTTGGGAAACATTAAGTGAGCGTAGACGGAAACATAAATTAATTCTTTTTTATAATATGAATAATAACCTTGCGCCTCAAAACTTGATAGATCTACTTCCCCCAACCAATGATACCATGAATAGATATAACCTACGCAATTCGCAAAATATTCGGTCTTTATCATGCAAGACTAATCTGTACAAAAAATCATTTCTCCCTTCTACGGTAGATGAGTGGAACTCGCTACCCACAGATACAAGAAATTCCGATTCGCTTTGTAATTTTAAGGCATTCCTAAATATTGATAAGCCAAAGCCTAATAAACTGTTTTTATTGGGCATAGACGGCTTCAAATACTACATACACGACTTAGAAGAGATTGTAGCTCTCTTAAGCATCATTTGTTTATTAAAATTATTGTTGATTCACTTCAATGTGATTGTGGTGCAGTGGAGACAACTATGCACTATTTCTTCGAGTGTCCGTTTTATCAGTCCTTAAAAAACGAATTGTTCCATTCTATGGCGAGTTTCAATGTTATACTGGATCTAAATACACTCCTCCTTGGAAATGATTTCCTTACTCATGAAGAAAATATAGTGGTATTTACTCATGTTCACAATTATATCAAAGGAAGCAAACGGTTTGATTGATGGTTTATCATTTCTGGTCCATTCATCTATAGCTCCATCCACTCTGTCTCTTTCTCCCTATTCTATCTATAACTCTATATAACTCTTTCTCTACTTGTCCCCTTCTCTCTATCGGTGAATTTACAATTATATGTTACATATTTTTTGTATTGTATTGCTGTCATGTTGTAGTGTTATTAAGGAGAGGGACTCAATAAGCTTATAGCGTCCGTCCCAATCCTATTGTAAAAACATTTTACAATAAAATATGTTTAAACTAAAGTGACTTGCCAAACGATATTCTCAAGATGCCAATGCTACCGTTGGGGATCGAATCCTGGACACATGCATCTTAATCCAAAAACGTGACATCACTTTTGAGATTTACCGGATATAAACTGTAAAGAAAAAGATACATTGACACTTCCTGAATTAATTATGCTTCCAATAGCTTCTTTTAATTGTATATTAAACATGAATACAAACATTGCATTATTTCAACGTTTTTTGATTTCAACTTTTGATTTGTCTCTTTTGTGAAGAAGCACCTTTAAAATTTCCAAATGCAGTTGAATACATACCATTATGACAAAAGAAGCTTACGTGATAATAGATTGGTGTGAATATAAAAATCAGATGCTATTTGGATGCAGTTGTTAATGATCACAGAAGACTTCAGAGTTATACATGTACTGATCAAACCGATTAATATCGAAAAAGCGTAAGATTTTAACCCTTTCCCAAACACAAACTTTTCGACTGTCCCAAATTGAAAGAGTTTGCAGACGACAATTCAATTGTGATGGAATTGAACAATATTCTTCATAGAGACCAGAAAAACTTGTGGGAAAAGGAAAATAGCTCGTTACAAGTCGTCTGCAACAAAGTCGTCAAATGTCTTTATTGTTTGGGAAAGGGTTAAAAGAGGGTAACACGTGTATCAATAGTCTAGTGTTTTGCAACTCTATAGATAAGTGATGCCATTTTATCAGTGGAGGAAATTTTGTTTTAAAAAGATGAACTTCTCAATTTGTGAGATTGTCCGTTTAAAGGAAATATTTTTTTACTGAATACCACAATTTATTGTGTTAACTCCATTTTATATGCACGCGTATGGCATATATTGCTATTGTCGGGCGTTTCATGGAGCATTTTATTGAAGAAAACTTAGATAGATCTGTTGCTATAAAAAACCAAAGATACACTTGTTATAGCAACACGGGTCATCTGTCTATTCTATCTACATATCCTTTCTATTATGACATGCTTGAAACGAGAGTCGACGCAATAAATTGTGTCATATTTATATGACGTTCATTACCTGGAAGAAATGTGACTCTTTCACGTAATAGAATTACAAATCATAAGTCACGCCGGCAGAAGAATACCTTTGAGCGTGGGTACGTCCTTACAGGGGATGAATGGGATGAAATGGTCATGAGATGACACAACAATTCACACCCCCACTGTGTCCGCCATCAACACAAACTCTCAATCTCCAATATGTGTATTTCTCAGCTCTCGGAAATACCCAAGAAGTTCCGATTGACAATTTCTCTCATTCGGAACACATCGGTCATTTCTTAAAATGAAATTTACCGACTTGTGACTGGGATTGCCGAGTTGATACGAATGAAATTTCTCTGTAATATACTATTTATTCTGCGGCTTCATCAGCTTGTTGTCTGCGACAAAGAACAACCTGTTCTTATTCCAAACATCATTTCGAAATGCAAACTAACAACACACTTGACAGTGTTCAAAAGGTCTGTTTTTGCACAACAAATTGATATGTAAGACGATGTGTCATATGACTGCATTTGAAAAAGAGGAAAATGATGGCTCGAAAGAATGGACGCTTCGTGGAACTTAAAAATATTAAGACAGTACCACAGGAACCTCTGCGAAGCAAACATTTTGAAGGTAGCTATAGATAATCCTCTATCCTTATAACTTATGAAATTCGTTTATACCATTTGATGTAAGTAACCATCGTTACAACCGGAAATGTGCATACGATGTCAACGCTCTTACCTGTGGGAAGCTGAAAATCTTTTACTTGAGTGCACTAACGTCAATAGAGACATACTTAAGTATACCTTTTTTTAATCTAACTGACAGGAAGTTGTAAGAAAGTGTTTCATAATTGATGGCCCTGTGTTGAATAGAGAATCCGTCTACCCTTTACCAAACGCCAACTTTTCGACTGTCCCAAATTGAAAAAGTTTGCAGACGACATTTCAAAATGTGATGAAACTGAAATATAATCTTCTGATAGGGTAAGAAACATTGTGGGAAAATGAGAAATTGCTCGTTAAGAGCAATTTGTCCTTTCCCCACGATGTTTTCTTAAGTCGTCTGCAACAAACTTGTCAAATGTCGTTATTGTTTGGTAAAGGTTTAACAGAAATCCGGTTATAGACATCGTGTGTATAATTACGTAAGTTATGAGACTGATATGGAATTCATAAAATCCCCATAATTTGTTGGGCAGGGTTCTGTGAAACCAAGATTTTTGATAAATAAACCCCCTATGTGGAATGCGGACCTCTATTAATTATTCCTTTTTCCCGTGGGTGTATTAAAGGTCCTTGTTCACAGAAGAGATAATTTGATGATCAAGATAAAATTTCGTTGAAACAATACAGTTTTTGTTAGATTATTTGATTTTTAATTAGAAATAGTTCTTGAAACTATATTAAGGATAGGAAGCGTCAATTTATCTACGAATTTACCGTCTCCTTGTGATATATTTCAAAAGCGATGCCACGCTTTTGGATTGCAATAATGTTAAATCCCTGTATACACTCTTTAGAAAATTAAAAAGAATATAATTTTGGCACCAAAGACTATTTTTCAGTTATCATATAACATATAACATAACAGCTGCACTTTTAAGAACGTAAATTTCTTCACTTCTGGTACAAGTACCTTTAACCTAACGACTTTTATGTTATTCATAAGGTTGAATACGGTGAAAACCTTTGTTGTTAACTGGGTATATTTGCCTTGATAAAAAAATGTTAAAGACAGGCAGGGAGAAATTGCTCGTATTCTAACAATAATTGATTTATTTTGAAAAATCCAATTTGAAAACCTGTCTTTATAAGGGACATTGGCCTTTGAACAAAGAATATTTATGGAAAAGGGCGTCACAATATGCTTGTATAAGCATATATTTCGTTCCCAGCAGTATTTTTGGCCAATACAGCATTAGTTATCTATATAAGTCTCCATAATACACGTTTACCGATTGGTTCAATGTCTACAGACTGAATGGGTGGTATAACCATATTATGTTCGAACGAGGGATTCATTAGTCACATTTCAACTAAATGAAAAGTTCTAAACTCTGCAATAAACCAATTCCTGCTTTTTGAACGGGTTTCTAGAAATGGTGAATCCTTTTCAGTTATTTTCTCATTGAAGTTTGACTGGTTCAAGATGACACTAACAACATAAACGCCTTGAAAAGTATTTTTTCTTTGTGGTAGTAGAGGAAACTACATTATAAATGGGGAAATTGCTCAATAAGACCGGTTTTCATTTACTGTTCTTTGAATGGTTGCTTAAGACTACATTAGATGCGTCAAAGTGTTGTTTAATGCAGTATATAATTATCATATTTTAGTAAGTGGAGGAAATACGTGATAAACGGGGATATTGCTCAATTGGACAGAACTACATTTTTTCTCGGTTGTTTCTATAGACTACAATAGTGAAGTTTTTTGAAGTATGGCATTAGAAGCAATGGACGATTTTACGATGACGTTTTCTATTCAACAAAAAGAATGTATTCATAAGTTTTCGATTTAACTGTCGTCTGCACGGTTTTCCTTGTTTGGCGGTATGATGGCAAATAATGATCACTTCTTTTATTCAAACTATGACACGTGATCTAAAGTATTACAGATCGAAATGTTCTGGGAAAAATGGTGCTACTTCATGTTTGTATGAGCAACTTTTCCGTTCCCAGCAATATCTATGCCACATCCAGCATGGGTTATCTAGACAAATTTCCATAAAACACGTCTACTATTTGGTTCTATGTGTACAGACAGAATGGGCGGCATTATCATATCATGTTTCAACGTGTAATTCATTATCATTGGTCACGTTTCAACTAAATGAGGGGGTTTAACGCTATAAAAAACCATTTTCTGCTCATTGAACGAGTTCCTAGGGAACGTGAGTTCCTTTCACCTATTTTCTCATTAAAAATTGACTGATTCAAGATGACACCAACAACATTTATATCGAAAAAAGTACGTTTTATTCGTGATAAGTGGAAGAAACTATGTAACAAAAGGGGAACTGCTCATTGAGACAAGTTTCACCTTTTTTCTCGTTGGTAGATGCGCCAAAGTATTTTTAATGCTGTATGAAATTATCGTATTTGTGGGAAGTGAAAAAAACTACGTGACAAATGGTGAACTTAGTCAATAGGAAAGCACCACATTTTTTTCTCAGCGGTTTCTAAAAAATACAGTAGACACGCCAAGATGTGGTTCTATGGTGTATGACATAATGTAGAAATGGTTCCCCTTTTTATGATGACGTTTTCTATACGACAAGAAAGTTTCTTCACAAAAGTATTCAATTTAACTGTCGTCTGCACACTTTTTCTTGTTTGACGGTATGATGATAAATAAGAATTACTTCTTTTGTTCAAAACATTACAACTGTTATTTCGTATTACAGGACGAAACATATTGGACAAGGGCGTCATTATATGCTCATATGAACAGTTTTGCCCGTTCCCAGCATTCCCCGATGTGTGCAGGCTGAATGGGTGGCATTTTCATATCTTGTTCCAACGTGGGATTCATTGTATTTGTCACATTTCAACTTAATGTGGGATTCTAAACATTATAATCAACCATTTTCTGCATATTGAACGATTTCTTAGAAATGATGAATTCCTGTGTACGTTTGGAACGGAAACGCTTAATTTAACGTAATGTAAACGTTAACTCCAGTTCTGCATTCCACTTCCTTTTTCTATATGACCTTGATTTGTTATTTTGAATATTATCGTAATGATAAGAAACTTTGTAAGTTTACGTCTCAATAAAATATTCGTATTCATATATTCGTATTCTATTATTAGCTTTATCTAAAACTACTAATGCTTACATTTGATATCTTAGAATTCGATTCCACTAAGCATACCAAGTGGATGAACTAGTATGCTGATCACCATGATATAAATGAGCTGACGTTGAAAAGGCGTAAAACCGTAATCCAAACAACTATACATTGCACAATTGTAATTTTATTTTAGAATGTACTCATGTATATCAATTTTAACCTACGTAAATACTTTCTTTAACCCTTTACCAAACGCCAAATTGTCGACTGTCTAAAACTCAAAGAGTTTGCGGACGACATTTCAAAATTAGACGAAATTGAGGCATACTCTTATGATGGGCAGAAAACCTTGTGGGAAAAGGAGAAATTGCAAATTACGAGCAATTTCTTCTTCTCCCGCAATGTTTTCAATAGGCGTCTGCAACAAAGTGTTTAGATGTCGTTTTTGTTTGGTAATGGGTTAAGTCGATCAGTAAAACGTTACCAATGAGCCCCTTCTTAGATACACACGTCATCTCTATTCAAAGTCAACAACTTTCTTCCTTGTGTTCGGGTATAAATATAGGTGATAAGTGAATATTCGAGTCGCATTACCTGACCGATAAATGTCGGTATAATTGTGTTTTTTATCAAATACTGCAAACATCTAATTCGCCAACTTACAGGTAAAATATGGATTTTTCTTAAATCTGATTTTGAGCATGCAACTCCATTATTCATAATTGTTAAGCTTTAAAACAAACTGCAAATTTTGATGAAAAAATAGAAAATTCTCGCAGACGATGGATATTAACGAGCAACTTTTCCTTTTCTCACAATGTTTTCTGCCCTATCAGAAGATTATTTTTGAATTTCATCACATTTTGAAATGTCGTCTTCAAAATCTTTTAATTTGGGACAGTAAAAAATTTGGCGTTTGGTAAAGGATTAAATATTTGACATTCATTAAAACAGCTGTTTGATAACTTCAGCCGTGTCTCAAGCAGCATGGTAGTCTTACCTGCGACTTAGGCTTGTCGGTGCGAAACCTGGCTCGATCATTAAACTAATAGCTTTAGACATTGAAGTTATCGTCATTTTCTTTGTTTTTTGTCTAATTCAACCTTTGTCAATGAACATCTCTTTGTTGGTAAGCTGTCAGCGTGTTGGACAGATTGTAATGAAGCTCTGGTGATTGATGTCAGAAAAATAGAAATATGCGTTGTAACAACCCGTTATGTAATAAAGTTGCACTATGTAATAATACAAAACGGGTTGAAGTTTATTACATTTTGCGTTTTTGAATGCCAACCCGTTATGTAATAAAGTCGCACGATGTATTTATTATTACGAAACGAGTTATTTATTTTTCCTTCTAAGTGATTTTTTATATGCAAACCCGAAGTGTCATAAAATTCATAATGGTAAAATGGTGATATTGTCACACAAAGGGTAACCTTTTCCAAGCCAAAAAAGATTTATGAGCAGAAACCAGAAGTTGAGAAAATCGTTGTTTGAGCAATTTTCAAGCTAGGAAAACGTTCCTAATGACTCGCCGTACCGTAAAGCTTAACCCCAGTAACATAGAAAGCCGAAATCGGCATATCAGCAAATTCCAAAATCGATTTCAACTATCTATTTTAGCACTGAGAGTCAAATGGCAGCACGTACCGAAAAATAGACAAAAAAAGCTTGAAAGAAAGCCCATCATGGGCTTATCAGGCATCTGTAAATAACAGAAAACTTGATTGTTCGCAATATATCTTTCATTTCTTGTTCAAATTTATGACAAAAGCTTCTGAAACGAGACAAATAGTGCTATTTTCAATGTAATTACATAACGGGTTGTTACAATGTGACGAATAACAACAGACAACAAAGGTAGCATGTCAAAATATATTTTCTTAGTACATTAAAAGGGAGAATCTGCTGTGACAAAAAATACTGCAGACTGTTCATTAACCCTTAACCAAACGCCAAATTTTCGACTATCCAAAGTTAAAAGAGTTTGCAGACATCATTTCAAATTCTGATAAAATTGAAAAATAATCTTCTGACAAGACAGAAAACATTTAGAGAAAAGGAAAAATTGCTCGTTAACTGGAAACATGTCATTATTGTTTGGTTATTGGGTTAAACCTTTCTTCCTTACGTTTATTCTTTAATTGTCTGCAGTAGACTCGTCAAAATGAGGTATAATGAAGCAAGGGAATACACAAGAAAAAAATCATCCCTTTAATAACGTTACACCGTATAAAGTACTTATATAATAAATAGAATAAGTGTTCGCATGGTTTGGCAGAATAGCCATTATAATCACAAAGTTTGACGAAATTGGTTTCCCAAAATACATTAATTACAAATCATAAATATCATGTTAATAATTGAACAGTTGATATCAAATGTTCAGCTCAATATCATTATTCTCTCGTTGTAGATTTATAGATTCAGAGTCTAACCGAATAAATCTAGGTTACAGTTCTTTAGATACTAAGGATGCATGAACTAGTTCAGGTGGATAGGATTGAGAATGGTCATAATGCATATATATAAACATAATAATATGTATGTGTTTGTTACAAGATATGGATGATTATTCATGATACTCCCATGACATACATAGAATATCGTCAATATTGTATTTTAGAGTGACAACCCAGATATTCGGCTCGTTGCGGTCTGTTGCAAATAACTAAGAACTCAGAACGGGTTAACAAGTTATGCTTTCAATTGATGTTTTGTAACATCGAATATATTAAAGTGTGGATGATCGCTACCTCCTCTGTAAAAGAAATAAATTATTTTGTATCAACAAAAAGTTGTTTCTCATATTTTCATTAAAGGTTCTTTGTCAAAGCTGTGACGGAATTTGGAAGTTATAATTGAATTACTTTAAAACTGCATAACAGTTGCACTCTTACATGGTAACGCACTGAAGAATGGTCATTTAAAGCAAATTTTGATCGTTTGTAATTCTTTAGAGTCTGTAAAAAGTGATTTAACACGTACTTTGGTACAATATTGCAAAATCACTCTTGAGATCTACTGCATGTAAATTGTACATATTATATTTAGATAAATTAATGCTTCCCACATTTAATAATGCTTGGAATGGTTACTTCTGATTGTATATCAGACAGCAATACTAAATATGGATTCTTTCAAAGGCATTTTATTCTAACTGTCAAATCCTCTCCTCTGTGAACAAGCATATCTAACCACAGATACCCGAGTCTTCCTGGTTTTCTCCTTTTGAAAAAAGGAACACAAATAAAGCATTTTATTTGGTTACAGAACAATTCGATTAAAGTATGTTTACTTTGCACTGTAAGAAGTAAAACTGTGTCGTTCACAAAGAAAGAAAAAGACAACCAAAATTATGAAGTGTTTTACGAGATTGCATAAAAAACATCATGACTTAATGTAAAACTTGCTTTGAACAGGCAAGTCTTCCTGAAGTCACGATGCTTTCATAAAAAGTACTTTTCTGAAGGTATTTCAATGTTCAAATTCAAATTCTAGATGTTTGTAAACGGCTATGTTTTTTAGGATACAACGAACAACAGATACGGTTTATGTTTGTAAGAAAGTCTCATGACTGAAGAGTTATAACAATAAAGGCCCAAAAACTCTATTAAGTAAAGTCAAAACGATGTGGAAAAGAGAAACTGTCGAAAGAGAAATAGTAGGTAACGCTACCTGCAGAGCTTTCTACAACTGGGAAGGATATGGAGAAACTTGTCCCATATACAGCATACATGTACGATAGGCATTATATATACAGAAGTCTCATGCAACAATCATAACTCAAATATTGCAATGCATGACAAAAGGTAAGTCTGTTAGGTGGCAGTAAGGGTAATTCCCGCTACACGTGTAATAATCGGGAAAATACCGAAGTAACGATCTCATGTTTTGAATCGATGTTTGGTAACAAATGAATATGCGGTTGACAACTCTTTCGTCTCTTTAGATATTGACTTTATTTATGTAAATAAACAGTTATCGCTTAACCCATTCCTATAGAGGGACTTTTGATTTAACAGAATGGAAAAAAAAACGACAATCAAGAGAAATAAGCATAAAGCAACATGGTAAATGGGGTTTGGAAGAAATCTTTATAAAAATATATAAAAAGGAATATGTAACGTATCAAGAGGAATTCGTCCTATTATCACAGCAGTTTCTAAAGACTTCTCAAACAAAGGCGTAATTTGATTTACTATTAAACAAAATAAAAATAAAGATCTCCTCCATCGATCTTATACATATTTTGAAATATATTTCAAAGAAATAAAACAAAAGCTCCAACGAATATTGTTTTTATATGACATCAAGGAAGTATCTTTTATTGCATGGTTTAAATAATCGTCCGCAATTTGATTTGAATAAGGAGTACCAAGGTTTGTTGTACGGTGATAATTGAACTTGTTTAATCAATGCCTTCTCTGTTCCTACATATGTTTTATATCAATAGATTAGTTCAAAAGCGTACTTTGTCCGCTTGTCTAGTTCCAGGTGCACTGTCAAACCCCTTACTCTCTATAAATAATACCTTACTTCACCACAACCGTTAAAGATGTTTAAGAAACTAATTTGATATGAAGAGCCATTTGTCATTTTGTCACAATGGTTGCGATCTAATATCCTAAAGGAAATTTATCTGTCTTGCTATTTTTTCTCGTTGGCTTGTGTTTTTAATTTGGACTAGCCATATATTTTATATAAGAGAGAGGGTTTATGGGGTTACCGGCACTGGTGAGAAACACCTAGGACCATAGATAAGTGAACTGACCGCTTTTATATGTCTGGAATACTTTAAACAACAGCATCTATATACATCAAATCCATTAATTCATCGAAAACAACATGAAAGACCTCTCGGTAATGGGTCGTAAATAGTTAACAACGAACTAGTGAAACGAGTCCATTTATCCGTGTGAGATCAAATTACCGAAACACAAAATAAAAAAAAGTTTTTGCACTTATCGAAATAAGACTATGTAATTATTAAATTTTTGCATCAGCATTTAGATTAAAGTGAAAAAATGAGAATAATTTTGCTTTGCACTTATTCCTGCTTTTTCGAAATTTATCTTTTTTGTTTCATAGATATATATATATGAGATATGATTCGGTGGTGTTTAAGACACATTGTAAATCAAAAAGGGCTAATAAAGAAATGAGAAAAGAAGGTTTAAAGATGATTTCGCGGATTGTAAAGTTAATTTCTGTCAAACGTTGGTGGCGATGAAAAGTGTCCGTTCCACCTTGTAACTATGAATACAGTTTACCATTATCAAACTCTTTCTGCATACGTTATAATCAAACCTTGATACAAACGACATTCGAAAACAATGAAACACAAGGTGGTTATTCCATAGCGAAATAATCACCCGAAGAAAGAACCCAGGAACTGAAATATTTGATAGCAGTTTTTAAACCATTTTTGGAAATACCGGCTATAGCAAATTTGGTCCGTCGCAGTTTTAAGTGTTTTATGAATACCCGGTTAAGTTGTCATTGTAAGCACGCTGAGTATCCGGTTAGGGGGTAAAACGAGTGTTTGTTAAGGTGTGCATTTAAGACTTTTGAAAAGAACTTTACAACATCATATGTCGGGAGTTATAACTTCATATATTTGGAATAGATAAGTTTAAGCATATTTTCGTAAACTCAGGTAAGATTGCGAATGAACAAATATTGTAGTTTCAATTGGCTGTATGTGTATCATTACTTGATGTTTACATCTTTCAATTCATTCCATCTAAAAAGGTTTTGGGGTTGGTATTCATTGAATGAAACTTGACACGATTATGTAATACAAAGAATAAGGTAAGTCAGAATCCGTCGTAGGGAAACTGCTTTTTTAGATTTTTTTCGTAATAATGAATGTCTGTGTAGCAGCGGTAGATTGTAGGGATACGATAATTCAAGTAAGGAACGATTGAAATATCAATAATGGTCAGAACTAATGATAGGTAGTATAAAAGTGTTGTTCTGCATGCCTTATTACAAACACAAGCTTTTGAAACATTATTGAAACACGACAAATTGCTCAAGATTAGCTAGTTAAATTTGAGAATATCGTCGCTTTTGTCTTAGTTATTTAAGCATAACAGTTTGGGATTTCTACCTCAACGTTATCTGTTACTGAGGTCCTTACTTAGACAGGTGTGACCATCTCATAGCATTATGAGTTTTCTTGCGTTATGTAAGTCTTTTTGTTTACTATTTATGCGACAACTTTTACAATCATGACTGACGATGTTTTAGCGGTCACAAAGGGTTCTACCAAACTATAAGAAAAATACCAATTTTATAATTTTTAATTCTCATCACCTGCTGCTTTCAAATTTGAAACAGATTCACCCTCGTTTTGGAAAAATAAGTTTAAGAATAAGCCTTTCAAGGCATGTGGCCAACTGGTTGTGCCATTGAACGAATTTCAATTAAAAGATATTGGATCAAGAGGAGTGTTTGTGACATTTAATGCTCTGTATTTGAAATACGAGCTCAAGTAAAAACGCTAGAACTACATGTAGTTGGAATGGTGCCTGGGAATTCCGTTATGTTGTCTTGATCGCATCAACGATCCTGTATTGTTCAATATGGGATATTTTATTTCATATATTAATTAGATATTTCTTACATTCATCTGCCGAGGGAATTGATTTATAGAATGCTTCTTGTTCACAGGTGTGAGGAAATTTAAATTGAAAATTTATATCAGTAAAATCGCACAACTGTACTAATATGTGATATACACTGAAGAATAGTTATTGTAAACAAAATCAGATCGTTTCTAATTCTTTATATTGTACAAAGTGAATTAACATGTATGTTAAATCAAAACACATCTTTTGAGATCTGCCACATATAAACTGTACATACGTAGATAAATTGACGACCCCCAATCAATTATTTCAATAAGTATTTTGAATTGTATACCAAACAACAGAACAAAACTGTATTGTTTCCACGATATTTTATTTTGACTTTCAAATGTTCTCTTCTGTGATCAAATTTCATTAAGGTAATGCTTTGACACAAAAGGAAAAATACTTTGCGCTGCCTTGTATGGGGTTTAATGCCAAATTCGCAATTTTTCAGCTATATCATGACTTTCCCTCGGGTCCACAGATATACGACTAGGCCTCTGAAATGTTTTTCCAAAAGAAACCCCAACGATACAAGCGTTGTTGGTGGGAATCGAACTCCGGACTCTTGAGTTACAGGTGCACTATCTTTACTAATGGGTGGATGAGAGGTTTTTCTGTGTCTTCGATGTTTGAGAATGCTTTTTTAAAGCACCACCAGAATCAATTAATTTTATCATATTCTTATAAATTGTGACCCTGTTCTGTGAGTAAGAAACTTTAAAAAGTGATCATTTGTTCTTTTAAAATCCAATCTAAGTCTTATACAGACATGGGTAGCGTTTTACAAAACATTTTATGCTAAAATGTTCGTAAGTTCAAAACAACGTTGCCTCTAATTTCAATATTACACAGAAACATATCATTGGAATAGTCTCCTCGAGACGCCTCCAAAGACATGTCACATTACAATATTGTATTTTCATTTATGATACAAGTACTATTTATCGTTATCAGTTTCGACCAATCACAAATAGTTTCCTTAACCTCTAAAGTACTCGAACCTGCCTATGCAAATAGGTTAGATCCATGTCAACCGCCAAATAAATTGGCGGCTGGCCTGTGATCAAACCTGTTTGCTACTCTGGGAATCATTCCTTATCAAAATAAAGTCGATATTTAAGTTTTTAGAAAGCAGGCGACACAATAATCTTTTTCTGGAAAATTACCCATCATTCTAAGGGTTTAGTCGTTTAGTACAACGGAACCCAGGAGTAAAGAGGTCTCACACCCACGCTAATAAGTATTATACTTAAAGGGTAAATCGAACCATACGTTATAGTGGTTTTCAGTTATCAGTTGATCAAATTACTTGGATCAGTCGACCGAGAATTTACGATAATTTACACAAAATCTTAATTCAATCCAGCTTATATCGTGGGGAGCACCCTAGTTTGAACTTGTGTAAGAGCTACAACAACAGTTTAATTTTGATAGTTTTTAATTTTATATAAACGAATTTTATTATAAACGTTTTCTTCGTAAAAAAACGCCGATCTAACCTTATGTGTCAGTCAGAGGTGTTTTAATCAGTGATCATGTTATATCCAGGTTGAATCTGATCTGGAAGCAGCTTAGCCGCTACTTGGTAGATGAACATAATATACTTTTATTTTACAATTAGTAAGTCATACTTTAAAGTATAACCCATTTGGTCAAATGAGGAATTGCACTGTTATTCGAGTATGTATATGAACACCAAGAAGAATCCGTTTCGTGTGGTAAAACGAGAATGATATTTGAAAGAAGGGGTAAAAAGTTTCTTTCCAAAGGGCGTTGGTTACATTTATGCAAAAGGAGGGCCAGTTGGCCATGAGTTTTTTCTCTTTATGTATAAATGTTTTCATTGCTACTCGACCAATAATTCATCATTCAGAATACGTTGTGATCTAAGAACTGGCGTGATTTTATACCATTTACTGATACTGATCTTATCTAAACAGGGAGATGATTAATAAATTCGAAACGATTTGAAAAGTAACAAACATTTGATTATTCGTCATTGTTCTTTTCTGCTCATAACACATTATTCTAAAATACCTCACCTGTAACTAAATCATTGTCTCTGCAATTCGATAACTGAAAGAGGCTAGAGACTTCCATAATGGACATAAGAAATTAAAGATAATCTATCGTCCGTCTTCCGTTTCAAGAACATTTGAAGCAGATAGTGTTAGAAACATTTATGCTCGACACCTTTGAATAAATCTGGTGATTGCCAGTATTTTCATCGTGACAACAGTTATTTCATTGATAGAAACAGATTGCTTACTTAACAGCCCATAAAACCTGGTCAAGGTGGGATGAAAGATTCACAGAAAGATTCATAGAAAGATTCACTATCAAACATTAATCTAAGTTGGAAGATGGGATGACTCCCTCTACACAACGAAGCACTATACGCTATATAGTATACAGTAATATCACAGGTTTTATTTATCAAAATGATACGGCACGATGATAATAACATAATTCATCATTACACATTGAAATTTTTCGCAAATGTCATTTGCCTACATGAAAGAACTAAATGGAAAAGTCTTCACTTATTTCGCTCGCTACTTAATCCTAATTTGGCTAATTTCTTAATGTCTTCCATACAACCTAACGAGCTTTTATGGAGTAATATGGTTTACATGCCAAGGTTCTCAAATATCGCGGTTAACCCTGACTGAATAACCATCCGGTAAATACCCACTTTGGCGCCTTTAAAGGTCGTTGTTCAGATGTGTTGGAAATAAATTTCTTTAAAAGTTTAAACTACACAACAGCTGTACTGCTATGTGATATGCACTGAAGAATAGTTATTCTAAGCAAAGTAATATCGTTTTTAAGTCTTTAAAGTGCGTAAATAGTAAATCAACATGTATATTAATTCAAAAGCTTGGCGTCGCTTTTTAGATCTACGCATCTTAATTGTAAATGCTATATACATTGACGCTTCCTGAATTGGTTATACGTCCAATGGCTACTTTTCTTCATTGTATATCAAACAACGATACAGAAACTTTATTTTTGCAACGACATTTTATTAAGACTTTCAACTTTTTCTTCTGTGGACAAAAACCTTTCCATATTACACAAAATTAGTTGCAATTCGAATTTCAAATCAACAACGGACTAGTTTTAAATAGTGCAATTTCGTAATTTCTTTATTATGAACAAATTACTGTGACAGCAGGATAATTTATTCGTCATGAGCAGTTTATCCTTATGCAACTATGATTTCCAATTGTAGTTTACAATAAGTATATATTGAAGGTTAAGGGTTGACACCTGCTTAACGAACAATGAATACAACTGTATCGGTTATTGCACACACCAAATTGCCAATTGAATTGTGATAATTCTTTGAAGATGTTTTATGAGGGAGAGGTCATCCATAATGAATTCTTTAACTTCCGGGTAAAGAGGAACGGCTTACAAAAGATAGTATCCTTATTCTATAAACGTAAGAGGACATTGGACTAATACTTTATGAACAATGATAACAAATGGATACGTTAGTACAATCAGCAAATCTTCCATTGAACCTGTCGATCTAATATTTCAAATAAAGGTGATTGGTATCTCACAATGGGTTCTTTGATTTATGGGTAACCGGAAAGACTTAGATAGAGATAGAATGGTGTCTCATGAATACTGTTTTTGAGGACATTTGTACTGATGGCTTCGGGAAACGAATGTCTAGGGTTCGATTTCCATGTACAGGGGACCAGCCTTTCGACCTCCCATTTATCCATATGTAATACGATAACAGGAAATGTATATAGGAATCGAGGGTGATCAATTTACACAATTTTGTCAGTTGATATAACTTCTATCTCAGATTGTAGTTAAATAAAACTTAATATCAATTTGATAACAAAGTCTTCAAAGGTACTTGTTCACAGTTGTGAAGATATTTTGAAATTAAACACCAATGCCTTTTAAAAGGCACAACAGCTCTTCTGTTATATGATATGCATATTTACACAATTGTCATTGGAAGCAAAATTAAACCTTTTTTAAGCTGTTTTATCGTGTCAATCATCCATGTACCATGTCTTATGAAATGATATATGAAAGAGAAAAACACTCAATAGAAACAATTAGTGACAAAAGAAAAGAAGTGCTCGATTGAATCGAGCTATTTTTACTTTTGTAGTAAATGTTTTTGTAGTCATCTGATAAAGATGAATCAAACGTATAAACATGAGGAAAATAATTTCATAGCAGACGACATATTTGAAAATGTTTCTAAGAAATATACATTAAACTCGTAATGAATATACACTCTCTTTACAACGATGCTTTTAACATTGGAAAGTCGTACACAAATACATATGTAGTTCCATGTGACGGTTGTGTTTATTATAGTGTCATCCCTATTGAAAGGGTCAGCAAGTTCGGCCTTTGAGACACTTTCTACTGATTGTAACGTGTGCCTCCCAACTTATGACACTATGCCAGGTGCCATGCCAATATATGTCGGTATGAATAACTCCATGTATGTTTGGTAACCTTGACAATAGACTATAGCAATAGGTAAATAGTAGTCCGAACGTAGATACAGCTTGGATAATCATAGTTAGGTAATGGGTGGAATTAAATGGTATAAAATTCATTGTCTTATTATGATAATATCAATGAAAAGCTGCATAATAGATTGAAAAATGTTGAAATGTTGACAGACAAGAATTGTTTTATCAACAAATTCCTTTTTATCTGCACCGTTGAAAAAGTGGCTTCTAAAGGCGTATGTTTTATCTATGTCTCTGGTTTCAGCTGATAAAATGAAACATCAAAAAATGGGGGAAAACGTTGGGTCATGAAGACATGGTGCTTTCTATACATTTTATTGTGACAGAAGAAAGTAAAGAACCGGATCAGTAGTGTAAGTGGTTAAATAATTAAGTATAAAGATACAATACATTTTTAACTGTGTCATGCACCATTTGTGATATAATACGGATTTTACACTGCAGTGTGGGATAATATGATACCCCACAATTCAAGGGTCCAATGCAAGACTATAGTAAGTGCTTCATGTTATGAAGCACTTACTATAGTCGTGCACTGAACCCTCGAATTGTCTAAACCTGTCGAGACAGTTTGGGGTTTCAGTTACTACTAATGGCCCCATATTATCCGCGCATCTTTTTTGCGCTTTACCAAACGCCAAATTTTCGACTGTCCCATTGTGTAAGAGTTTGCAGACATTTCAAATGTGATGAAATTAGATAGGGTAGAAAACATTGTGGGAAAAGAAGAAATTGCTCGAGCAAATTTCTTCCTTTCCCGCAATGTTTTCCAGAGTCGTCTGCAACAAAGTGGTAAAATGTCGTTATTGTTTGGTAATGGCTTACGGATAGTCTTTTCGTCTGCTTAATGCGTCAGTCCGTGCCGATAAGGAAAGATCGCTATCGCAGAACAAGTCATGTATTCGCCGAAACAAATGTAAATGTGTTAACCTCCAACATTCCTCAACGCTTCATCGTATTTTTGAAGAAATCTGTAGGACGCTTTGCATGTATGCATGGCGAACAATGGATGTATGCATTTGTATTACTTTGTTGATATGTTAATTGCACATAAATAGTGTATTGGCGTCTTTTTGCTGCATCTTTGATATCAAACTGTACGACTTATTCCCTGTTGTATGTTAGATTTTGACTGCTGCGAAATGAAGTCATCAGCAGCAACCGAAAACATGGAAGTTACAAAAACTATTTTTTTTATGATATTGAGTAGAGTTCATCTATTGTCACAAGTAATTTCGCTTGTAATACCTGCTGCTTCGTATGCTTTATGCAACATAAGCGTCAAATTTTTTTTTTTAAATGGTTAGTAGCAAAGTGATTGTTTTCCATCCGAGAATTACAGTGTTGCCATTTAATACCTGATCATATTTGATTAAAAGACTTAAAGATCCACAGTTACTAAAGACGACATTGCTTGTGACAAGCACGTTCTCCTTATTTCCTTTATACTTTTTTTAATTGTTTGTCATATGTTTTTAATTTGCTTGGTCACAAATAAAACATCTTAAAATCAAATTAAACGTTGTAGAAACAATATAGGATTTTATTTTGGTATTTTCACAATTGTAAGTAAGTTAAAAAGGAATGAAGGATTTAAGAAACGTTTTATTTAAGTAATGTACAGTTTATCATCGGTCGACCTCGAAACCGATACAACGCTTTGAGGTCTAAATACATAATAATACACTTCATGCAGGTTTTAAAAACATAAATGCGTACTTATTTTGCAAGTGCGATTTATACGGTTTTAAAAGGGATACTTTTTAAACTTCCGAACTTCCTAAAGTCTGTGAATAAGCATATTTAACACTTAGAATGCTGGGTTATTTTCTAAACATATATTTCTTTTGTTTCGTCTGCTTCCCTAAACCTTAAAAGTCTGCTAATTTTGACGATTAAAGTTACTTAGAGTAGCAAACGGGTTAGATCATCACCCTACTCGCGCAGTCACATTAAGGGTATATGTTCTCTTTTAAAAAATGGACCCCGCGAGAAGGTATGATTGTTTTGTGACAATAATAATGATAAAAATAATAATAATGTCTTTGTAACACATAACGACATACATCAAAATTAAGTATAAACTATACATCTTAATTCTAAACGTGGCCTTCTGTAACGACACTTTCATTCAGCCATTGTCTTAACCCCACCCCACCCCCCCACACACACAGACTCACCCCCCCCACCCACCCCCCACCCCACACACACTAACACATACCTACGAAAACGCAGGCACAGGGGTAGATATCTCATATTAACAGTTATTATTCTTATATAAGACAGACGCCCTAAAAAGTAAACAATCGATACAAAGAGAAAAAAGAAAATGAAACAGGTCATTTTGAAAAAAAGGAATTAATATATATATTGTCTTTTTTGTACATGTTTAGTTTGGAATCCGCGTGAGGTGCTGTTTGAACGGTTGTCCAATCAACCAAAAAATCTTCGGAAATTTTGCGGATTGAAAGCTATTTTCGGCTGATTATTAAGAAGTGTTTATAAAGCATAAACCGTTTGTTGCATTGTAACATTGAGACTTATCCACGAACCTTCCATCCTGACAATAATTTCGAATTACAAAAAGGAACATTATTACAATGTATGTTCAAATCGGTTCGAACGCATCACGGCTAGAGAGGAAAAAACGCTTGTTGATGCAAAAGGTTCCTTAAGACGTTTTAATTTAGACTCTGTTCCACGAAAATCGTCTGGGGATGTTTTCGACTTCGGTTGGTGGCGTTTTCCTCGTATTCACGGAGCCTTTCTATTATAGGATCGCGTTTCTCTTAACTACCATGGATAGATTTTTTGACGGCCTTGGTTAGATTTACAGGGAAATACCACCCGTTCACCTCATTCATTAAAGTATCGTACCTCATAATCTCTTTGAAATTTGAATTATCTTAAGTGTAATACTATTCTCAATGTATCCTCGTTGAATAATGGGCTTGGTGTCAACCTGACGTAATGACAAAGTCCAAACCATCTCCTCCCTACAAATACCCACCTCTTATACGTTATTAGATGATGTTTGAAATCCATGGTGGCCAAAGCAGATTAAAGTCAATAGTGGCCAAAGAAGAAATCGTTCTAAACGAGCTGGTTTTCCTTTTGCCACAACGGCACATAGCTTGTTTCAATACTTGTGTATTTATCATCTATCATTTATCATTAGGCTTTCGATCTTGGAACCTCCAAAAATTGTATATTAGGGTATGGGTTCGTGTAAGTTTATTTCCTCATATGACACATATAGGAAATTGTTTTTGCCCGAAGTCGCATACAATTACATAAGCCGTTTAGCCCTTTACCAAACACCAACTTTTTGACTCTCCCAATTTTAAAGAGTTTGCAGAAGACATTTCAAAATGTGACGGCATTTAAAAAATAATCTTCTGATAGGGAAAAGAATGGGAAAATGAGAAATCGCCCGTCAAGAGCAATTTCTCCTTATCCCACAATGTTTGCCAGAGTCGTCTGCATCAAACTCGTCAAATTTCGTTATTGTTTGGTAATGGGTTAACAAAAAAGGCAGCGGTCATGTCGTAGCCACTGCGCTTTATTCACGCGCATGGGAACAGTAGTTCCTTACATAGTACATGATAACATTTCTAAATAGAAAATGAATTACACTCACATCCTAAAATCTACACTCCATACATGCTACTTGCACTTCCATTGTAAAATTGTGTGTTTATATGTTGATATTTGTAGTTGTTGATATATTTTGATGGACAATAGACAATGTCATCTTCCAATGGACGTAATATGTTAAAGCACATATCAAAAAACTAATTATTTAGGCAATGCTATTTCTATTACTAGTTCCTATGAGGTCATGTTTGCCCAAATAACTTATACCAAATGTCGCGTTTACTCAATTATACCTTTTTACGTTTATGTCTAGGAGAAAGTGTACTGAAAGCTATGTACAGCATGCCAAATTCTGACAACCATTTTACTATGTTCTCCTTTGTCAAAACGATTGACAGTTCTTTTATTTTCAAGGTTTCCATACAAAAGATGGGAGGCAAGGCATCCAAGCCATCCAGTAAACCCAAGAAAAAACAAAAGCTCGACCCAAAGTACCTAAACTTCATCAAGCGAGATGTGGATTTTACAGACGAGGAGATACAGGGTTGGTACGACGAATATCAGGAATCCTTGAAGAACGGGAAAAAGGAGCTAACACGGGAAGAGTTCAAACAGGTCTATAATGCTCTGTTTCCGGGAGACGCCTCGGATTTTTCGGAACAGGTGTTCCGTTCGTTTGACAAGGACCATAACGGATCCGTGAACTTTCAGGAATTCGTGGTGGGTTTATGCGTGTCCGGAAGTTCAGATCTGAGCCGGAAGTTGGAATGGGCGTTCAAAGTTTACGACATCAATGGGGACGGTTTTATCGATCGAGACGAAATGAGAAGGATTATTCTCGTAAGAATACTTATATTTTGGCTTGTAGACCAGGGTGTGAACGCATATCTTGGTTATTTTCTAAAAATATTTTTTTGCGTCGTATACATTCCGAAACCTTATCTTTAATTTTGATTAGGAAAGTTTCTCAGCTAAGTAAAGAGGTTATCACAGGTCAGCCGCCAATTTACATGGAATTATCCTGGCGACTGGCTTGGATCCAACCTGTTTGCATAAGCATGAAGCCAGTTCAAGCACTATAATGGTAAAGTAATTCGTTTGGAGTGTCTGAGGGCAAACTTGACCAAACTTTTTATGCTAAGGATAAGCGTAAGTTCAAAACAATATTCATTCTTATTTTAATATTGGGCTTAGCAATATTGCAAAGTAACACACCATTATAACCGTCTCTATGAGACGCTTCAAATGATGTGTGACATTTTAATAGTGTTCTTTTATTAAGATACTTTTCATGTTTATCAGTTTTGACTTAAGCAAATATTTTCCATAAGTTGTTAAGTAAATTGTCACCTAGGCCCTTTCCTAACTCTACTTTATCGTTACTATCATTTTAACTGTATTATCTAAAACTCTCTGTAAACTTCCTAGAACGTTTCTGTCGATATGCTGCTGTCACTGATTGTGTTATGGTTACTATGTACATGTATTAGCTTTGTTATGGCATAAGATATGCTTTTTGGATATTTCATGCTTAATGAAAATGAATTAAATTGAATTAAAATTGAATTAACCCTGAAGCTGGAATTAGTTAACTGTTGTGGCAATCAAACAGCAACGTTGAAATCTGACAGTAGCATAGTACATGTATCAATACGTGGTTGTGTAGAAGGAACACATGATATAATTACTTGTTTGTCAATTATATATTAGCCAATTGCACTGGTGTGGGCTATAAAAAGTGATAAGCAATGTCACCATTTTCTTTGCGATCATGGCGATAAGATCCCACATATCTTTTACAAACTGTTTTATCCCTCACGACAAATCTCCTTCATGCCTCCCAGTAGTATAACACTCTGATTTTGATTTATTTGTCCGTAACTGTCAAGTCGTTTTACTGCACTTGTCCATGAAATGGTTATCATAGTAGGTTTAAAAAAGACAACTTGTCCGTTAAGGCTTTTATACAAGCTGGGCCATACGGACAATTGAATTTGCCACGTCTGCCTCCATGAATACCATGGGTTTCTTCCCTTAAAAATGATTCTGTATAGTATAAACTTACTCATATGTAAACTTATATTTTACATCGATTTTGAAACAAATTCTTACAACATTTATCACTCTCGATTCTACTCCCTAGATCATAACTAGTACCCATACAAAATATAATTTTCTGTGTACAATTTCAGGCGATATTCCGCATGACGAACGCTTCATTGGCAACAAACCCTCACGACCTTTGTGATGAACTCTTTGATGAGCTGGACGTGAATAAAGACGGTAAAATATCGCGGGAGGAATTCTTCGAGGGTGCCAAAAAGGACAGAGTTATCGTGCAGCTATTAGAGTGTAATCCAGAGGGATAATACTGAGTGTGTGCTTATTATACAGTCATTGATAATACCTGACTCGACAAACTCAACATAGTTATCTCCCCTTTCCTACGCTGCATTGATCAATGCCACCACAAGCTTTTCATCTAAATTTGGATGTAATTTAACCCTTTGCCAAACGCCAAGTGTTTGACTGTCCCAAGCTCAAAGTGTTTGCAGGCGAAATTCAAAAAGTGATGAGATTGGAAAATAATCGTATGATAGGGTAAAAACATTGTGGACAAAGGAGAAATTGCTCGTCGAGCAATTTCTCTTTTTTCCGCAATGTTTTCCAAAGTCGTCTGCAACAAACTGGTTAAATGCCGATATTGTTTGGTAATGGGTTAAACGATGATTTTTTGCAGGTTTTACCAGATGTAGTAGTTGATTTAGTAGTGATAACTTCTTGCGTTGATTTTTGACTAGTAAAATGAAAAAAATATTTTGGATTTTTCACGTATAAAACCACAGATGGATGACTTTGTTGTGGTCCTTATTGCAATTGTAAGGGAATGTCTACGTCTGTATCATCAGGACTATATTGTATCTCGATAAGAGATACTAGTATGCTGGCCGATATAGTTGATTTAAGACCAGACTGCACAATTTGCTTTTTTTCATAATTGTAACACGGGGTTTCTTTGTCTTTAAAGCAAAGTAATAAAAAATAGTCAATTATTCAGTGAATATTTGTTTAATTAACCCTTTTAACATTTTACCGACAGAACACACCTTTTGAGATAGTCCATTAGATCTATTCATAAAACAGATGTCTTTCTAAGCTCACATCATTTTCAAAGATTGCAGGAACCGGCGTTTACCCTTACCTTAAACGTTTTTAATTGTAGGCCTATGTATTACTAATTCCCCTTAGGGTGTATACATCATTCAATAATCACATGTTTATATAACAATAGTCATATATAATTTTCAAAGTTTCTCACAAAATATTTTGTTCTTGATAGTACATGTACATTGTGTTATCACTCTGTAATAGAAAATGCTCCATTGTGAGAGGAGGAACATATGTACTCATTTTGTACCTAGATGACGTTTTATTCCATGTTTGACAAGTTTAAAATGCAATATATTAGAAAAACAATCCACATTTGTTAATATTCAATTGAAACAAATGAGGTAGAGGTGCCATATATTCATTACCAAATGGTTTTTATTCTAATGACTACCTATCCCTTTACCAAACCCTTAAACTGTCCTAAACTGAAAGAGTTTGCAGACGACATTTCAAAATGTGATGAAATTGAAAAGTACTTGTCTGATAGGACAGGAAATATTATGGGAAAAGGAGAAATTGCTCGTAACGATTGCTTGTTGTGTCGTTATTGGTTGGTAAATGGCTATAAAATGGAAAGTCAAATAAGTGTTGAAATATTGCGATCCTGTACCATCTGCCGCCTGTCGATTGGTTCCCTAGCATTCCGAAGAACCGGGAGCCAGTTGAAAGGTAGAATAGAACAATACTCATTACTACCCAATCTATCGGTGGAATAAGGTGAACTTTTACACTGGTTTGTATTTCGTAAGAAAAGATCAGATATTTGTCTCCGATACATTATAATTCCTTGTTATTCTCTTATGATTACGTAACTTTTTAAGTTAAAACTTTAAAGTTAATTATAGGTTTTTTTTCGGTTAAATCTTATTTATTTTTACATTGATTGTGACGGAAGCTTATTAGATTCACTCTCGATGACTACGCCCTGGATACCACACCAGTACTTGCACCTATTTGTGGACTGTTACCCGTAATGTTCACCTCCCCTAACGGGGATCGAAACCGGAACCCCTGGTACAAGAGGCAAAGGCTCTACCACTGCACCAATGTTGCCACAAAATTATAGGCTGAAAACTTATTTTTTTAAACTGCACAAAAGCTGCACTGTTATATGATACGCAATGAAGAAAAATCACGTCGTTTTTATTCTTTAGAGTGTTTATGCGGTGAACAAACGTGTATTTTAATCCAAAACTTGACATCGCTTTTGATATCTACCGTATATAATCTGTATATACTTTGATGAATTGACGCTTCCTAAATCAACCATGCTTTCAATAAATTTATATCAAATAACAATACAAAACCTGTATTGCCTCAACGACATTTCACCTTGACTTTCAAATCTTCTCTTGTTCACCTTTGATATTACACATATATTTTGGTTTTAACTGTAGTAGTCTCATTGGACACACTAGTATGTCATTTTACTCATACACATGTAATATACTCTCGATGAAGGGTATTTCGTTACGTATTCCAGCCGCAATTTCGTAAAGATTGTACATCCTTTATCCCAATGAAAGACCTACATCCTTTTGGTATCTTGCGGTATAAAACAACTATAAACGATATTCGTTACAGAACGATGTTTTCTACGAGCGCTCCGCAATGTGGCTCGATGGATATACATTTATGGGACATTGACACTCAATACCTACAATACCTGTAGATCTTTGTACAAGAAAACATCCTTTTCGTCAAACTTCGTATGTTTTTATTTGTTTCATTCTTTTAACTCGTATTTTGTTGTTTTAATTAACCGGGGATGAAACTTTCAGGCGTAACAGAAAGCAACAAAAGATGACCGAGATTCGACATGACATTTTTATACATACATGTTTACGTGCATTAAAATCCCACTGTTTGTTGGACTAATACTTTTATGTCATTCGAAAGCAGGTGATTATCCTCCATTCATTATATCGGTAAAACAGACATTACCTATATTGTTTTAAGACATTACCTGACAGATACATATGGTGGAAGATTTTAAGAAAATATTGTGATTAAAGGGACACTTTTTTTGAAGAGTGATTTTTCTTTTCTAAGTCACTAATAAACAACATAAGCTTTTTGGTAAAACTGGGACGAAACAAACAATCAATCAGTTAGTCTCTCCCTTCCCCAAACACCCACACACACACGCACAAGTCGGTATACAAAAAGGGTAAGTTAGAAGGCAAAGCTTTACAAATAATTTGGGCAGTGCATGAAACCCACGGATTTCATGCTTGTGGCTCTTTATGCGTATATGTACATTAGAATAGTAGCTGATCGAGTTAAAATGCTGTTCTTAGTCCAAGCAAGAATCTATGATGACAATGAACATCATTCAATTTGGCATGAACCTCAACCCAGATCTTATTATGCAACATCCTTATATTGATATATGAATTGCTTGATAGTCAAATATCTTAAATACTAGTTACATTATGTAAAAACGAGGTGCATCAAGAACGTCTTACACTATTTGAGTATATGTTTAAATTTGAGGATGAATAACGTTTCCGGCGTTAAATAGGGTTACAGACTCATGGTATTCTCTTATAGGGCGCTGTGAAAACTATATCATTCAATTCCGATAAGAAAATTACCGGAATGTGTATGGCTAGTATTGATATACAGAACTACATATAAGTTAGAGGCTAGATCGCTCCTTCCTTGGGGTTTCTATATCGTTTAAATTTCACTATCTAGCCTCTAACTTATATTTAGTGTTTAACCTACATTTTCATCCAATGAGAGTGCGTCATGTAGGTTAAACACTAATGTTGAAAACAGAGTAGTCAGTCCAAGTTATATTTACCCCTAATGTCGTTTAGTAAGGAGTTCACCATGACGAATCTTCCGATTGCCATACGATACGGTTGTCGCGCACGATGGATTACAGACGATGTACAACCACGAGTGCAACCGCAACCATATCGCTGACATTGTCATGAATATCAATTACTAGTTGGATAACATTTGTTTCATTATATTTCTCCTAGATCTATTTTATTTTTTGTCATTTATGTTGCGCGTATTGTTCTCTTAAAGACGTTCTCTGTAGGTTTTTCTGCGCACTTAATCTGCGCATCCAAAAGAGATAATAAATCTGTTAGCGAAGAGGTTCTTGCATAGTAGTCGAATAAACTTTTAATTCGAATGAAATCTACTCTTTGCAATTCTTTTCAAAGAATCATCATATTGTTCATAAAACTTTAAAGGGTTATTAACATTATTATATATTTCTAATGCATATTAGGCCCATAGCTTCTACTTTTCAAGTTTAAAGTTATTTTAGTCGTTTTTTGAAAAAAAAATTCAAATATGGTTACCATCGAAATCGTCATTTTACATATACTTTTTTTGTATTTCAAGATTAAATTTTACTTCACATACTGAAAAAGAAAGACAATTTTATATGAGGAATTCTTAAATATCTTCTTTTTATGTAATATACATACCAATTAACATTGATTCTTGTCGAATACAAAATTTTGAAAAAATGATTTGGATTACAAAAAATGTTCTGATTTTAATGATTTAAAATAACATTAAATTATAAAGTATAAAATGTATGAATTCATGTTTTTTGTGTTAATGAACCTTCCAGCAATTATCTTATTACCTTTGAAGATGGTATGGTCATTTTGACATTTTTGCCCCAAACGGTTACCGTGGAAACTGTCATTTTACCAAAAAACTATCTCGTCTACCTGTATTTTTCTTGTTCATTTCTGAATTTACAATATAATTCTTAATGACATATCAAACTTTTTAGAAAATTCTATGAAAGTATTATTTTCTTATTAAACTGTAGAAAACACTTTATTAAAAATGATTGGAAAAACCAACACATGACTCGAAAGGATACGTCAACAAACACATGACTTAAAGGGATACGAAAGCCAACAAATGACTCAAAGGGACACACAAATTCACACATGACGGAAAGGGATTCGAAACCAACACATGATTCAAATGGATACGAAAACCAAAACATGATTCAAAGGGATTCGAAAACCAACACATGACTCAAAAGGACACAAAATCAACACATGACTCAAAAGGATACAAAATCAACACATGACTCAAAGGGACACACAAATTAACACATGACGGAAAGGGATTCGAAACCAACACATGATTCAAAAGGATACAAAACCAACACATAACTCGATGGAATACGTAAACAACACATAACACAAAGGGATACAAAAACCAACGCATGACTCAAGGGATACGGAAACCAACACATGAATCAAAGGGTTACGAAAACCAACTCATGCCTTAAAGGGATACGAAAACAAACTGATGACTTATAGGGTTACGAAAACCAAAGCATGACTCAAAGGGAAACGAAAACCAACACATGACTCAAAGGGATACGAAAACCAGCACATGAATCAAAGGGAAACGAAAACCAACACATAACTCAAAGGGATACGAAAACCAACACATGAATCAAAGGGATACGTAAACCAACACATGAATCAAAGGGATACGAAAACCAACACATGAATCAAAGGGAAACGAAAACCAACACATAACTCAAGGGGATACGAAAACCAACACATGAATCAAAGGGATACGAAAACCAACACATGAATCAAAGGGATACGAAAACCAGCACATGACTCAAAGGGAAACAAAAACCAACACATGACTCAAAGGGAAACGAAAACCAACACATGTCTCAAAGGGGAACGAAAACCAACACATGACTCAAAGTCATACGAAAACCAACACATGAATCAAAGGGATACGTAAACCAACACATTACTCAAAGAGATACGAAAACCAACACATGACTCAAAGGGAAACAAAAACCAACACATGACTCAAAGGGAAACGAAAACCAACACATGTCTCAAAGGGAAACGAAAACCAACACATGACTCAAAGGCATACGAAAACAAACACATGAATCAAAGGGATACGTAAACCAACACATTACTCAAAGAGATACGAAAACCAACACATGACTCAAAGAGATACGAAAACCAACACATGTCTCAAAGGGAAACGAAAACCAACACATGACTCAAAGGCATACGAAAACAAACACATGAATCAAAGGGATACGTAAACCAACACATTACTCAAAGAGATACGAAAACCAACACATGACTCAAAGAGATACGAAAACCAACACAAGAATAAAATGAGTATTTGGTGTCTAACTGGTCCTGGTTTATCTATCATTTTTTGCCCAATGACTCTTAACCCATTTCCCTTATTTAATCACTCTGACATAAGGCATGCGTAAGACGTGTTATGTAATCAATGTGCCAAAATATGAAATTTACATGTTTCACAATTGATGTGATATATCTTTGTTATAAACTGAATACGAGAACAATGAATTTGAATCATCATTCATCGTGTTGGCTGCTATACGATTCAATTGTTATCAAGAAAACCCATACAAGGAAACAAGGAAAATGCAAGTTAAATTACATCGACAACATTACACATCCTTTTGTTGTGACTTGATTAGACATTAAACAGACACACAACGGTGTACATGTATTACAATGCTCTATTTCTGGCGACTGTTGAAACTAAGCCAGGTATATGGTATCGATTACGCGTAACATTTTCCTCCATTCTTACCTGGCTATATGGGTCCTGCGTGGTTAAGGTGGTGGACCCAGAACTCGGGGGTCCCGGGTTTGAGCCTCCCCGAGACTTCTAGATCGTGGGAGTGGCCTTTAGCAAATCACTTTAGAGCCCTAGTCTTGTACTGGTGCATCCAGGAAAGCCGTTACAAAACTGAAAAATGTAGATACTGCACTAACGAAGAGACCCATAAAGGACCTATATCAGTAACTTATAATTACTATAACTAACTATAACTATACCAGCTCTAAGGTCCATTCATTAAAAGATACATGGCATTTATGTGAAAAAATGGAAGTTTTATAGAAATATTTCATTTTGCCACAGCGGTGTCTATTCAGCATCACAATCGAATTGTCATGTGTCATACATTTTCACATTATAATTGCCGTCTGTGTATTTCAATCGCTTCAAAAACTCAATATAAGGCAAAGACTTTGAGTAAAAAAAACCAAAATGTAGTATTAATGATAAGAAAGAAATATAAGCATTTTAAAGAAAAGAATATCCGGCGTTGAAGGTTAAGAGTTTAAACCATTACCAAACAATAACGACATTTGACCAGTTTTTTGCAGACGACTCTGGAAAACATGGTGGGAAAAGGACACCTTGCTCTTAACGAGCAATGTTTTCTATCCTATCAGATTATTTTCAAATTTCAAAACATTTTGAAATGTCGTCTGCAAACGCTTTCAATTTGGGACAGTCAAACATTTTGGCGTTTGGCCAACGTCCAAAGCCGGAAGTACTAGCAGTTCGTCCAATCAAACCGCATTCTTTAATCTTATTCACAACCCTTTGGTGCGTCGCTCTGCATAATAAAAAGGGAACGGTACGATTGCTGATAATGGATATGTATTGTCGTTAACCTTTAACCAAACGCTAATTTTTCGACTGTTCCAAATTGAAAGAGTTTGCAGACCACATTTCAAAATGTGATGACATTAAAAAACAATCTTCTGGTATGACAGAAAACATTGTGGGAAAAGGAGAAATTGCTCGTTAAGAGCAATTTCTCCTTTCCCACAATGTTTTCCAGAGTGGTCTGCACGAAACTGATCAAATGTCGTTATTGCTAAGTAAAGGGTTAGGTCAAAGCCGGAAGTTGTACGTCCCTTCAAACCGCATGCTTCAATATTATTCACTAGCCTTTAGAGCGTCGATCTGCCGTAACGGTGACTCTGTCGGAAAACCATACCGCTTTGCATGTATGATAGACATCAAGTGCGTTACTTGGCCCAATATTCAAGATCTAAACATTGTATATGGTTCACTTTGTATTAGAATCAGTCCCCGACGGACCAAAAGAATAAAAGGACACCCTCAAAGAATTCGATTTTAACTTTTTAAAACAAATTCTCATTACGATAAAATGGTAACTTAAATTTCTATTGCAATATTACTGACAGCTGAAAATGGTATTGGTTTAGTAAAACTTATTTCACATATGTAACTTTTCAAGTTTTTAAACGCAGGTGATAATAAAAGGTTCAATTTGTGACATGTATAAAGCGATAAGTAATAACAGGTGCATATAACGTTATTCCATCAATGATTTGCTCTCTTTTTTCTTTTCATTTTTGAAGTCCTTTTATCTTTATTTTTATTGTAGTTTCTCTATGAGGAAATCATGAAAAATGTTTTCTTTATCATCAAACATTGTAAGCAGTATGTAAGCTGGTGCTCTCATCTGATTCTTCTAACTAACATTGGGATGAAAAGTAACCCTTTTCGATACACCTCTTAGTGTTATGTTTTCACTGAAAACACCTTTTAAATGTACTGTTGTGAAAGAAAGAATGCTAACACAGGCTTTTGAATTATTTGCCCATTGGTGCGTTTTCTTTCCGTGGAGAATATGTCATAGCAACTCCTATTCTAAATAAAAAATCACTAGTATGTAATTCTATCATGTAGAACCTTTCTCCCATGTTGGCATTTTCTAACTGTCCAAATTAAAAGCAACAACAGATGAGGCAAACCTACATGAATAAATAACGCTTTCTTTCTGAAATTGGCTAGAAACCTTTACGGTATAAATCTTGCAACAAAGTTAGGTGTTATATAAAAGGAGGTTAGATACATTTTCCAAATCAACATGTTTGATTAAACGTTTATTTAACCCATTACCAAACAAGGTGACCAATGTGTTGCAGACGACTCTTGAAAACGTTGTCGGGAAATGAGAAAATTGCTCTAAACGAGCAATTTCTCCTTTTCCCACAATGCTTTCCGCCCTATCAGATTATTTTTCGATTTTCATCACATTTTGAAATGACGTCTGCAAATTCTATCAATTTGAGACAGACGAAAATTTGGCGTTTGGTAAAGGGTTAAAGACAAGACCCGTACATTGTTGACAGTCGGACCGTAGCCTGTTTATTATGCATAGGATTTGTGATGTATGAATAACCTTGTACCCGGCTACAAAAGTACGCATATTTGTCGTTGAACCAGGGAATCAGAATGGTTTATTTGTGGCGGGTATTTACAGTGATAAACAACGGTCGGTCGAATAGGACTACTCATGGTTTGAATAAAGGATAATAGGATACTGACACTGTATATAGTGCGTTTAAACTCAGTCATTGTGAAAAACAACCGTCAGTCAAACAGGATTGTTCAAAATATCTTTATGAAGGATACTAACATAATCACTCCACGCTTTATAACGTTAATTGAAACATAGAGAAACATTTACAACGTCTGAATAATTTGGATTACCATAAAACGGGTACTGATGTGTGCTCTCCTGCAAATACTGGTTAAAAATAATCCGCATTAAGATTTTACTTTTAAAGATATTTTTTCAACTTTTGTTTGATTATTGGTGGGTTTCTTATGTTTGCTACTAAGGAATTACATGTTTTAAGATATGTTTAAAGATACATGTACCAGGTTCATTAGTTCAAACCTGGTTGTCTTATCTAGTCAGTACCCACTTTAGGGTTAGTTTATATTATTTTGTCAATGTTGGACTTGGTCGATATCCATATTTAATGCCTATTTTTCAAAACATGTTCATTCTTAGGATATATCGAATGATACTTTTCATGTTAACTCAAACGGACATATAAAACTAATTCTCTTTTCTTTTGACATGATTTGGACTCATGAAATTCTTTTTTTTTTTCTTTTCTTTTTAAATGTTTTGATCAAAAGAAAGTTTGAAACTACAGCTGTATTCCAAAAAATTTGGAAGGCTTTCTGATCCATCGAATTGTGATGCAAGAGGCCTTGTATATGCTTCAATAGGTCCTACATTAGCATTCTTATTTTAGTATTTTGATCTGGACACCCCTGAGAGCAATTCATATCTGGTGGACTATTAGATGTTCCTGTGTTCAATACGTGTAGACTATTGTAAATTTGTAAAAATCGAGCATTCCTAAAACACGATCATGGGCGGCAACTCGGGAAAACTCCGCAAACTCAACCCCAAAACTCTGAAGGAGCTACAGTCGTGCGTAGACGTGGACTTTACGGTAGATGAGATCGAACATTGGTTCCTCGAGTACCAGTCCAGCCTGCGTAAAGGTCTTGACAAACTGACAGAGGCGGATTTCCAGGAAGTGTACAATAGACTGTTTGAGGGCGACGCCTCGGCATTTACCCGACAACTTTTCCGGACGTTTGACACGAATGGGGACGGGTTTGTGGACTTTAAGGAGTTTATAGTGGGACTCTGTGTTTCCGGGACCGATAATATGGACTCGCGTTTCCGCTGGGCGTTTCGGATGTACGACTCCGACGATAATGGACACATCACCAAGGACGAGATGAAAGATATGCTGAAAGTATGTAATAACACATAACCTCATAATTATAGGTTGGTTTTTAAGGGCGACGCCAATATAACATGATGACATTCCAAATGGGAAAGGAATATGAAATTCAAATTTTGTCCTTTGTTTAAAAGAATAAACGTACATGGTATAGTTAATTAAGCAAATGAATCTTATGAACTGGGTTTTAAATCGGATACCCTTTGAAGTATCCTTCAATAGCTAGCATTTAAAATTTCCCATCAACGACCAACCTCTAGGATAACCCAAAACAGGTAAAATTAATTACTAGATTAAAGATTTCTATCTGAGATAATGCATTTTGCCAAATAACCATGCCCACATTTAACACAGTACATGGAATATTCCCTTGAGGTAGATTAGCTAGTCTTTGGGACATAATGTAGGCCTACATCAATCGCTTTGTTTCCTTTCATATTTGCAAGTTTAGTAAAATGACCTTAAAATACTAGCACCTTTAGGCTAGAGCTCTGATTGATCTTGCCAAAGGACACTCCCACGAAAACTATATTAACTACTTTAACAATTGAATCACGCAAGACATTATTTAATGGTAATATGTCACTTTGTGGTTAACATTAATTGTATTTGTCGTTAAAAATAAGATTAAAAAAACAAGATATGTATCAAATAACTAATTCAACCAAAGGTTTGTTAGAACTATTCTAGTCTGAGGATTGGTAATATCTTTTGATTGACATTGTTGCAAGTTCCTTGTTACAAATTTTACAAACACAAATACTTGCTCCAATTCGACTCCCTGGGTAAGTTTTAACTAAACATTTTATGTTAAAAATTTGCGTTAGTTCAAAACGACATTCCTTCTTATTTCAAAATTTCGCTGATTAACATTGGTATTTGACACATCATTGAACTCTTCTCTCTTAAACGCTTTCAATGACATGTCAAATTCCAATAATGTACTTTCATTTACGATACTATCCACGTTTATCAGTTTTGACTTAAGCAATTATTTTTGCGTAAGCTGTTTAATAAAACGGTTCTCTGGTGTCTCTTGTCTATAACTACATGCATTACTACCCAATTACACCGAAAACAAATTTTCTGACTTGTCCAAATTGAAATCAAAAGCTGCCTACAAAAATACCCTTAAACAATACATTTTTGAAAAGAATAAAAAAGAAAGGGAATTGCTTAATAAGAGCAATGTGTCTTTTTGTCATAGTGATTTCTAAAATACATGTGCATGATGTGTCACACTAAGGTTTTATTCAGTAAGGGTTTTTTACAATTTCGTATTTTGGAGAAAGGGCTAGAACGTTACATGAAGATGCGTCACACTTTACTCTGGTCGGATGAAAGAGTCAATGACGACTGCTATGCTTTAGGTCATGACCAAGAACCCTTTATTGACTTAAACCATACAGTTTCTCGTCAAACAAACGCCTGTATGTAGAATGACAGGAATGAGAAATAAATAAACAGATTAGACACTATCTACATATGTCCATGTGATTATTCATATATCACAGCAGTCACTTAACAGAGTATCGTTTTCCAATATCAGGAAGTAAAGATTTCTATACACGTAGCAAAGAAGCCCAACAGTAAAAGTGCACCTAAAGATACACCCACTTCGTTCTTACGGTACAATCAGATCTAAACTGGTAGAATGTACGCTACAAACATTATAGAAAAGCCTTTTGGGCAAGGTGGATGTTGATAGAAATCAGGTTAATCCAGTCTGCATTTGTATAATATTGTTGACACAAATTAATATGTTAATCGACACATTAATGCATGTATCAATACAAAAATCAAATGGATGCAATGACAGATGATTAAACATTTTAAGAAATCTTGATTATATATTTTAAGGCAATCTACAAGATGCTACATTACGACGACGAACTCGACGATTCTGAACATCTAAAAATAGACACACTCGTCAACGAATTCTTCCTGACAGCGGATACAAACGACGATGATCAGATAACTATAGACGAGTTCGTGAACGGGGTCAAGGCCATGCCCGTCATCCTTCAACTTCTACAGTGTGACCCGGATCCGGAAGGGGAGGAGCTAGAAACAAAGTTCGATAACCTCGACGTGAAATAAACGGTCAATCTGAACTACTCGAGTATTTCCGTGACCTGAGAAATATACTCCCCAATTTCTACTCGAGTAACTTGGTCCCCGATACGCTCCAACATTTTAATATATGTGTTACGAACGATAACTCTGCAGAGGATATTGATATGAGTGTAGGACTATAAAATGAGTGTTATGTGACACATTTCCTGTGAGCGTCCACGTTCTGTGTTAAAGAGGTGTTAATTATCATTAAATACATTATTTTTGGACGGTTATTTATACGTCATAGAGTAATTATGAGTTACGATATAGTTGTACTTCCTTAATTAAACTAGATGATTGCTAAGATTTTGCATTGGACTTTTCTTATTGGGGAACGAACATACAGTGAAAAATGTTTCGCGCGAAACAATATTGCGTCTTCCATGTTTATGTCAGAGGTATTTTCATTGGATAAGACCGTCGCGCTTAGATTGATAGGCGGCGGTATGCATACAGACACAGTTGGGAGAATTGCAATCAGGGAGATAAATAGAGTTATATTTATTCATAACGAGTGCGAAAGATTGAATCAACCCTGAGAATGCTGGGTAATTTTTCTAGAATTAAATCTTTGTGTCGTCTGCTTTCCAAAACCGTAAACATCTGCTTAGTTTTGATTACGAAACGCACTCATAGTAGCAAACAAGTTCGATCGCAGCCGCTGGTCTGGATCCAACCTGTTTGCATAAGCATTAAGTTGGTTCCAGCACAATAAGGGTTAAGATTAGATTTTTCATCTAAAACGTAACGACACACATTATGAGGGAACGTTTTGGCTCTCTGATACAGAATGTCTGCAAAGTCATTATGTGCATTGATGATGGCATTTTTTTGAAAGCGATGCATACAAGGTGGTCAATTTTCTGTAACGGATAATTCTCTTTACGCTATACATATGACCAAAGACACAATAGTACTTTGATATGATACATAAAGGGGGTTTTCTCAATGGTTCCATAAACGCAAAAATGATATCGTTAGATGCGAGTAATGATAAAGTTCAACATTAGAGATAAATATAAGCGTATGTTATCATTTAATAATGTCACTTGTGAAGTTAAAGAGATCAAATTTCAACATAAAGCAGTTGTACGCAAATATTTCACCGTATGAAGTATCATTTATAGGATCATGTTTCATCCAAGTTTTAATGATGATAATTGGCCTATCTGTGCTTTTTTTCATTTATATCTTCTTTTGTTAAACATTTTTTCCTGATCTCCCCTTACGGGAATGATCACTATCACCACAACCTTCACATGACCATCTGCTTAGAATCGAAAATGGCATTAAAATATGGCTAAAACATCATCCATTGTTGTATTATTTGTAAAGAAAACGAAAATTTTCAATTCAACCGGTCAGAAGTAAGCCAAAAAGACAGTATTACTGACTTTACTACTATATCCGGTAAAAACTTGAAGGAAAAAGATCATTTTTAAAATCTTTTGATCTCAGAGATTGATGCAGCGTAGTTTTGTAAGGAGTTTGTATCTATACACCATGATAACCCTATCACAGGACTCAACTCATGAAAATCGACCATGTCCGTGTTGGAAACCGAAGCACTGCTTAGAGCGATTGTGATACGATATGGGCACGAAGGCGTTTTAATGGAGGACAGAAGTCTAGGGTGAAGTATCGGTCTCGGAACACGAAGGTCGTAGGTTCGAATCCCATGAGTAGTGGAATTTGCCATGCGACCTTTCATTAGTCCATATTCGACGCGACTATGTAGGTTATGTAGATTCCAGGAATCAGAATTGAGAGTGATAAATCTAAGCTGTAAAATAGTGTTTCCCAATTCGATGTTGAATAAATAAATCTTACACTAAACTAAATGCAATTAAATGCAGTTTCTTTCAGGGAATCGACCAAAACGCCCTTTCTGTCGACGCTTTAGTCTCTGTATAAAGAGAGGGAACAGTGGTGGTTCAATGTCTTTAATAAGTAGTGTCTCATAAACTCATAGACAAATCCTATTTTGTTGATACTCATTAGAATCGTCAACAACATAGGGTCTAGAGAATCAATTAAGAAGTGATCTATGGCAATAGGCATCTTATCTGGATCTCTAAATAAAGACATCTAAAATATTCATAAACCAATTAACATTAATTGGCGTGAAGGTGCTCTATTATTGGTTTTAACACGCAATTTTATGAGATCTTTATAGTGATGGAAATCAATACCGTCTGCGGTTTGTACTTGTACAAATTCTTAATGCAAACAGATGCAGAAAACCCGATTTTATTCATGATCAATCGGGTATTTCAATTGTGATATTGCGGGTGCTCTCGTGTTTGTATGACACTATTTTATTGAAGACGTAAACTATACGGTTTTTTGTCACAAATATTTTCTAAAGTCGTCTGCAACAACGTTGGGAAAGGGTTAAAGGCAGGAAGGAGTTGTTACTTGACACAGTATTTCTTTGCATTTTACAGTTTGTCTTATTTACCCAGTACACACTTGATATGAGGTACAATTACAAAGTCCAGAGTATGTAAACAAATTACATTTGCCTGTCACCGTTTGTGTCTGTTGTTACCTTTTCATCTAGCATATATATGCGACTTTTCCAAACATTAATAATGGCGTACTCGAACGTCATACGTAAAAGTTCCTGTTAAGCAATGTTTTTGATTCCGACAAACCTCTACTTCATATGTACTCTTGGCCGTAGTGTACTCTTGCAACAGAAGACTTATTTCTGAGAATGTTGGTTTATTTTAAATACCTGCCTAATTTTGGTAATGAAGGATATTAGGAGTAGCAAACAGGTTAGATCATAGGCCAGCCGCCAATTTACTTGGCGAATGGCCTAGATCTAACCTGTTTGCATAAGCATGAGGTCGGTTCCAGCACCTAGGGGCATCAATGTTTTGTTTTTTTTTAAAAAGGGCCTCTCATGCGTATCTCCTGGCCTTAAATGAAAGGTAAAGAAATATGCATAGCAGTGCTGAGAATATCCCCTTAATCAATAACAAAGAATGATCTTACATACTCTTACACATTATTGTCGGTTTCATTAAAAGTGAATGAAGACTTAAAAATAACAAACTATTTTCTATTCAAGTACGGTTTTTAGTACCCTATTAAGGCCTCATTAGTTGCTTAATGCAGGGTCTCATGAACATGCCTCTCACTTTTTTATAACTGCAAAACCTTGCAGATTATATAAGCATGTTAAATGGGCTGCTCTAAACATTAAATGTGACACTAGCATAATTCTAGAGAGAAAAAACAATTGAAAAAGTCATTTTTTGGGGGGGGACCCCTTTTCGCGCCTTATTTAAAACACTATCTGCATCCATTTTCTTATGAAAATGAATTTATTCAGATTGAAAATCAATATGCTACAAAAAACATAAGAATAAACGTATGTTTAACAACTTTTATCAAATACAGGTAATTTACTACTTAAAAAGGCCATGACCCCCCTTTGGGGCCTCAATATTGTGCGTGTCTCCTGGCCTTAAATAAAATGTATTGACCCAAACTATAAGTGTGCCAAGTTTGGTGCTTTTATACAAAAGTGCACAATTATTGCACTCTTGGACAAGACTATTTCCAAAACAGTACCGACATTTGACGACTTTGTTACAGACGACTTTAGAAAACATTGTGGGCAAAGGAGAAATTGTTCGTAACGAATGGGTCTGGGAATGGGTTAAACTTATCTACTGCTGTCAACAGCAACTGTTTTCGATTGGATAAACGGAAAGAAATGTAAGAAGGAAGGAATTAACTTAAGTACAACTTGTTTTTACAAATTTATTTTCCGCATGAATGTTAAATTAGACTCATAAATGGATATTTTTATGCTTCCTTTTAATTTTGTAAATTTGAATGTCATTAAAGTTCAAAGCTACGGTTGATCCGACAAATAAGTGAGTACATAGTGATATGTTCTTTTTTACTATTTATTATTCAGTCGCTGCATTATAAGGCAACTAATTTGGTTTATTTTTCAGAAAATATATATTCTCTCGTCTTTCGCATTTTATATTATTTTGAGAAATTTTGGGAACAATTGACAGCGCAACCTAATGAAGTATGTGTTATTTGATACCAACCTTCTTCTAGAAGAAATTTAAGAACAATGAGTCGACCAAAACACAAACCTTTCTCAAAACAAAGAATTCGTTTTCGAGCTATTAACTACATACGATTATTAAGATCGTTGTGACTATGTATATTGTGGTTTTACGAGTTTAACATCAACTTGATTGATAACGATTTCAGTTAAAATCGGAAATAATCATTTTTGTTAGAAATCTAGGCAGACTCAAATGTTTGTCGGGCTACTGAAATAGTGTGTGTGAGAGAAGGGGTTTCCCTTTGTTTTAAAACAGACAGTTTACAGAATGTAACCTACATTTAGAAAACATTGCAACACAAGCAGGAACGGCAAATATGAAGCATTTTGATTATTATTTTTTTGTTAATAATTTAATTATATTTCTTCTCGGTGCATGAACAGGTGTGCAGTCTTTTAAATCGAAATCCATTTTCATGCCGGTCAGTTTAGGGTCAAGCGGACTTTTTACAAACTGGAATAAGAGTCGAAACACTATTGATTACCGGACCATGCAACATTTATCTGGGGTGCCAGCAGTAATAAAGGCATTCATACGTTCATGCTAAACATACCAAACAGGACCATACACTGTATAGCATACAAACACAATCTAAGGAGAGAACGCGTGTGGTAAATAGTACTATCTAATATCATCAATAACGTTATAAACAATGATAAACAATGGATTGTATAAACTAGTGAGTAAACAGTTGTGACAAGCAAAACATGTACGTTTCGTTGATTGATATTTCACACTGTTGAGAACGCTTTATTCGTTTTACAACTTACTGTTAGTTTTTTCTCTAATGATAAACGGTGCTATTAGACAGCATACAAAAATATATCCTGAAATTAAAGAGTTAATCAAATTAACCATATTAAATCTATTTGGATACATTCAAAACTCGTACAAACCAGTCGTTGTGTGTTTGTTTTTTATGCGTCAAATGTCTTTCATTCATATAACTTAACTATATATAAATCGTATATCAAATTAAAACATTTGTAATCCACAGATAGAGGACGATATTATTAAAGCGACAAGGAACAAAACTTTCAGGTTGTCTATTCACTTTTGAAATAGGAAAACAACATTAATTCATTTGTAATCACAATGGGTGGCCGATCGGGAAAGGTGAGAAAACTCAACCCCAAAACTCTGAAGGAGCTACAGGCCAGTGTAGATGTGGACTTCACGGTAGAGGAGATCGAACAATGGTTCCGGGAGTACAGGTCCAGCCTGCGCAAAGGTCTGGATAAACTCACGATCAAGGAGTTCCAGGATGTCTATAACAGCGTGTTTGAGGGCGACGCCTCGGCCTTTACCCGACAGCTGTTCCGGACCTTTGACACGAATGGGGACGGGTTTGTGGACTTTAAGGAGTTTTTAGTGGGACTATGTGTTTCCGGGACCGTGAATATGAACACGCGTTTCCGGTGGGCGTTCCGGATGTACGACTCCGACGATAATGGACACATCACCAAGGACGAGATGAAAGATATGCTGAAGGTGAGTTTGTCGTACAGCTATGCTATTGTATCACTATGCAATGCAAAATAGTTCTCCCCGATCTCTCTTTCTCTCTCTTTCTCTCTCTGTCAGTCTCTTTCTATCTCTGTCTCTATGTCTCTCTCTCTGTCTCATTCTCTCTGTCTCTGTCTCGGTCTGTCTGCCTCTCTGTCTCTCTCTGTCTCTCTCTGTCTCTCTCTGTCTCTCTCTGTCTCTCTCTGTCTCTCTCTGTCTCTCTGTCTCTCTCTGTCTCTCTCTCTGTCTCTCTCTGTCTCTCTCTGTCTCTCTCTGTCTCTGTCTGTCTGTCTGTCTGTCTGTCTGTCTGTCTGTCTGTCTGTCTGTCTGTCTGTCTATCTGTCTGTCTGTCTGTCTGTCTGTCTGTCTGTCTGTCTGTCTGTCTGTCTGTCTGTCTGTCTGTCTGTCTGTCTGTCTGTCTGTCTGTCTGTCTGTCTGTCTGTCTGTCTGTCTGTCTGTCTGTCTGTCTGTCTGTCTGTCTGTCTGTCTGTCTGTCTGTCTGTCTGTCTGTCTGTCTGTCTGTCTGTCTGTCTGTCTGTCTGTCTCTGTCTGTCTGTCTGTCTGTCTGTCTGTCTGTCTGTCTGTCTGTCTGTCTGTCTGTCTGTCTGTCTGTCTGTCTGTCTGTCTGTCTGTCTGTCTGTCTGTCTGTCTGTCTGTCTGTCTGTCTGTCTGTCTGTCTGTCTGTCTGTCTGTCTGTCTGTCTGTCTGTCTGTCTGTCTGTCTGTCTGTCTGTCTGTCTGTCTGTCTGTCTGTCTGTCTGTCTGTCTGTCTGTCTGTCTGTCTGTCTGTCTGTCTGTCTGTCTGTCTGTCTGTCTGTCTCTCTCTGTCTGTCTGTCTGTCTGTCTGTCTGTCTCTCTCTCTCTCTCTCTCTGTCTCTCTCTCTCTCTCTCTCTCTCTCTCTCTCTTTTTTTTTTTTTCTTTCGTTTCAACGATATTTTATTTGGAGTTTCATGTTTTCTCTTCTTTGAACGAGCACCTTTCATTCCTGTGCTGTCATATTCTCCAAATGGCTCATGCTCCATCTTATTACTATACAGGTGCCTTTCTCAAACAGGACCTACATGGCAGAGTTTCTGTTCTGTAATGACCATATCCTTCATCGATGTTTCACTGTACAAAAATAAAAATAAAAAATGAAATAAAACATGTAGCCGTACTTTTTATTAAGACATACATGTATCGACATCCAAGACTTCCATATGTGCGCATAAACGTCTCTTTTATATGTTTATTCAACCGTTCTTTATTTATTATACAGGGTCCTATTCTATAGCTTTGTCGGGGTTATTTCTGTGACACTAACGTTCAAATCGATATGCAATGCAGTTGATTCATTTCCTTACTTTATGTAGTCCTCTTTGTTATGCAATCAGTTGCATTCACAAGTTAGATGTTTTCTTTTATCATGCACTAGTCTCATTCGTTAGTTCTATATAGTTCCTTTCATCCTGCTCTTTCATTCCCAAGCTTTACGTGATTTGTATCATCATGCAGTACGTGAGATATTCACTCCGTAGTTTTACGCAGATACTTGGGTTATACAAGTAGTCCAATGTCCTTGTTTTACATTGAAGTTCTTATCCTGAAGTAGTTTTAATCCCTGGCTTAAAGTCGTATGTTTTTACCTTGATGTGGTTTCAATCGCTACTTTAACGTTATTCATTTATTCATACCGTAGTCTCATTCCATACTTTTACGTTATTCATTTATTCATACAATAGTCTCATTCCATACTTTAACGTTATTCATTTATTCATACTGTAGTCTCATTCCATACTTTTACGTTATTCATTTATTAATACAATAGTCTCATTCCATACTTTAACGTTATTCATTTATTCATACTGTAGTCTCAATCCATACTTTTACGTTATTCGTTTATTCCTGCAGAAGTCTAATTCCCTAGTTTTATTTATTCATTCATTCATACGGTAGTACCATTCCTTTATTTTTAGATTAATTCATTTATTCCTGCAGAAAACTAATTCCCTAGTTTTAATTGATTCATTTATTCATACGGTAGTAGCATTCCTTAGTTTTAAATTAATTCATTTATTCCTGCAGAAGTCTCATTCCCTAGTTTTATTTATTCATTTATTCATACTGTTGTACCATTCCTTTATTTTTAAATTGATTCATTTATTCCTGCAGAAGACTAATTCCCTAGTTTTAATTAATTCATTTATTCATATGGTAGTAGCATTCCTTAGTTTTAAATTAATTCATTTATTCCTGCAGAAGTCTAATTCCCTAGTTTTAATTAATTCATTTATTTATTCATACATACAGTAGTAGCATTCCTTAGTTTTTAATTAATTCATTTATTCCAGCAGAAGTCTAATTCCCTAGTTTTACTTAATTCATTTGTTCATGCAGAAGTCTAATTCCCTAGTTTTACTTAATTCATTTGTTCATGCAGAAGTCTAATTCCCTAGTTTTAATTAATTCATTTATTTATTCATACATACAGTAGTAGCATTCCTTAGTTTTTAATTAATTCATTTATTCCAGCAGAAGTCCAATTCCCTAGTTTTACTTAATTCATTTGTTCATGCAGAAGTCTAATTCTCTAGTTTTACTTAATTCATTTGTTCATGCAGAAGTCTAATTCCCTAGTTTTACTTAATTCATTTGTTCATGCAGAAGTCTAATTCCCTAGTTTTACTTAATTCATTTGTTCATGCAGAGGTCTCATTCCCTAGTTTTAATTAATTCATTTATTTATTCATACATACAGTAGTAGCATTCCTTAGTTTTTAATTAATTCATTTATTCCAGCAGAAGTCTAATTCCCTAGTTTTACTTAATTCATTTGTTCATGCAGAAGTCTAATTCCCTAGTTTTAATTAATTCATTTGTTCATGCAGAAGTCTAATTCCCTAGTTTTAATTAATTCATTTGTTCATGCAGAAGTCTAATTCCCTAGTTTTACTTAATTCATTTGTTCATGCAGAAGTCTAATTCCCTAGTTTTAATTAATTCATTTGTTCATGCAGAGGTCTCATTCCCTAGTTTTACTTAATTCATTTGTTCATGCAGAAGTCTAATTCCCTAGTTTTAATTAATTCATTTATTCCAGCAGAAGTCTTATTCCCTAGTTTTACTTAATTCATTTGTTCATGCAGAGGTCTCATTCCCTAGTTTTAATTAATCAATTAATTCATGCAGAAGTCTAATTCCCTAGCTTAAAGTCATTCTTTTTATCCTACGGTAGTCTCATTTCATCTTTTTAAGCAGTGAATATATCACGTACCTTCGGTTATAGAGCCTATTTTGAATCGTCTTTGAAATATCTAAGATGAGATTGTTGCAAAAGCAGAATATAATTACATTTACATGCCAAAAGGCAAAGTACTTGTGAGGAATTCAGTGAGCATCGAAAACTTGAACAACAAAAAAGTAACAAATGCCGTTGCAGTAAAAGATTTGCAAGGTGACAAAGAGGAACCGTGGTCAAGAACTTTGTTCAATTTTTGATTCAATGCTTAAATAGAATTATGCATTTGCTGGTAGAAATGGTACATATTCATATCAACCAGGCAATTGTCTTTAGTGATATTTTTCGATTCGGTCTCATTATGTTTTTGACAGCTTACTTCTGGACATGGCAGTTAATTATCTCTTCGATATGCTATCATAGCCACAATGCTCACATTTTGACCCGAACTGTGCCTAATCGTGTATATACCACGCATGTGTCATTGCAAGAGGAAAAATTATAGAAAAAAAACTTGCCTCTAGTAACGCATATACATGTAATGTGTAATTTTCTTTCACATACATGTACTCTCTTTTTTAAATATTCAAATAAGGCTAAACATCCAATGTGATTAACCCTTAGAATGCTGGGTAATTTTCTAAAAATAGATGTGTGTGTTGTCTGCTTTCCAAAACCTTAGATGTCTGCATAATTTGATGAAGAAAGATACTAAGAGTAGCAAACAGGTTAGATTGCAGGCCAGCCGCCAATTACTTGACTCATGAAACCTCTGTGACTTCACTCTTTACCACCTGCAGACGACATTATTTTTTACTTCAAGCAGGTGACTTTAGAAAAGTGTTATAAACATGTAAAAACACATTCCCATTCTGCTGTTGTGATATGTGAATAGATTGCATAAAGCATTATGGCAAAAGGAGAAATTGCTTGTGACAAGCAATTTTTCCTTTTGCCGCAATGCTTTTTGAAAATCGTCTGCTCCAAGACGCAAACAGGTGGTAATGTGTTAACATTACTTAATCCTTACCGATTTAGATGAGTACAAGTATCAACAAAATGATTAATCAAATGAAAAAGTAACAGTTAAATGCTTTTAGAAATGATGTAACTGCGTAATGATTTTCATATAAATTTTTAGAAGATGTTCATGACTTCAAGTTGTATTCCCGAACTGTTTTTGAAATTATTTCCTTAAAAGAAGGAAATGCTCATATAAGTGGTTTCCCCTTGTTTTATCAATTATCTGAAGAGGCATCTGCAACATAAAAACAACTTAAGTTGTTTTCGATTTCAATTCAATTCTTCGAACTCTTACAATTAGATACTTGTAAGCCCTTGCTGTTATGTGAATACGCAAACAAGACACTTCCTAGTATTTCTTCACACATTCAAACTAAATGCAAGTTAAACAACGGCAGACAATTCATGCATTTTGAGTTTTATACTCTTCGAGGAAAGAATAGCACGTTGTTAAAAACAGTCAATCTTGGTTGAGGTGACAATTGTAAAAAGTGTCAAAATTGCAGTGCTAAGTACAACTGGCGTACGGTTTAATACAGACACCAGGGGACCGTTTTACTAAACACTTTACGCTTAAGATTTGCGTAAGTCCAAAACAACAATTCCTCTTATTTCAATATAGAATGAAGCAATATTGCAAATTAACACATCATTGGAAGCGTCCGAGACGCTTCCAATGACATGTCACATTGCAATATTGTACATTCATAGGAGATACTATCCATGTTTATCAGTTATGACTTACGCAAATATTTTCCCTAAGTTATATAGTAAAACGCTACCCAGGACTTGTCTCCAGTATTCGGATTGTCTCAGACTAAATAACTTATCATGTACTGTTTCAGAGTGATTGCATTAAACAAGATTGAATTTAGAACGTTGATGCATTCCTGTCTGAGAACTGATTTAAAGCTTGGTTTTGTGAAATAGTTAGTTCTCTACAAAACCATACTTTTTGTTGTGGTCACAAGAACACTCAATCTGTGAATGATTTTTGGAAGCGTATTCCGATATGGAAATTCGAAAGACAAAATGCAATTGTATTAAAGTGGCGTCACAATCTATATTTTTCAGGCCATCTATAAGATGATTTGCTACGACGCCGATGAAGACGGCGACAAAGACCGTTTACAGATCGACAAACTCGTCAACGAGTTCTTTCAGAAAGCGGATACGAACGACGATGATCGGATAACTATAGACGAGTTCGTGAACGGGGTCAAGGCCATGCCCGTCATCCTTCAACTTCTACAGCTTGACCCGGATCCGAAAGGGGAGGAGCTAGAAACAAAGTTCGATAACCTTGACATGAAACAGAAGGCCGACAGTAGGGAGAATTGCCAACCTGAAGAAGGCCGGTCGCGACCGTATGTGGCAATCGCGAAAAATTGACACTCAATTGGCATGTATATTGACGTGCTCATCCCTTAGAATGCTGGGTAATTTTCTAAAAATAGATTTGGGTGTCGTCTGCTTTCCAAATCTGCTTTACTTTGATGAGGAAAGATAATCAGACTGACGAACATAGATCACAAGGCAGTCACCAATTTACTTGGCGGCTGGCCTGGATCTAACCTTTTTGAATAAGCATGAAGTCGGTTCCAGCACTATAAGGGTTATTATTGTGTCTCAAAGAATATGCCGATAACAAAACATTTTAGACTAACTTAACGTCTCAACCCTTTTAGTGCTGGAAAGGACTTCATTCTTATGCAAACAGGTTTGATCACAGGCCAGCCGCCAAGTAATTGGTTGCTGATCTGTGATCTAACCTATTTGTTACACTGAGTATCGTTCCTCATCAAAAGTGAGCAAACACTTTTAAGGTTTTGGAAAGCAGACGACACAAAAAATATATTTGTAGAAAATTACCCAGCATTTTAAGATTGAAAGTTTTGACATTTTTCAAAGTTTTCGCTTTGATTCGAAACCCCCATAGTTGAGGATGATTTGTTAAGTGGAATAAAGAATCAGCCCCAATCTTAGAATAATGCTTCCTTGAGCATTTCTTTCTTTCAAACCATATTTTCGACAATTACGAGGTGCAGTCAAAAAGTTCCCGGACTGCTGTTATTTTAATGTTTTATGGGATAGCGCCATAAAATATATGTCAATGATAGGAAATCATTTTCCTATACAATGATGTAACATGAGGCGGGGTAAATAAAACACTGGAAAATGTATTATGTCTTAAACAAGCACAACTTTTACCTTACGAATACATTTTTCATGGAGTTTCACCAGGCTGTGATAAATTGTAGTATACAAATCTTTTTGGAAGCTGTGTACTGCCGATCTAACAGAATTTTAGTTTCTCTTCGGAATCGAATCTGCGCCCTCGAAGCTCAGCTGACTCTTTATTTACTGTCTGACCTCTGGGTACGGCGTGTAGGAGGAGGATCCCTTGACTGTCCATGAAGTAAATATACATGTTTTATCTCATAGACTTCAAGGTATTGTCCTTCTTTGTTTCCGGGTCATAAAAGTTTATTAGAGTTGTAACGATACGGTTAAAGAATCAGTCGCCATCTTTCATTCATTATCGTTTAAAGGTTTCAGATGCTTCAATCCTGGTCTGCATAGTATCAGCGGATAATGGCCGAGGGACCCATGGTACACATACCTTAGGCCTACTCATTCCTAGGTCTTGAGATAATATTCTATGGACTTAGCCCCACTGTATCAGAAATATCATCTATGGATTTTCGTCAACCCCCATTATAACACTATGGACTAGTCCTTTCCCGCTGTCTGTCTTTGGTCACCCGCTACGTTGATTATCGTTTAAATAATCTCAACCCACTTTAAAACACTTATGCCAGTCGAACACGAGAGTTCTGGATACTTTCTGTGAGCCTTATTTCTTGTTCATGAACTTTCAAGTATATATTCTTTTCGCTTCTTTTCTCAAACACGTTACCGCCGTTGCCTTCTTCAATGGAAGATGTACAAACAATTGGATCTTCGTTAGAGGTGACCAAAAGAAAATACTAACCCTTAAATAGGGTTTTGAATCGGTCGATTTACTTCAGTGTTGTAGCATTGTATTCGTGACAATAATGTGAGACTTGCATTATCTCACACTAGAAGAGTTTGTGTTTTTCTTTTTATTCATATTTTATGTTCTGTTGTTGAAATGTCTGTAAATTATGAGTTTTATTTCTACTCGTTTTTTCAAAAGAGGCGATGTTGAGTTGAAACGAATATGTATGACTGTCTTACTTCCGAAATGGTTTATTCTAATCATGGAATAATTGCCACGCGGACATGCAATGAGTAGATTTAAAAGCCAGTGATTAGTATCGGTTGGTAAATAATAGCAGCACCTAACATGGGTGGCATAAAATTAAAGCTGCTGTGGTGATGGTTAGAAATCTTTACAAGTTATTGACTGATGCAAAAGAAAGGCGTACATGTATCACATGCCGATGCCAACAATGTTTTAACTAAATATGGTTAATATGTTTCACGAATTGTTTGGTGTACTGACTTTTTCTTCTTAAAGATGCTAAAGAGAAAGGTGTAATTCATGGTTGGGCTGTCATTATGAAATTATTTGTTTGTTTAGCTCATTGACACCGCATGTATAATGTTCGCTTAGTTGTAGTTCTTCTCAAACTTCACATTCTATATCCACATATCACATATGAATAACGCGTCTTAATGCCGTTCAATACAAGCAGTGTTCGAAAGAAGAGAATCTACCTGAACCACCGTATGTTCGAATGTCCGTTGATCATGACCCTATATTTCTATATGGGTTTTACATCACATCAACATTATTTCAGTTATGTAGCGATGCCCGACTCTTAATGATGGAGGAAGACCCCATACTCAACTGCCCACAAGGGCTGGTCAAGGTGGGTAGAACCATCGGCATTCCGTAAGTCAGTCGGGAGACTGCCTCTCATGAAAATCCATATCCCTTTCAGGATTTGAACCCACGCGGAGAGGGGCCATGTGATTTCAAGTTCTGTACTCTAACCACTAGGCCACGGAGGCCCCTGATCATGACCCTAATTTCTATCACACCAGCTATAGACACATTAAGTAAACATGAATACTCCTAGTATTTTTTCACCAGTATTATACTACAAAGGGTTCTTTCCAAACGAATTACTCGTTTTACACACAAGCAAGTTTGTTCAGTGGTTAAAGACTACGACGACACCAAATCGCAATCAAAAACCGTAAAACATGCTTGGGTTCCTGGGTACCGTTTTACTAAACAAGTTACGAAAAATATTTGCGTAAGTCATAATTAATAAGCATGGATAGTATCTTCAATGAAAGTACAATATTGCGATGTGACACGTCATTGGAAGCGTCTCGGAGAGACGTTTCCAATGATGTGTTACTTTGCAACATTGCTTGGCCCAATATTATTGAAAGAGGAATTGTTGTTTTAGACTTAAGGAAATCTTAAGCCTAAGCTGTTTAGTAAAACGGTACCCAGGCTGGTCCGTGCGTATACCCAGGGTATACACATGGGCAGAGACATATATCTAAGAAAACAGGAGTAGTGTACCGTGAACTTTGTATTCGAACCGTATGCTCCGTAAGTATGGGTTCCTGGTCCGTGCTCATACTGCTGTGGAGTTTATTCACAAACCAGGGTACAGTTCTCCTAAACATTTTATACTAAAGATTGCATATATTCACAACAACTTTCTCTCTTAATTCAATATATGGCTAAGCAATGTTATAGACTAACATATCATTCAAATCGTCTCTCCGAGGCGCTCCCAATGATACATCACACCGTAATATTGTTTTTCTTTAAAAATACTACCTATCTTAATCAGTTTTGACATGCACAAATAATTTCCTTTCAAAAGTAGTTTAGTAAAACAGTTCCCAGGACCTAAGGCTAACTATCCATCGACTGAGCTATCAAGGCTCGATCGACTGTTCCCTTGATGAGCATGCATTTGAATTGCACAATTTATAGCCGTGATGTGACATCCAATAAAGACAAACCATTGGCATCCTTATTCCAATAATCTCTGATGCATTATTTGAAATTTGTGAACTGTTAAAGTTTGAGAAAGTAAAACACAAAATATTTTATCCTACTAAATGTTTTAAAAATATTTATTTCAGATACATATACATTAATATCATAGTGTTCAGGCGTCATGGAAATTTACCAGTATCCTTATCGGACATTATACGTATAAGCAGAGACATAGATAACAGTCTCTGATATATATTAGTAACATTGTTATAAGCTGTTTAATCCCTGACACAGACAACTCTCAACCATATTACAGCAGACAACTTAAAAATAATTTGACAACGGGAGATTATTCATTGTGACAGCAGGAAAATATCCTTATCATTCAGGATAGAATTATTCTTTTGTCAGTTTCAATATATAAATTCATTTTGGGAGTATATTAATGTGGTTAATGTTGTCTGCTGCAACATTTCTAGGAAAGAGGCCATTCTACAACACAAAAAATAAAATCAGCAGCATTCATAAACATTTTGACATATAACAGCATATAACAGTCAACCCTCTATTAAGTGACTTCTTAAAAAATAAACATTTTTTAAGGATTCTCACGTGATAAAAGTTTGGCTTAATTCATAATAAGAATTGAAAAAAATAAGTGATATGACACACAATGACAACATCACTGCAACGAAATGCTACTGTTTACTGACCTTTAAGTGTGGCATGGACTACATAGCTCTTGATATTTTTTGTTTTATGTACACTGGAACAACAAGCCTTTTCAGAGCATAGCAAACTTTGGACAGATTTTTTTTTTAATTTGTTAAGTCTTTCCATAAAAAACGAAGAAGGTATGTGCTTGATTAATTATACAACGTATATCTCTGAACAGCCTACTCTGACCATACATTCTAGAAATTCATGAAAGCAAAGATCTTATAACAAAGTTTTGCCTGGTTTGGACGAACCTGATCTATATTCATTGATGCTATTGAGATAATATGCATAATGTTATCTTATGGATCTGCATGCATGGAACCTGAAAGGTCATGTATGTCCAATGAGACGAAAACATTATCATAAAACAGTCCATCTAAATTCTCTTTACAATTATAGTCTTAATATGCCATTTATACATAAAATTAAAAATAAATCGAGGTTCAATGCAATACTATAGTAAGTGCTTCATGTTTATGAAGCACTTACTATATTCTTGCATTGAGCCCTTAAGTTGTAATTGCAATATAAAAAGTAATTTCACAATTGGACAAAAATGCTGCAAAACTGGATCACATCAGCTTGCTTTAAACACTTGGCCTAACATATGCACTTATTTCCACACATCTGCTTTATGGATAAAATTTTAACAATTCTTTGATGTCAATAAACATGAAAGGAATAAAAAACAACACTACAGTCGATAATTCTGGGATAAACTCCCCTAAAACAACTATATAACACATAACACCAAAATACTTGTCTCACACTGTTCTTTTAGCTGCATATTCTTAACCACATAATGCATAGTAAAAGTGTTCAAAATCATTACTTGCATATTTTAACAGTATATATAATATATACACAGTCTTATGATACTTAAAAATTAACAATACCCTTCCCTAAAAAAGAGAGAAAACAAAATTTAGAAAAAATAACGAAAAAAAACCCAAAAACCCAGATGATTGTTTTGGAATGAAGAATTTCTTTGAAAAAGATTGTTCTTCAACTACACATTAACAGTCTGACTTACAAGAACAAACCTTTTGGGTTTTTTTTTGCAATGATCTTACATTGAAACTATTTCATTTATTCCATGCTTTTTGGTGTTGTCTACTGGCACTCAATTCAAACCATTAAAACCTCCCATGTCAATTTATGAATGATCTAGATTAAAAGCAACAGTAGACAACTAAAAGCAAAAAAAAAAGGTTTTCATAAGAAGCCATATGTCCTTTTCTTAACATAGTTTCTAAGGTATTCTGCAGCAGAATTGTCAATATGGGGCCTAAAGTAAGGACTAAATACAATTTGGATAGCACATTAATTCAACTGATTGAATCTATTCAAAAAAGAACTTTCACAATAGGCTACCTTCACTTGTTCAAATGAGAAAGTGATTAAACAGTTTACAAATAAATATGAATTATCAAATTTCTTAATATGCTGATAGTATTTCCATTTTGGCATAATCTATGAATATAAAACTTCTCATGATAAAATCTTATGTTTATTATAAATAAAACATTCACATCACAGAAGAATATTTATGGAACTATTACAATGTTACCTCTGAGACTTCAGATTCAAAACACATTGAGAGTTACATGCAAGACTATAGCAACTACATCACAAATATATACAAATACAGATAAGGAGTTCCTATAGTCTAGCACTGAACCTTCAACATGCATAAGCATTACACATTTTCTTAGTTAACCTTATTCACTCCGAAATAGTATGAAATATTACAGACATAATTAACCTTTCTCCAAACACTGAATTTAATATTTTAAATGTTATCAATGATTGGAAATCAGTAATTACTAATATTGTTTGATAAGGAAAAAATACTTACATAAGAATTTTAACATAATACCATTAATTTTCAATATTATTTTCAAAGATTTTTAATCGTTTTCAATCAATATTATTACTATCAGGTCAAAACTTAAATGGTCATCAAACATAAGGCCAATGATTGACAAATGCATGATACAAACTGAATAATTGCTGATAAAACAAACCAAAAGTAATGCTAATTCAGACAAAAAAACTTACTATAGTCTTAAATCCTTAGTATGAAGAATGGAATTGTTAACCAGAAATTCAGAATAACCCATTGTTTAAAGAAGAAACTTCTTGCAAAAACAAGTTTTTTGCCTTTGGTCAAAAGGATTCTATTTTTTTTTATTTTATAAAGAAATGATTGAATGAAAAATGGCTAAAACCAATGTTTGATTCAAACTGCAATTGATGAAATCAATGTTTTAGGTATCAAAAAAAGAATGAATACACATACAAATGAACTGAGCAAATAGTGTTGCATACAAATATCACAGATCTATATTTCGGTTGTTGGCTGTATGTCATTGGCAAAAACAAACTTGTTGCTATTTCTAGCTGGTGTTGTATGTAAGAAGACACAGGTGCATACACTTTGAGCCATTAACCCTTAACCAAACCAGAGTTTGCAAACGACATTTCAAAATGTGATGGAATTGAAAAATAAGCTTCTAATAAGGCAGAAAGCATTGTGGCAAAAGGAAAAATTGCTCGTTCAGAGCAATTTCTCCTTTTTCCACTATGTTTTCCAGAGATGTCTGGAACAAACTGGTCAAATGTCATTGTTTGGTAATGGGTTAAACACCACAAAGAATATTTGTTGCAATGTCTAGCTGGTATTGTATGTAAGAAGACACAGGGGCATACACTATGAGCCATTAACCCTATACCAAGCTCCTTATTTTAAATTGTCCAAAATTGTAAGAGTTTGCCAACGACATTTCAAAATGTGATGAAATTGAAAAATAATCTTCTAATAAGGCAGAAAACATTGTGGCAAAGGAGAAAATACTCGTTAAGAGCAATTTCTCCTTTTCCCACCATGTTTTCCAGAGGCGTCTGCAACACACTGATCAAAATTCGTTATTGTTCAATAATGGGTGTAACACCACTCTAGCTGGTATCGTATGTAAGAAGACACAGGGGCATACATTGTGAGCCATTAACCCTTTACCAAACGCCAAATTTTAGACTGTCCAAAATTGAAAGTGTGCATACGAAAATTCAAAATATGATGAAATTGAAAAATTGTTTTCTGGTAGGTCAGAAAATATTGTGGCAAAAGGAGAAATTGCATGTTCAGAGCAATTTTTCCTTTTCCACCATGTTTTCCAGAGCGATCTGGAACAAACTTGTTGTTATTGTATGGTAATTGGTTAAACACCACAATGAAGATTTGTTGCTGTGTCTAGCTGGTATCGTATGTAAGAAGACACAGGGGCATACACTGTGAGCCATTGAACATAATAATGAAGATTTGTTGCTGTGTCTAGCTGGTATCGTATGTAAGAAGACACAGGGGCATACACTGTGAGCCATTGAACATAATAATGAAGATTTGTTGCTGTGTCTAGCTGGTATCGTATGTAAGAAGACACAGGGGCATACACTGTGAGCTGTTGAACACCACATACTCTTGATTCATGGTGGCATCTCCCTGTCCCAACATGTGGATAAGGCGGCCTGGAGTCTGAAATTGTATAATAGAAGATTATCAATCAATTACAGGTTGATGGTGATTCTACACTGCTTTGTTTGTTTGTTTAAGTTTTAAATGGCAACAATCAAAAAGTTACAAAGCAATGCCCGACCAGTACTTGATATAGGAAGGCCCAAAAATTAACTTCGCATAAGGCTCTGGTAAACCCTGGAAGAAACATTTGGCTTCTATAAGTCAGCCGGACAACTTCCTGTCATGGAAATTAAAATCTATCACTACCATGATATCTAACTTGCATCAAGAGAGGCCATTGTTTTTTTTTTTAGGGTTTTATATGGCATTAACAAAATTATACTGCAATGCCTCACCAATAAATGAAAATAGAATGCCCTCAACTTTATTGTGCATAAGGGCTTTGTGAGAGAAAGATAAATACTTAAGAATAAATGCTTATATTTAAGTGTTTCTTAAAACGAAACGAGATTTCTGTTATTGATTGGTACCCCTGAGAGATGGAGGAAGTCACTAAAAGTAACTGCCAATCAACTACGGGTCGTAAGGTTGGAACCATTCTCCCAGTCAGCTAGGAGGATCCCTCTCAAACCAATCAAATCAACTTTTATTGAGATTCAAATCCATGCAAAGAGGGGCCTAGTGACTTCAAGTTCATTTAGCCACAGTCTCTGAAGGACCTTACAGACAAACGAAAATGACCACGAAAATGACCTGGGTACCGTTTTACTTAACGACTTATGGAAAATATTTACGAAAGTCAAAACTGAAATTTATAAATAGTACTTAAATCATGAAAACACAATATTGCAATGTGACACATCATTGGAAGCGTCTCAGAGAGACGTTTCCAATGATGTGTTACATTGCAATATTGCTTAGACCAATATCAATATAAGAGTGAATGTTGATTTGAACTTATACACAGTTTTAGCATAACATGTTTAGTAAAATGGTACCTTGGGTGAAGATTGTGAAGCACTGATTCTGTCCATCTTCACTATTAATTCCATGTAAACACTTCTATTTTTGTCGCAATGCTTAAAATTTTGTTTGATGCAATTTCATCTCGAACCATCTGTTTCAGGGAACAAGTTTTGAAACTTACCAAATAAGCTTAATGACCAGAAGATGGTGCAGACCTGGTTCAAACCAAGTTTGCCCACTGTTTCTAAAATATTATTTTTACTTTTTGTCACAATGTTTCCAAGGCAAAGGAGGGGTTTTAAGCTGCCTATATAAGGTATGAGAGAATGTTTGAGAGAATAAATCTTTACACTTACCAATAGACTACCATGCGATGGTCCCATCCTTATACATGTTGGACACTCTGACCATCAGATTAAGTTTATACACTTACCAACAGACTATCATGTCCAGGAGATGGTCCAGTCCTTGTACGATCAATCTTGACCACAGTTTCTACATTACCAATGCCCACTTCTACCTTCAACAAGTTACCAAGCTGAATAAGAAAAAAAAAACATCTTGTAGTTTACAAACTTACAAAAAAAAACAGAGACATAACATGATATCTATGTCTCTGACAGAAAGCAAAAGCTAAGAAAAATCCCTTTTCTCTACACTTCAAAAGCTCTCACTTCAATGCCACTGTGAAAAAAAGGAGAAATTGCCTGATGCTTCAATTTGTCACATTAGTTTCTTTTCTAAAAAGATAAATCACAAGGAAAATTTGTCTCTTATAATCTATCAAAATTGTGCTTACATTTGCTTTCATTTCATTTCAACTGCAAAATTTCGAGAGAATGAATTATTACCAATCTAGACCAGGCATAAAACCTATGAGAACTTTGTTTTTTAACCCTTAGAATGCTGGGTAACTTTCTAAAAATAGATTTTTGTGTTGTCTCCTTACCCAAACCTTAAACATCTGCTCAATTTTGATGAAGAAAGATACTCAGACTAGCAAACAGGTTAAATCACAGGCCTGCCGCCAATTTACTTGGCCACTGGCCTGGATCTAACCTGTTTGCATAAGCATGAAGTCAGTTCCAGCGCTATAAGGGTGTATATATATTCAATTATAATTCATCACTGTAATGACTGTTTTAAGGAAAACTGTAACTTTACACGGTACTACAAGTATTGTGCATTCTAAAGGGCTTGAAACATGTTTATATTTTTGTAAGTGTTATATCTCGGATTTCAGATAACTGTACAATTACCTTGGGTTATTCAACAACTATGTATTCAACAACTATGTTTGAAAGGACGCAATCCATCACCAAACAAAAACTAAAAGGTAGAATATATTGTAGGACTCGGTTTTCCTGTTACTATTTTTACATATTCAGTCACCCATTCACCCAATAAACAATGACAACATTTACCACTTTGTTGCAGACAACTCTGGAAAACATTTTGGAAAAAGGAAAAATGCTCATGACAAGCAATTGCTCATGAAGAGCAATTTCTCCTTTTCCAACAATGTTTTCTGCACTATGAGAAGATGACTTTTCAATTTCATCACATTTTGAAATGTTGTCTGCAAACTCTTTCAATTTGGGGACAGTCGAAAATTTGACGTTTGGTAAAGGGTTAAACAATGATTGATTTTTGCCCCATTTGGAACTCTTGAGACAGGTCAAAATTCAAAGCAACAACACAAGGCAATTGAAAAGTAGGAAAAGAAAAGAAACCGTTGTAACAGCTAAAAACATTATCATTCATTAGGAGGGAGCAACTCATCATTTAGTCACAGTAGTTTCTACAATTTTGCATCATAGGAAAGCTTGATAGAGTAAAGGGCTAAACCTGTTAATCCATTCTCCAAGATGAAATTTTGTAAATAGTAAATAATCAATGTATGAAAAGTAACATTTGGTTTGTGGTGATTAGCTATGTGATATTGTGGCAAAAGCAGATATTCCGCAATAATTTTGGGTAGTCTGCTGTCAGTGTATTAGGAAATGGCTAATAAAGAGCAATTTCTTCTTTTCATATCGATTTTAGCGTGCTATAATCCTGCAGAGCAATGAAATCATGCTGTGAAACTCTATGTAATTGTGAATAGTTAGTTTTTCCATTTTACACAGACAATGTGCAACATATGCATGCATGATATATGCATGTATAAACCTCTTCCAACAATCATTTAAAAAAAATATGGGTTTAAACTGGTACAGACATGTGTGCGTCATTTTGCGGGAAATCACAGTATAAAATGTGTCCTTAAATTTGTTTCCCTTGCAGAGGTTCCTTAGACCACAGCATAATTCAGAAAAATTTGCCCCCAGAAATGCCCCTGAATACCTTTGTAAAGAAGGAGAATTTTTCAATGATAAACACAATTTTAAGTCCTTCTCTTAATATTCATTGACCTTTTATTAAAATAAAGTTGTAAACCAAACTGTTGTATTTAACTCTTATGCTGCTGGAACTGACTCCATGCTTATGCAAACAGGTTGGATCCAGGCCAGCCGCCATTTAATTGGTGGCTGGCCTTGATCTAACCTGTTAGCTGCTTTGAGTATCTTTCTTCATCAAAATTAAGCAAATATTTAAGGTTTTAGAAAGCAGACGAAACAAGGGTTTATTTTTAGAAATTACCCAGCATTCAAAAGGTTAAACTACATTCGTATTGAATACTTTGTGCAAACAGGAGAAGAGTAATAAAAAATCTCTTTGAAGAATTTGATAGCTTCCTTATTGCATGTGGGCCATTGTTAAAATAACAAAGGTTCAATGCAAGACTATAGTTGGTCCTTTACATTTGTGAAGGACATACTAATGTCTTGCACACAATCCCTCAATAAGGTATAAATTGAAAAAGAAACCATGTGAATATAGATAGCAATTTATCATCATTTCGCTAAACTGTTTTCACAGAACAATACATCTTAAATTAAATCAAATGACAATGAAGCAGATAATTCTCCTGTGGCTGGATATAAAATATTGTTGGAAGAGGAGAAAAATAATTGTACATTTCATTACTAAACAATAACGACATTTTGCCACTTTGTTGCTGACAACCCTGAAACACATTGTGGGAAAAGGTTCCCGCAATGTTTTCTGCCCTACCAGAAGGTTATGTTTCAATTTCATCACATTTTGAAGGGTCGTCTGCAAACTCTTTCAATTTGGAACAGATGAAAATTTGGCATTTAGTAAAGGGTTAAACAATCATTTAAAGTATCTTTATTGAAATGGAATAAGAGATAACAACCTCAATTATCTCACCTTTGAAAACTGAGCTGCCTTTGAAGGGTACTTGGAAAAGTATAACCCTCTACCATACTCGCCACAGGAAAAATCTGTAAACAAATACAATATTCTTAACTCACTATACAATATCATGTCTTCAGTGCATAACTATTCCCCGCAGGAAAAATCTGTAAACAAATACAATATTCTTAACTCACTATACAATATCATGTCTTCAGTTCATAACTATTCCCCACAGGAAAAATCTGTAAACAAATACAATATTCTTAACTCACTATACAATATCATGTCTTCAGTGCATAACTATTCCCCGCAGGAAAAATCTGTAAACAAATACAATATTGTTAACTCCCTATACAATATCATGTCTTCAGTTCATAACTATTCCCGCAGGAAAAATCTGTAAACAAATACAATATTCTTAACTCGACACTACAAAATATCATGTCTTCAGTGCATAACTATTCCCCGCAGGAAAAATCTGTAAACAAATACAATATTCTTAACTCACTATACAATATCATGTTTTCAGTTCATAACTATTCCCCGCAGGAAAAATCTGTAAACAAATACAATATTCTTAACTCACTATACAATATCATGTTTTCAGTTCATAACTATTCCCCGCAGGAAAAATCTGTAAACAAATACAATATTCTTAACTCACTATACAATATCATGTCTTCAGTTCATAACTATTCCCCGCAGGAAAAATCTGTAAACAAATACAATATTCTTAACTCACTATACAATATCATGTCTTCAGTTCATAACTATTCCCGCAGGAAAAGTCTGTAAACAAATACAATATTGTTAACTCCCTATACAATATCATGTCTTCGGTTCATGACTATAGAAAGTGCTTCATGTATGTGAATGGCTTACTATAGTTTTAGTTGAGACCTTGATAAGGGTTTAAAGATGCCTGCTCACAAAAGAGAAAATTTAAAAGTCAAAATAAAATGTCTTTGTTTTTGTATTGTTGTTTGATATGAATTGAAAGTAACTATTGAAAGCATAATAAATTCAGGAAGCATCGTTTTTCTAAAAATATTGTTTTTTATGTCGTCAGCCTTAAATGTCTGCTCAATTTTGATGAGGAAATTTACTCAGTGTAGCAAACATGTAAGATCACAGGCCAGACGCCAATTAACTTGGTGGCTGGCCTGTGATCTAACCTGTTTGCATAAGCATGAAGTTTTAGTTCTAGCACTATAAGGGTTGATTTGAACTGATTGGGAATAAACTGTTCCACTAGAAGCTTACCAATTTCTGAGAAGCCTTGCTTCAAGATCTCTTTGATCCTTTCTGGATGTTCTAGTGTCCCACAGAAATAGAGATCTAGCACCATTAAGGGATCACTGAGCGACTTTAACTTCTCCTTGTATACCTTACGAACTTTCTCTGGAACAAGGGCCTGAAAAATAGAAATAAACTTTGTCCTGTTTTAACCCTTAGAATGCTGGTTAATTTTCTAAACATAGATTTTTGTGTGGTCTGCTTTCCAAAACCTAAACTATCCGCTTAATTTTGATGAGGCAAGATACTCAAAGTAGCAAAAAGGTTAGATCACAGGCCAGCCACCAATTCAATTGTAAATTTATATGTAAGCTTGTAAAGTTGTAGATCTATACAGTGAGGTTATCTCGCAGTAACAAATTTTGATAAGTAAATGAGACGGCACTATGCACTAGATCTACAGTTTAGAACTACCTTATAGTTGATGTTGGATATATTATGCCAATTTGGCATGGAAAGATTAATGCACAAGACAAATAACAACATTTCAAGTCTATTAACATGATGATTTAATGAATTTAGAAAGGTCCTTTAAAAGACATAGGTCCCACTGAAAAACTACAATTTTCCCAGGTCAAATTTGTAAACATGTCTTGTTAAATAATTTTCATTTAACATGCATCATGATAATTTACTATAAATCTCAGCAATTAAAATGTGTATTAAATGTGCTTTTTCATAAAATATTTGAAGAGCATTTAAAATGTGACTGTTCACTTTGGATTAAAGAGAAGTTAAATAGAACATCACTTTGTACTTTCAGAACTGTTCACTGTCGTTAATTTCTCCTTGATTGTTCAAAGCTTTACTTCTTTAATAAGTCTCTTTTGCTGTTTTATTTGTTTGCGCCAAAAGGACTTGGACAAGAACGTCTATTTGTAAAGCCGTCTAATTTTAGACACATGGTAGGCTAAAATGAGAGCTATATGGCAATATTGTACAAAGCATTCCTAAGAGTTTTTAAATTCAATAAGGGGAAAAAGGAAGATACAAAGGGACATAAATCTTATATCAAATTGATGACTTAAAAAGGTTCCTTCCCCTGAACATTGTTTACTCTGATGAATCAAGACAGCTTAATTTGCTTGGAATTTTACCAAGACTTTACAGCTTATAAAGAAAGACGGTAACACTACCAAAGCTCTTAGTAATGGTAGTATCCTGTCACCACAGCATTTAACAGACTGTTTTATTTTTTTATTTTTTTTTTTATCCATTTAGGTAATAGGATAAAAAGAATAGATGGCTGGTGTCTTTGAATTAATAGGAAAGGTTATTGGGCTTGTCTTTGAATTATTATCTGATTTGTTTATGGCTCACCTGATATTTGTTTATGGCTCACCTGATATTAATTCTTCCCCCCCCCCCCATAAGATTTCAGATTCACGACACCAAACATCTATTCTTTAATTCTCTCTCACTAATACCTGTCACCACCCATTTCAATCCACTTGTTGCTGTCCCTTATGGACATGATGGCCTTGTTGTTGGGGTTAAACCAATCATTGTAATAACTTCATCAAAAGTCAGATAGAATATAGTCATAATGACTTTCTATCGTCATGATAGTTTCTACCCCATGTCGCAATCAAAATGCTTTTTATTGTCTGCTGTTGTTTTCAATTGGTAACAGCCCCATAATCCCATGAAAGGGAATCATGCTGGGCTTTATATATATATATAAAAGATATCTGTGATTTTCTTTACAATCATGCTTTTTTCCCCTAAAAATGAGTTTACCTCAGGGTTTTTTCTTTGATGGTTTTCCCTAATAACCTAATTTTACTGTATAAAAAACTATACAAGGGTATCAAATTTTCCCTTCTGTGTAAAAGAAACGGCTTGGAATGGGTCAATAGTCTGTGAGAGATTTAGGGAAATATCTAGCAAGTTGAAGTGTTAGATGGTATAGTGGATTTAACTCTTGCCTAAAATATCAGTAGCGTTATTGTAGTTAACATTTTTTTCCGAGACATGTTGTGACGCCCAGTTTACACACACACCTAATGGTTGTGTCAAGATGTTCTCATCCGAGTCTCATCAGTATATTCTGCAAGAGCTAGGACTTGGGATGATCTCCTAGGCGCCTTCCTTATAAAGTAGGCAGATAACCTCTAGGCAAACATTACACCAAACGCCAAATTTTCGCCTCTTGAAATTGAAAGAGTTTGCTGACAATATTTAATTAAAGCGTTGATAGCGCTGAAGGACTAAGGTGTGTTTAAGGCAAGATGATTGAGGATGCATTTGAAAACTTCTTTGGGCAACATCTCAAGGAAAACAGCTGCTCCTTTTACCACCATTTCTGTAATTATTATTTCTGTGAACAGATACTGAACGATAGTCTATTTTTCGAACATCTGGACATTTTCAGATTTCCCATGAAACAACAGTTATGATAATATAGAGCAAAACAAAGTGAGGAAATCCAGACTACATTCCTAGTTCCAAGAAGGTATTAGTCCGCACAGTTAAGGCGGATGTTTTAATGAGTAATTGGGGTCAGACCGCTGTTTGTTTATCGATAAAGTACCATCTCCCAAAAAGTGGTATGTAAATTCAATGGACTAAGGTGCTGATGCACCCTTAGTCCAAAAATTTGATGAAAGTGTAAAATAATCTACTGATAGGGCAGAAAACATTGTGGGAAAAGAAGAAATTGCTTATTAAGAGCAATTTCTCCTTTATCCACAATGTTTTCCATAGTCATCTGCAACAAAGTGGTCAAATTTCTTTATTGTTTGGTAATGGGATAAACAAGCATAAACTAATCTCATGTAACCATGTCACCTATTCATACATTATATCCATAGGCAAACAGGGTTGAATGAGATCTCCGAAGAAGAAGGCAGCAGACCTTTCTTTCTTTACACAAGTGATTACCTTTGATACGGTTGAAACTTCACATTTTGTACATGCTGCTGGGTCCAAGGCCATCTGCTGTTTAAACTGTTCTGTGACGTCGTAGAAGAAAGCAGAATCTTTGATATGATCGTAAGGTTCCTCTTCACCCTTACCTTCAGCCTGGGAAAACGCCATGTAACGACTCTCATCTGAAACATCAACAAATAAAAACAGGGTAGCGTTTTAAACGCCATGTAACGACTCTCATCTGAAACATCAACAAATAAAAACAGGGTAGCGTTTTACATAACATATTAGGCTAGGTGTTTGAGTAAGTTCGAAACAACATTCCCTCTTATTTCAATATTGAGAAAAACAATATGGTAAGTAACACCTCATTGGAAGCACCTCTTACAATATTGTCATTTTATCTAGTATGATATCCATGTACAGTGTATTTGCAAATATTACGCAAATATTTTTCCCATCAGTTAGTAAAACAGTACCGAGTTGTCTCATTTTTGAGAAAAACAAAACAATAAACCCTTAATGTGGCTAAATAGTAGGATAATGGGAAATATTAGATTATTGTTTCAGTGTATCAGAAGTAAAACTTAACTTACAGAGTCATTCATATAGCAAACAGCAGATGACTGCATTAACCAAAAAGGTTAGAAGGGAATATGTGTTTTTTGATATCACATAGAAACCATTGTGACTTATGGAGAAATGTCTTGTCACAATCGATTTGTCCTTGAATAATGATAGTTTCTCAAGTCGTTTGATGCAGTAGGGTCAAAGAGTGGTATTATGAAACAGTAAAAATTCCATTTCTCAATGTCAAACAATTGGGAACAAGCAGAATGAAACATCCATATTCAAAAAACTCAAAACTTTAGATTTCATTGCTTATGCTTGTACTGCTTTTTATTAGTATAAAGAGGCGGATTTCTCATTACGTTTAAATCAAAGGATTAAATATACTTGTTCAAACATTTGAGGACATTTTGAAGTTTAAAATTGATTTCATTGAAACTGCACAATAGCTGTAGTTTTATATTCTTTATTGAAAGTGAACGCAATTCGATTTAAGATGAAGATAAGAATAAAAAAATGTATTAGAGAATAATCTTTCAAAATTTCAATTCTATGAGCTGTTTCAATGTGGGATGATAAAAATTATTCAACAAAGAGTTAAAACCAACAAGTACAATAAGGTAAGTCTAAAGGGCAAAAGGTTTGAAAGGGTAAAGTTGAAAGGAAGGAAACAAACTATTTCTAAATCTACCAGTATCAAATATTTCTTTCCCAATGCAAAAGCACAATCTAAAATAACATCATGCAGTTATGCACAAAACATTGCAATAATTGCTGGAATAGTTAGAGTGTCATGGGAAAATCATCAGTTTATCACAATGTTTCGTTAGTGAACTTTCATGAAAAGGAAAATATTGTTCTTATAGTATTGGTAAAAGTAAATGGAAAATATTGAAAACCCATTATCATAAGTGTTGCTTAGTAAAAATTGTGACAAAAGGAAAGATCTGAAGCTTATCGTAACCACTTCATCCTTTAGACACAACAATTTCTTATACCTTTTAAAAATAAGCGTTAACCCTTAAAATACTGGGTAATTTTCTAAATAAAAGATTTTTGTGTCGTCTGCTTTCCAAAACCTTCAATATCTGCTAAATTTTGATGAGGAAAGTTACTCAAAGTAGCTAAACAGGTTAGATCACAGGCCAGACGCCAATTAACTTGGTAGCTGGCCTGGACCTTACATGTTTGCATAACATGAAGTCAGTTCCAGCACAATAAGGGTTAAAATAAACATGCATGTATCTATGAAGTAAAGTGTAAAATGTGATGATTTCGTTCTAAATCACACAGTGAAAGTACCCACTAGATCAGGTCAAACCAAATGTTACTACATGACAAAATCAAATGGATGGTATGGAGATAAAGCAAGAGCAGTGGACATTGTGAAGTATGATTAAATTACGTTCTCATGAATCAATTTGGCAGGGGGAAAAAGTAACCAGAAAGGAAATTCCTTTTGAAAGAATTTTTCAAAATAATGTTTTCCATTCATATGGAGTTTTACCCATTACCAAACAACAACAACATTTAACCATATTGTTGCAGATGACTCTGGAAGACAATATTTTCCAGAGTCGTCTGCAACAAACTGGTCAAATGTTGTCATTGTTTGCTAATGGGTTAACCAATGGGCCAACAATGTGTTCTTAAGTCATCAACTACAGCTGTATTAACCTTTACAATGCTAGGTAATCTTCTAGAAATAGATTTTTGTGTGGTCTGCTTTCCAAAATCCTAAACATCTGCTTAATTCTGGTCAGGAAAGATACTCAGAGTAGCAAACAGGTTAGATCACAGGGCAGCTTTCAATTTACTTGACAGCTGGCCTGGATCTAACCTGTTTACATAAGCATGAAGTTGGTTCCAACACTACAAGGGTTAATTAAAAGTTACACCATTTCTTGTCTATGACTTTGAAATTATTGTAAACATTTAACAAAACTAGAAATTGTAGTGACTAACAAAGAAAACTACTTGAAATATGATTCATTCTTTGATACCATGTTTCTACAATGTAATTGTAGCCAAATTAAACAAATCCATCTACATGAGGAAAAGATATTATATGTACTACAGTTTAAATGAAAGCAAATCCATTACCCAATTACTGTATTGAATACGCACTGTAGCCTCTTTATAACACGATCTGGTAAATTGCAATATTAAGTTAAATGCAAGTCCCCTATGGCTCCCAAAATTTCAAGCACATTTAGGCATAATAATTGTCTAAAAAAAATTGTATTATTTCTTTAACATTTCCAACAAACAATTCATAAGAACACAGAAACAAAAAGTAGAAAAATGCTTGTTAAAGGCAATTTTACTTTTTGTCAACATGAATTCTGATCCATCTTGATTTGTTTGCTTATGCCGAGTTTAACACCATGTAAACAATTTTCTGTTAAGTAACAGTTTTCCTGGATTTACCAATTCTTGGCAAGGGCTCTTGAGTGTCTTGCCAAAAGACATTCCGATGAAACCAGAGGTACTTGTGGGATTTAAACTCAGGACCCCTGATTTCTAAGACCACCAACCTAACCACAGGGCCATGCAGGACCCTTCCCTCCATCTTCAAAAAAGACAAATGTTGTCATTTGTTTTTTCTATTCATAAGGTCACATTGTTTTGGGTAATGGATTGTTACAGACCGAATGTTGTTATAAACAATGGTAGCATATTTGAGTCGCGGGACATTAAAACCGGCTCACCTGGCGGGCTCTGATCAAAACCATCTGAAAGAGCAGGTTTGTGGTTAAATCAACAGCATTTCCCAAATTTTCAACTGTCCCAAGTTGAAGAATTTGCAGATGACATTTCAAAATGTGATGAAATTAAAAAATCTTTTGATAGGGCAGATAACATTGTGGGATAAAAAAAGATTGCTTGTTAAGAGCGATTTCTCTTTTTCCAACAATGTTTTCCAGAGTCATCTCAGTTTCTCTCTATGAGACAGGTATAGAAAAATATTGTAAAGAAAAGAAAATTGCATATTTTTGAGTGTTTTTTTAAACCTAAATCTGCAAGTACATTTAAATGTGTTTTTATTATATAAAGGTTTAAATATTATCTAAAATTGAAGAAATTGAAGCTGACATTAAAATTAGAGATCCTGATATTCTTTAAATCCTTCACCAAATGGCAAACGATCGACTGTCCCAAATTGAAAGAGTTTGCAGATGACATTTCAAAATGTGATGAAAATGAAAAATAATCTTGTGATAGGGCAGAAAACATTGTGAGTAAAGGAGAAATTGCTTGTCAAGAGCAATTTCTTCTTTTCACACAATGTTTTCCAGAGTCGTCTGCAACAAACTTGTCAAATGTTGTTATTGTTTGGTAATGGGTTAAATGACTGTTTGGCAAGAATCCAAAATAGCCTGTTCTATCATTTGTTTTGACAGGCTGTTTGTAAAAAAGGACTGGGATAAACACTTGACACAACAGAGAAAAGTCAAGAGTTGTTGTATAAACTGGCAACATGCAAAAACAAATGACTCAATTGGAAAAAGCATATTTCTACTAAAATTAGCATGGTTTGTACAAAAGGCAAACATCTAAAGCATGCATAACAGTAGGGTTACAAAAGAGAAGCAATTGCTGTATAGATGTATAAAATTGTTCTTGTTTTTCATACTATTTCATAATGTCGAGCAACATCCTATAATCTATTTTCTACAGTCCTATGATAAAAGTTTATTGAAAGTTGTAAAGAAAATAGAAAAAAACAAAACCATCACTAAAGCAAGTCTTAAGTAATATTTCTTTACTTTATTTGATTATGAAGACACAGCTATTAAAGCTTTTCTGCAGACTCTACATAAAATTATCATAAAAAAGCATGACATTGTGCTTATCAAAAAATTCTGATTTCATCACAATGATTTCACAGTTGATTTAACAATTTTGCTTTTTTCTGTTTTTACAACTTTTATCACTATGATAGCGTCACAATTTTTTTTCTAAGAACCATTGTCGTTTATATAAACTAGTAAATCAAGTATAACCATATTTGCAAAATAAGATCATGTACTTTCACATTATAAACAAATGTTTGCTCTGTTGAACTATGAAAAAGCATATAGTGTATTAATAACCATACTGTGCGATTCCTGATAACATGCACCCAGAAATACCAAAGCTTGACTAGACATGCGGCATACCCCATACTTTACGCACCTACGACAGTGTACGAGCCGTTAGTCTTGGTGTTTAAGGCATCAATCAGATCCCTTGAGTGGGTCCTCTTGTGTTTCAACTTGAGGTCCATCTTGTTCACCTGTCTCTGGAGATTGTCTATCAGTTCTTGGGTTGAAATGTACTCTTCTGCAATACATCACAAAACATAGCTGTAATGATATCTGAACAGGTCTGACAACTTAATACAAATGTTTTTGTTCATTGATCAAGATCAAGAACTCTTTATTCAATTACCAAACAATTAACGATATTTGACCGGTTTATTGAAGACGACTCTGGAAAACATTGTGGGAAAAGGAGAAATTGCTCATTATAGACCTAACCAATTACCAAACAATTAATGGCATTTGACCAGTTTGTTGCAGACGACTCTGGAAAACATTGTGGGAAAAGGAGCAATTGCTCTAAACGAGCAATTTCTCCTTATCCCACAATGTTTTCTACCCTATCATAATATTATTTTCCAATTTCATTACATTTTGAAATGTTGTCTGCAAACTCTTTCTATTTGGGACAGTCTAAAATTTGGTGTTTGGTAAAGGGTCAAACTATTCAATTTCTCTTCAAACAAACATCTGTATATGTAGAAAGACAAAAAGAAGGACAAAAATCAAATGCTATATACATAGCCTAGGTCCATACATGTATCTGGGTTGACCCGATCTCCCATATGGGAATTCAAGATATGTCCAAATTGAAAACAACACCGATGGCAAGTTTTAAAAGAGCATGAACAAAAACATGTTCTTTTAAGATGACATTGCTTAAAAGCCATTGTGATAAACATAAAGAATTACTTATTATGTTGAATTCGTTCTTTAGTCATGGTGGTTTTTATAAAGAATTTTGAAGCAGACACATTAGAGTATGGAGTTAAACCTATAGGAATCAAAGCTTTTGTTATTACTGACGGATTGCATTTGCGATTGACCGCTTAAGTTGTGAAAATCAAATTTGATGGTGTAAAAAAAACAACGACAGACATTTGTTTAATCTCATTTTGTTTCTTTCATCACGTGCTACAGGTGCAATAAATACAGGATAATCAACTCCTTTCGATTGATATCAAAAATATTTCACGAGAATGGGTTGTTATCAGGTTAAAAAAAACAATTCAAAGAACGAGTTTTTTCTACATGATAACAACACATTCAAGTGACATATTTTTTTTTATCAATTAAATGGAGTTGATTGTTCTATTTATTTCATTCCATCATATAAATTATATTTGCCAAAATACCTCAATAAACGCCAAATGGAATGTAAAAAGGGAGGAGCAAAGCAATAAACAACGCCCATTACGTCATTTTTGCGTCCTATGACATCATTAACTCGTATGGATACATTTTAGAATACAAACATTTTAGTGTTGTGTGCAAAAGTGCAGCAATGACTTTAATGCAAAGGAATGGTGAAAAAGTAGTTCCATCAAAACTGATATCATCACTAGTGATGGTATGACTTTTTGATATCATTACTATTGACGATATTCATTGTGACAAAATTGAAAATTAATACACTGAGAAATCCCAGTATTTCACTGATAGGAATATAATAAAACAAGTTCATTTTATGAAATGTGTTAAAATAGTAAATCACAACTACTTTTCCTCAGCACAGCTTTACAATTTGTATTTGTTTCTACATAAAAAATCCATTGAAAAAGTGATAACATCACACTTTCTTTTAAGATAAATAATTATTCAAGAATAAAAGTATAAGTCAATCTATTACCTTCCCTTTTATTGGTGTCATCATTTACAAAAGTTGTTTTAGCTGTCTGAAGTCTGTAATCAAGAAATTCTTTTTCTGAAAAACATGAAAGAAAGCTTGAAACAGGTGTTCACAGTTAATCCACAGACAAATTTGTCAATGGTCAAAGTTGGAAGCAACAGAAGACATCATTTGTCAAAACTTAATTCTTCAAGCTTTTACCAAACACCAAATTTTGGACTGTCCCAAATTGAAAGAGTTTGCAGACAACATTTCAAAATGTGATGAAATTAGAAAAAAAAATCTTCTGATAGGGCAGGAAACATTGTGGGAAAAAGAGAAATTTCTCATTTAGAGCAATTTCTCTTTTTCCCAAAATGTTTTCAGATTCATCTGCAACAAACTGGTTATATGTCGTTATTGTTTGGTAATGGCTTAAATGTGCTGGTTCACAAAAGAAAAAAATTGGGAGTCCAAATTTCATTGAAACAATAATTCTTTTGTATTGTTGTTTGATATTCCATTAAAAGTAGCTTTTGAAGCATAATTAACTATGGAAGCCTCAATTTATCTAAATATCTAAAATTTATATGTGGTAGATCATAATAGCAATGCAATGCTTTAGGATTAAATTACATATTAATTCAGCCTATACATGCTTTGAGAAATTAGAAACAAGCTTGTTTTGCTTCCTGTGGTTATTCTACAGTACATTTCATTCAACACAACGGTTGTTGAGCAATTTTAAAGAAATTCAGTTTCATCTTCCATATTGCTACACACTTGTGTATGTGAACAAGCACCTTTAAATCAAAGGAACTGCAACAAAATCCCAATAGGTATCATTGATATTTGGGTAACACTTGAAAACAAATATTGGTAAATAAGCAAATCTATATAATCATGTTACCTTGGCTTATTTAATTTATAATATCTTTAACGTCCTGTTTATTGGAAATTTGACATATCCACCAAATTACACACTATTTGATCAATTATTGATCACCAACTATAAAATCCTTCTGATCTCTGCATGGCTATAGATAATTTACTATGAACTGGAGGGAGTCAACCTTTAACCCTTTGAATACTGGGTAATTTTTTATAAATAGATTTTTGTGTCATCTGCTTTCCAAAACCTAAAATATCCACTTGATATTGATGAGGAAAGATACTCAGAGTAGCAAACAGGTAAGATCACAGGCCAGCCGCCAATTTATTTGGCTGCTGGCCTGGATCTAACATGTTTGCATAAGCATGAAGTCGGTTCCAGCACTGCAAGGGTGTATGTAGTTAATGTGTGAAAGAAAATCATTCAAAACAGTCAATATTCCTTATCCCTTTACTACATACTAGAACTTGTCTCTGATTCACTTTGAAAGCAAACAACAGAAATGATCAAAGCGCTGATAGCGCTGAAGGACTAAGGTGCGTTTAAAGCAAGATGATTGAAGATACATTTGAAAATTTCTTTGGGCAACATCTCGAGGAAAACAGCTGCTCCTTTTACCACCATTACTATTATTATTATTTCTGTGAACAGAGACTGATCGATAGTCTATTTTTTGACTACCTGGACATTTTACGATTTCCCATGAGGCAACAGTTATAATGATATAGAACAAAACAAAGCGGGGAAAGCCGCACTACATTCCTCGTTCCAAGAAGGTATGAGTCCGCACAGTGAAGGCGGATGGTTAATGAGTAATTGAGGTCAGACCGCTGTTTGTGTATCATTTAAGTACCATCCCTCAAAAAGCGGTATGTAAAATCAATGGACTAAGGTGCTGATGCACCATTTGTCAAAAAACAACAAAAGTATTTTTCTGGAATTTTGGTAGAAAACACCCTAAAAAAGAGGAGAAACTGCTCATTGTTAGCTACTGGTAAATCGAGGAAAGCCGTAACATAATTGAAAAATTGTTGACACAGCATTAAACCCCATGCAAATAAAGTATTTTTATAACATTTCAATAGCAAAGACTAGTCCAATGTAACTTTCTGACCCTTGTCTTTCTTTCAAGCAAAGAACACTTCACAGAATTGAGACTAAATATCATCTCATTGATTTAAATAAACATTGCAAAAATGGAATTTAAAATCATAAACATTGAAAAGATTGTAACAAAAGAAGACCTCTTGTGATGATCAAATTAATCTTTCCTTACAACAATTTTTCTCAAAAGCTAGCTTAAGTGTATTCTGTTGGGAAAGAGTTAAAAGCCATCAATCATCATGTGTATCAATTGAAAGTATTGAGTGTAAATAAAATCTAACTCTCCATGCAGTGAAAGAATTGATTTCAGGTCTTCATTCTGTCCTTGTATAAATCAAATACTGCTTTGAAAGGCTACCTTCACACTTCTATTGAATCATAATTTGAAGTAAATATATAAAAGGTTATTCAAGGTTATTCAAATTGACATGTTAAGCAAAATGGTTAAATCTTTCATATATCAATAGACATATTTGATACTCGCCCACACGTATCACGACTGGGTTGTTTATCATCAAGTGCCCACCCTTTCCCTCATTATGTAGATACTAAAGAAGACTTCTCATAAGTTTTTCTCTTAGAAATTCCAGTTTATGGCAGAAAAAAATAAATCACTGTAAATCAATTAGATGATAATTACTAGTACATTTCATTTAATATGTAATCAAACAATCTGGAAATTTTACAGGTCATATCAAGATTATCGTCTAAATGATTGAAGGAAAAGTCGAAATTTTGACATTTTCCCCATTTGCAGAAATTAATTTTGCATATACCACAGCAAAATTTGTTTTTTCAATCACATATTCTGTTTGAAAAATTCTTTTAACTTGGAATGATACCAAATTATGGTAGAGTTACAACCTATTGTAGTCTTGAGAGAGATATAATTCCTTACATCATTTATCAATTCATAATGCCTTTTACATCTCTCAACAATATTTCAATTATGCTGCAATGCATAGCTCAGAAGATATTGAAGAAGACCAACTCATATCCTTAATTATCTATATGTAGAATGAAACTCTGTTGAGAGTATTCCTGTTCTTTCAACAAAAACTTTTGACAGCAATCCATGTTCAACAAAGTAGGTAAGGTCACAAAAGAGAAGCAGCTTTATATTAGTGAAAGTTTTATAGAGAAAGGTGTTAAAATAGGAAGGTAGTAGCATTGTGCAACTACAATAATATTATCCTCCTGTTTTAACCCTTTTCTGCATAGAAATTCACTTAAAAAAATCCAAGGATCTGAAGCAAACTCAGTAAACTATTGTCACAAAAACTTCTTCTAATGGGGGATGTATCCATTTGCCAAACATTTGACATAATAGAATAAAGATAATGTTATTTTTCTTCCTTGCTATACTATTGACAAATTTCAACTGTGTGGGGGAGTATGTAGTAGGGGGTCTCAATTACGAAGGTAGAGATGAATGTATAATTGGCACGGATAGCTCAGTCGGTCGAGTGTTCGCATGGTTTGGGGAGGTCCCGGGTTCGAGTCCTAAAAGTGTACTTATACTCAGTATAGAAATTTATTTGTCTGTTGAGTTTTTACATCTCTCAACTATTTTTTGGTTATATTCCAAGTTCAACACTGATGGGAAACCATACTTCCTTTCACTGCCCATAAGGGCCTGTAAAGAAAAGTAGAATTAACAATATTGCACTAGTCAATGGGGATACTACCTTTCTTGAAAAAATAATGGTCAAGGAACACTTATTCAAATTTAAAAAACTGAATTCATTTTTATAGAGAACATGCTGGTAAACAAACATACATTAAGCCAATACTTGGGACAACTCTTCTTGAGGGTTGGGGGTGTGTGTGTGACGGTTTTGTAACCTTTTAGGAGCCTTTAACCCTTTAGGGTATATAGCGCCGTATGCTGCCTTATCGATTACTGTATAAAACCCTTTTCATCATATTACCTACTACTATAAAACCCCATAAGACGCTCTATCGATGACCGCATAGAACGACATTTGACATCAGTAAAATTGATTCAACTTTAACCCTTAATTACACACATGAACATAATTGTCACTTTCTCCAAATATCGTTTTCTCGTAAATCAATATGATTTCTTCCTTTCTGATGATAAAATCATAGGGTCAAAGTTTAAACTTTTGCTCTAGAGAGAAACTTTTGACAATGGTCACACAACACCCTTCTGAACAAGATGCTATCAAATAGAGAAGACTCTATAAGGATTTCATGCAAATCTTTAGAAACCTGACACATTTCTTAAAATACTATCTAATTAAAAAGAGTGCATATGGCACACGGCCTGTAGAGGATGTTTGTAACACAGAGCTATTGTTCAATGACTAAAGGCGATAACAAAAAAAAGCTGTTTAATAGCGGACGTTAAAAAGACGGCCATTTTAAAATATTTAACCAATTTTGGTGTTCCCTATCGCAAGTCAGACATCAATGTAGATTCAGAGCAGAAATTTTTTTGGTCTTTTGAGCCTGAAGATGATAAACTGCTAATAAACGTACCAATTCTCGGACAAGCAAATTAAATCCTTCCTCCGACTTTGACTACAACAATGAGCTTGTGGTAAATTCATCACCACTGATGCCGATTTTACAGAAATATAATCATGCCTCCATGCCATTATCATTTGATATTATCCATTTAACATGTACGAGAGAATCTGTTTTGTCTATTTTATGATGCAATATTGTGTTGAAATTTTTTTCAATTGGGAAACGGATTTAATGGAAATGAATGTAAAATGATTCAGTTTTGTTAAGAAATATACAAAGTTTGTATCTCGAGTTAAGGATGGCATTTTTGTCAACAAAATTCCCTGTAATTCATGACAAAACAGAAAAACAAATTATGGATCTCTATGGAAGAACACATAAGTCATTTTATTACTGTCGATTTTTGATAATTCACACCACAACATACAGTTTCATTGTTTGTCTAATTTTCTATACCTTAATCTTGATATTTATGTATCACTTAATAGAGTTAAACCCATTAACTTAGAGGAAATTTTGTTATCGCCACCTTTAATGCTTTGTGAAAATCTTTCAGATTAACGTAAATTGCATTAATTTTGGTTTGATTAACAATACCCCAATCAGTGACAGTTATCAGAGATAATCCTGTGCAAAAAGGTACCTAGGGTGACTGATTATGTAAGCTTTAATGGTCTATGTTAATCGGACGGTTAATATCTATGGTGTCACTGGTTAGGCTTATCTCTATACCTTAAAGGGTTAAACAAATATGAAAACCTAATGCATTGTTAAAGAGAATTCCATATGTCCTTTGGTGTTTGGGACTGATCCAAGTTATAAATGGACAAGGAAAATTAACATAAATGACATAAGTTATCTATTTGGTGAAGGGTAAGACCTTTGAGAAAACGGATGAATTATTCATTAAGAGCAATTTCCCCTTTCTGTGTAGTACCAAAGCTTGTTACAAAATCAAGTGTTGGTTTATTATTGCTCAAAACCTTACCTGTCTCCAATTTCTTTGTCTTAAGTCTCTCATTGTCTTCCACTAATACTTTGAGAAATTTGTCCTGAGTTGCAGCCTTGAATAAAAAAAATCTCAAATAGTTGTATAGGGATTATGCTGTGCAGCGATAGACAGTGGGCAATATAGAGATAAAAATAGGGCTGTTTAAAGAGAGATGGTGAGATTCTTCGGGATATAGTGTGTTATGCATAGATAGATAATGAGTTGGGAAGAAGAAAATGAGCTGTAACAAGAGACACTGAGCTATTATGAGATAGATAAAGAGCTGTGTAGAAAACAGTATTGAGCTCAGTAGAGTTAGTTGGCTATAGATAAACCATTAGCTGTGTAGATAGTGTGTGACATATGAACATAAAGATTGTAAAATATGACGATATAGATTATGTTTATGTTTAATAAAGTGATATTGAGTAAGCTGAGTAGAGAAAGAGTGAACTGTGAAAAGTCTGAAAGTGAGCTAAGTAGAGGTAGATAGTAAAATGTTGACAGAGAGGTTTTGATGAAGGATGATTCTCAGAGTAGCAAATAGGTTAGATTACAGGCCAGCTGCCAATTAACTTAGCAGCTGGCCTGGATCTAATCTGTTTGCAGCATTATAAGTGTTGAACTGAATAATTGATTCATGAACAAATTCTTCATTTGGAATGTTTCAAGATACATTCACTTTAGAAATTATGAAACAATGTCCCTTCATTCTAAAAAAATATCTTTATTTAATATAAACTATTCCAACCCTTGTGCATTAGAGGCTTTCAAAAACACATGTCACAAAAGGAGCAGTTCCTTGTAAAGAGCTATTTGTTGTTTTATTTATCACAATAACTCCTCACCAACTTCACAAAAATGAAAATAAATGACTCACTTTCACAACTCTTCACTTCATTTATAAATTGATAAGACACCTGTGTGATGGACCAAATGAAATAATTGTGACTTAAAAGATAAATATCTCTTAAGCATTTTCTCCTAAATGTCACAATGGTTTCTATTGAGTATAACAGAATAAAATACTATTCTGTACTGTTTCTCTATTGCTGCTTTCAAAATATAAGAGTTAAAATATCTAATACAGGGCCTCCATAGTTAAGTGTTTAGATTACAGAATTTGGAATCTTATGGCCCCTCTTTGGTTTCAAATCCTGGTGAGGGCATTTGGACTTCATGAGAGGCAGTCTCCTTACTGACTAACGGAATGCCTATGGTTCTACCCAGCTTGACCAGCACTTATGGGTAATTGAGCATTTAATCTTCTGCCATCATCAATAGTTGGGCATTGCAACATAACTGAAATAATGTTGATGCCATGTAAAAACCCATATAACCAAATGATATCCAATACAAAGTATAAAGGAAAGGACTTACTGTATATTTGAGTTGTAAACATTCATGTTTCATTCTCATCATGCAGGTTACTTGCTGTTGGTACACCTCCAATGTCTTCTCCTTCCTGAAATATAAACAGATTTTTAACCCTTTACCAAACATCAAATGTTCAAGTGTCCCAATTTGATAGAGTTTGCAGACGACATTTCAGAATGTGACAAAATTGAAAAATAATCTTCTGATAGGGCAGTAAGCATTGTGGGAAAAGGAGAAATTGTGCGTTAAGAGCAACTTCTCCTATTCCCACAGTGTTTTTCAGAGTTGTCTACAACAAACTGGTCAAATGTAGTTATTTTTGGGTAATGGGTTAAGCATAGTTTGCATATATAAGGTATTCATTTATGCATTAATATATGTGGGTTTTACATTGCATCACCAGTATTTCAAATATGTCGCAATGACTGCCTCTTAATGATGGAAGAAGACAAGCTACTTAAATATATGGGCTTAGATAGAACCAAGGGCATTGTGTAAGTCACTCATAAGACTATCTCTCAAATGCCATCAACAGGATTGCGACCACGCAGAAAGGGACCAGTGTAATGTCTAGTCCTGTGCTCTTACCACTAGAACATATGGGGAATCTTATTGGTATAGAAGGGTGTTTTGAGGCAAAACTTTCATTATTTTGTCAATAAAATGTGTTTTAAGGTTTTCCCTTGACCCCTTGACTTATGCTAATTTGGTGACCTTTGACCACTTCTATGTGGCATTGTGAATGAAAAATAATGATCTGTAGGGGTCATATCCAGGTATTGGGGGTTCATTACAAATCAACAATTATTCAATCATGTTAAGTTGCCCTGCTCATCATAGATACATGTAGAGAAAAGCTCCTAGTTTATCTGCTGCCAAGGGTTAGTCAAGATCAGTAGAACCATTGGCATCTGCTTGGAGACTTCCTCTCTTGAAAATTGAAATCTACCGTAATTTGAACGCAGAAAAGGGTATTATGATTTCAAGTTCAGTACTCTAACCACTTGGCCACAGAGGCCCCTTTTACATGAAGGTAAGTTATCACCTTAAAGTTTGAAAGAAGGCTAGACGGGTAGCAACAAGAAATACTTACTTGTCTGCTTAATGTATGTTATGTATTACAAGTAGCATAATAGGTACGGAGAGTTTGAATTAAAATGCAGGCAAATTCATTCATAGAAAGAAAGGTAAGAGAAAAGAAATTCTGTTATTGAGGTCCATGATACAGTCTAACTTCTATATTAAGCAATCTCCCTTTTAAGCAGCCAACCTGCCTTAAGCAACCACTACAGAAAGTCACATTGTTAGATTTATAGTGTACATCAATTTGTGTTAAGCAGCCAACCTGTCTTTATCAGCCAATTTACTCTGTTCCATAGACTGGCCTCTTAACACAAGTTTGACTGTACTAATGGTAGCAATACACTGAGCCCTTGAACAAAAGTATCATCATATCTTAATGCTTTCCACGCTTTGAATGTCGCACAAATAAAATGTTAATTTACTAGGCTTACCATTTGAGAAACTCTTGTTCTAGTTCATATACTTCTAAACCTGGCGCACTAACACTTGCTAATAGGCGATGACCTAAAAAGAAAAGAGAATGCTTATTTATCTTTTATGTCTTTATAGACCCAACACAAATGTTAACTAGTAAAGTGTAACTGCTTTAGTTCTTTTTTTTCACTTGTGCTTATCAGTTTTTTCACCTTTGTCCCAACCCTTATGACTTCATGCTTATGCAAACAGGTTAGATCCAGGCCAGCCACCAAGTAAATTGGCGGCAGGCCTGTGATCCAACCTGTTTGCTACTGTGAATATCTTTCCTCATCAGAATTGAGAAAGTATTTAAGGTTTTAGAAAGCCAAAAATTTATTTAGAAAATTACCCTCCATTCTAAGGATTAAGTAACTTACATAGATCTGTGATTTCATGTTATCCATATAAGGCATTTTATCTAAAAACAAAAAGTAAACAAAAAATCAATAAAATTTCAATTTGTGAGATAGTCCCTTTAAAGTTTAAATTACCATAAACCACCTTAAAAGTTTGAACAACCACTTACCTGAGAATCCAGGTAGGTAACACATCAATGTACAATTGGTAAACTGTTCAGCAAGCTCACTGTAACAAAACAAACAGATCTTGACAGTAGATCTTGACAGTAGTTCTCTTTTAAGTACCAATTATGTAGTATTTTATATCAGAAATAACAAAAGGTAAGGACAAATGCTTGTCTTATCTTAATCTCTGAGAAATTTAGCAAACTGATATCTTAAAAACTATTTCCAAAAAGATATCTTTAAGTAAAGATATATTTTCAACTTTGATCTTTCACTAGCATTGATAAACAAATATATTAAAGGCCATTAATTCATATATGTGAGGAAATCTGAAAATTGATTTCTTTAAAGGCACATTTCAGATGTACTGTTAAATGAAATGCACTGAAGAATAGTCATTGAAAGCAAAATTAGATCGCTTCTAATTCTTTAAAGTGTGTATAAAGTGAATCAACATGTATTTCAATCTTTAATCTTGACATCTCTTTTGAGATCTATCGCATATAAACTGTACATGCTTAGATAAACTGACAAAATTAATCCTGAATTAATCATGCTTTCAAAAGCTGCTTTTAATTATGTATCAATCATCAATGCAGAAAACTGTATTGTTTCAATGACATTTTATTTTCACTTTCAAATTTTCTCTTCTGTGACCAAGGGCGTTTAAAGCTCACACAAACTCATAAAGGACTTGAAAGAAAAAGACAAATAATGATAGACTACAACAAAGACAATTAATCTATTCCACAGACAGACGTCTAGGCACTAGTACTTGAACTGAATATGGCAAGTTATGTTGTCTAAATATAAAACTGCATATACTCTTTAACATTGTATTTGACTCTAAAATTCCACCAACATTCTACAAACGAAACTAACTTAAAGTTTTCACCAACCTCCATCTACTGTTAAGGACTACATCATCAGAAAATCCAAACTTTTGGAAGAACTCAACGGCTTCGTTGTCTGCATGTACTACTATGGCATCATAATGACCCACAACCTTGGGATCAACTAGTTGCTGCAAAACATTCAATTAACCCTTTACCAAACACCAAATTTTTGACTGTCTCACATTGAAAGACTTTGCAGACGACAATTCAAAATGTGATGAAATTGAAAAATAATCTTCTGATAGGACAGAAAACATTGTGGGAAAAGGAGAAATTGCTCCTAGGAGAAATTGCTCCTATGGAGCAATTTCTTCTTTTCGCACAATGTTTTCCAGTCTTCTGCAATAAGCTGGTCGCATGGTGGTTGTCATTTTACTGAAAAGCTGATTTATCCTTAACTTCTCATATAATTGTTTTAACTCATCTGCAGAAGAAAAGATAGATATTGCTCAGAACAAGCAATTTATTCTTTCCTCACAATGCTTTCTCTCTAACTTCGGGATACAAATTCCACTTTTAACACAATTGTGTGTCAATGTTTTCAATTTACAACACATCACATAATCTCATATGAATGAATATTTAAGCACCATATCATTTATTTTCTTATGGACAGCTTTTTACAATTCAGAGAAGGCTAAACAAAAACAAGTCTCTAGTAAGGTTAATTAAAAGGCTCTGGGAAGAACTACCCAACTTCTCTAACTCACATCACCATATTGAAAATGTTGACTGGTCCAAATTAAAGGTAAAAGCAGTATTTTCTAAAAATATGTGAAGCAGAAACTTCAAAGGGCAGTAAACGTCAATAACTTGGACCATGTAGCCCCTTCCATAAAACAGCTCTATCTATTCAGACTTGACATGTTTACAGCGTTTTTTAAGAGGAAAAAAGCCAGTTAACATGCAATTATTAAAACAAAAAAATGTTATAGTATAATCATTCCATAGTTTGCATTTGTAATAAGGAAAATGCATCTTAAGATTTCAAATCAGTTTATATGAAGTCCTTCACTTCTGAGAAACAAGTCCCAAGGCCTCAGGTGAATAACTCTTGATTCTGATTTCTAGAAACATAACAAATATGATCTTTGAAAGAAGATGGACTAGATGGTCACAAGGTTAACCCCACTACTCACAGGAATCAAACCTGTGACCAACATGCCCTCGGGATGATGCTATACTCCTGTATCACTGTCATACACAATCAATTCTCAGAATGGTACACATGAAAAATAAACCAAACCAACTTACTGATAGAAGAAATTTTCCAATACCGAGGCTTCTGCATCTTTTTCTAACACTGACAATAGTCAGGTGTATAACCCTGTCTTTGTGTTTTCTGTAAGAAACAAAAATACTGTACAGTCAATCTTGTTTTAAGCAGACAGTTTAACGACAATGTGTAAAAAGTCATGTATGCTAAGGCTATCTTGAAATCAATATTTCTAACAAATACCCTTTTGAGTAAGCATTTTGAATAATCTCACTTTTAGAAACAAAATGGTCTGCTCAATATTTCTTTTAAGAAAGTAAAAAAGAATCTAAGGAATCTAGAAGTATAAAATTCTGGAGGAAAAACTGTAATTTCACATCGGCCTGTGCTCACTGCCAGATTTATATACATCACAGTTCTGTCCCTATTTACTGTATCTTTGCTAGAGCTTGATCAAAATTAAACATTTCAGCAGTTCATGCAGTTATTTAGCAGTTTATTCCTTACTCAATAGTATCTCATTTTAATTCATGTACTGATAACATCTTTGCACTTATGAAATGGGACATTTTGTTCATAATGAGCAACATAATACATTGTGTAAAAAGGAACAGATTTTTGTCATTTGCAATTTCTTGATTTTGCAACACATGTAAATGTCATTCTCATATTGCAATGAAATGTCCTATTAGCATGCTATCATTTTAACTATGGGGTTTCATAATTGAGGGATGTTTAAGGAAACAACTTGTCAAAGAATACAAACAACAATAACTTGAGAACAAAACTATTCAAGTTTATGCAACATTATGTTTTTTTAAACAATAAACATTTCATAATTTATTAATTTAAACACCTGTTTCCCATGAACACAACGTGCATCTAATAATTTGTTTCAAATGAAAATTTAAAAATAACTTCATCCCAATAATAAGAAAATGTATAAAATATTTAATTGATATTTCTATAGAGACATTATAACATTAATATTAAAAATCAATCAACAATTTATTTTTGTTAATAAATAGCAATACCTTCTGAATTTATCAAACCTAAAAGGAAATTGAAAATCTAGGTCACACATTATTGTACTGTCAGATGCATTGTGCATACTTCTGTACATACTCATTTGACCTATGTGGGTATGTCATTGTGCACACTTCTGTACATACTCATTTGACCTATGTGGGTATGTCATTGTGCATACTTCTGTACATACTCATTTGACCTATGTGGGTATGTCATTGTGCATACTTCTGTACATACTCATTTGACCTATGTGGGTATGGCATTGTGCATACTTCTGTACATACTCATTTGACCTATGTGGGTATGTCATTGTGCATAAATATATTTATGTGGGGTTCATTTACTTGGTTGTGTTACGGCAATATCCGTTCTCATTACGGATACGTTCAGGTGTTTCTGGTCTGTATGGTCATATATATACCGCTAGCGCGGGTTTATTGGCCATCGACGTTCAGAGCTGGCTATAGTACAGATGCCCTCCCTCCCGCCCAAAATACTTAGAAATTAAAGACAAGTTCCATTTGTCTGGGAGGTCTTAATCCTCCATTTGCATTACCAGCTTGATGTACAGAAAAATACCAATGGTTCTCATTAACCAGGAAAAAACAATTACTCATTTCCAATGCATAATATTGATTGTCTGTTTCAGAAGTAGCGATAACCTGTTGTTGTTGTTGATATCTAATTCGACAAGAATACTGCATGGTATGGATGGAGATGGTTTAGAAGAGGATTCCAAGGACAGTTATTCACCAATCAGTGTCTATGATTGCTTATTGTATTTTCATATTAATAATGCATAACTGCATGGACGCATTATATTGCTGTAGTCAATTGGTAATATGTTATATGTTTGGAATCCTGAGTGAGATAGTATATTGCTAATAAAACTGTGGCCCGTTCCGGACACTACTACACTTAATCGTTCTGTTTTCCTTTTACCCGGAGTAAAAGATTACAATATAAATGATTTATATTTGGCTGAATGTAATGAAAGAAAACATAATTGTATTTATCTTGTCACCAGGGCAATTTACAGAACAACTACAGGGTGCAGTATAACAGTTGTGATATCTGTCACTTGATCACATGATCTCCGGCACCTGTCAGTATAGATTTTCTGTTTAGTTCCACTTTTTTCATGTTTTATTTTCATATTTTGTTTGTTTATTTGAATTCATATTATAGGTAACAGGATAGAAAAAATGGTTGGGTCTTTGAATAGGAAAGGTTATCGGGCTCAGTTTAGGATTTCTATCGGATTTGCCAATGCATATATACCTAAAAATCATAACAATCACAAATTCAAACCTAAATGGAAAAAGTTGTTAAGATTTCAAGTTCAGTGTTTTAACCATTAGGCCACAGAAGTTCCTACTAGATATCAATAATTCATCTACAGTTGATTCCACTTTTTTCCATGTTTTTATTTGGTCATAATTGAAACCATCAAACAAGAAGAAAGGACAAAAAAAGGAAAATATGTCATTTGCTAGATCTAAACAATTACAAAAAAGAAGCAATAATGAACAATACTTTATCAAACTTATGTTATTACCAATGTCCTCCAAAAAGTTAATGTGTTAAAGGTAATAGCACAAAGGATTAGTACTTAGCAGGTCTAAATGATTTTCTAACAATATCAATCTTGCCTATATACTTACACATATTTCTTTTCAAATGTTGCACAACCAACAATTCTGTTTTCAATGCCAACCATCTCCTCTGTGATAGGTCCTTCACATTCTTTGCGGGCTTTCCGTCGCTCTAGCACGCCATTTATAAAAGAGTTAATGCCTTTGGAAAAATCTTCCTCATCATCACTGTGGAAAGAAATATTTTCAATGCTCGGAAATTCATGAACAATAAACAAAGCTGATTCAATTTTACTGTCTCCTTTACCATATACAATTTAATAAAGTCTTGTTTTTGTAAATAAAAGAAAACAAAAAATCAGACACACATTCAACTTTGGATGATAAACTTGCAGATTAATTGCTGTTTTCAACAGTTTTCAGGTTTTATATCTGAAACACCCAGAACAAAACCAGTACATAAGCATATGATCTGAAACTGGCTTTCTAGTTATAACCATATTAATACCGACACTATTTAACCATTTACTAAAAATTACCTGAGTTTAAGAAACCTTCTGTTGGTGACTATTAGTCATATTGTGAGAAAAGGAAAAAATGCTCATACTACTAGCTTTTCCTATTTCAAAAAGTTATGCATTTACCAATGTCTAACCTAGGGAGATAATTTTGAGCCTCATACTGATTGAAATGTCATCCTCTTAAGTGTTATAGTAAAAATATTTTTTGTTCAACAAATTCCTACATAATTATGAGAGTTTACAATTAGTACAAATCAAAAGAAAGAGCAAAGAATAAATGCAAACAACCATTTCAGCATACGCAAAATAACAAATCATGTGAGGAATTTGTTACAAATCACTATTACAAAAACAGACATTGCTTGTTTCAGGCAATTTCATCTTAATCAACTTTGTTTCTAGAGGCACCAACCACAGGTGTTTTGGAACATGAATATATGAAACAAAGGGTTGAGATCTTGAAACAAATATTAGACAAATCTCATTTCTACATCTTTAAGACAGCTTGGGTTGGTCTATTGAAATTAATCTGTAACTCTCTTTTGAGACATGTACTGGAGTTTGGGGTTTGATAACAGTCTTCTCGTGTTTGATACCTGATGAAGCACTCAGTTATTTCACTGTTAGCCATCAGTGTTAGGTTAACCTTAGAAAAGGAAGTATTTCTTAGTCACCAAGAAGGTGTGAATACCTCGACATATAACAGATCAATTGTTGGAAACTAAACAAGATTATCTTTGACACCCCACGTATACAGTAAATGACCTTTAACTCCAGGATATGACACTAAAGATCATCATTTCCTATTCACAATACCATACATAAGGGGTCAAAAGTCCCCAAAATAAGCATAAATCAATATAATTAAGGGAAAACCCTGACTAGATAGAACGTAATTAAAAAGTTTTGACTTACTCTTCCTCCTCCTCTTCCTCCGAATCCGTATCACTGAATACTTCGGCAAATTTACATGGCGACCCTTCCTCTGCTTCGTAAACATCCTCATCCACAGACTGGTCACTTCCTTTTGGACTCTCGGCTACGACGTCATCTTCCTCAACATCATCTTCCTTCTCTACTGGCTCTTTTTTACGCCTCTCCTCAAGCTCGTCTATGGTTTCTATAGCAACAAGATTTATTTACTTTTCTTACCCTTTACCAAACGCCAAATTTTCGACTGTCCCAAATTGAAAGAGTTTGCAGACGGCATTTCAAAATTAGAATGAAATTGAAAAAATTATCTTCAGATAGGGTAGAAAATACTGTGCGAAAAGGGCAAATTGCTCGTTATGGGCAATTTCTCCTTTTCCCTCAATGTTTTCCAAAGTCATCTTAATTCATATCTATTTTCCTTGCTAAATCAGAAAACAGAGATCAGATTTCTTTTTTCAAATCAATGGCTTTTTATGGCTATTAACATTTTGTCATAAAAGATTTTGTGTGCTATGTAAATTGAAATCTAGAGCACTAACTGTTGACAATTAAATATTATGAAACGTAACCTTTCCTTTACAATATTGGACAGTAGGAGAATTTGTAGTAATGAGCAGTTGCTCCTTTTGCTACAATAGTTTTTTAAATCTTCAACTACAGGTAGGTTCAATTTGGTTATAGTTTGAGCTTATTTATTTTACTTCAATTATAAAACAAGTTCTTACAACTTATATCAATTACTATCGATTCTGCTTTCTACATAACCAGTAATCGCGCTGAATGTGGATAAGTGAAAGTTCACAAGGTGGACCCCACTACTCACGATATACAGACTCACGACCCTCATGTCCTGAGGATAATGCTCTGCTCATGAACCACTGTCCTCCATGATGAGATCCATAGATTGCTCATTATGAAAATTTATCCTTTTATATCTATATCAAATGTAGTCAAAATGTAATTTGTTTTAGATTATTGCTTTTGATTTTGACCATTTCCCATAATCCCACAAAAGGGGATGGCTGAATTACCTTGGAGGTCCCTGATCAGTATGATTGTTCTTGCCCATTTTTCACAGACTGTTGAGTAGAGAACGTCAACTGTCATCTCGGAGAGGGAGACATCGTACAGGCCTATCACAGCATGCAGTAGGTCCCTGTTGGATATCTGAAATCATCACATTACATCATATACACATGGTTTAACCCATTACCAAACAATAACAACATTTGACCAGTTTGATGCGGACGACTCTGGAAAACATTGTGCGAAAAGGAGAAATTGCTCTAAACAAGCTATGTCTCCTTTCCCAACAATGTTTTCTGCCCTATCAGAAGATTGTTTTTCAATTTCATTACATTTTGAAATGGCATCTGCAAACTCTTTCAACTTTGGACAATCGAAAATTTTGTTTTTGGTAAAGGGTTAAAAGGAAAATCTCATAAATTGAGGATTTAATCTTTTTTAAAAAGTGTCATCTACAAATAAAATGACATCACAGATCTATTAAGACAGTGGAAACTAGATTATTCATTCATACACTTCTCGTATCCCTTCATATCCATTATACCATACAGTGGAGATAAAGCATGATTATGTTGTGGATCTAGAAAACTGTTTAAAGTGTACATTTTGTTAACAATTATCTTTTTATTTCTGTCCTGAAAAATAATTAAAACCAGAAATGTTGTCTTGGACCCTGACTATGTATGACTAGACACTCTAATCAGGTGACAATAGCAGAGCAACATATTAGGATTCACCAACAAAGGTGTTTGAATCTAAGCACAGAAAGCCTTTTTTTTTTTTTTTTATGGGTTTTACATCACATCAACATTATTTCAGTTATGTAGCGATGCCCGACTCTTAATGATGGAGGAAGACCCCATACTCAACTGCCCACAAGGGCTGGTCAAGGTGGGTAGAACCATCGGCATTCCGTAAGTCAGTCGGGAGACTGCCTCTCATGAAAATCCATATCCCTCTGGATTTGAACCCACGCGGAGAGGGGCCATGTGATTTCAAGTTCTGTACTCTAACCACTAGGCCACGGAGGCCCCTCACAGAAAGCCTTTAAGCTCAATACAAAAAACGCAGATTTTTATCATTTTTTCAAATGTAGATAGTGTATTGATACTTATGCACATTATCAATTCTAAACAGTAAGGTACTCAACAATATTCCATTGTTCACCTCTAAACAAGTTACAAATATGCAAAGAGATGGCCAGGAGAGATGTCAAGTTATGGTGTAAAAGAATCAGGCAATGTTCAGCCAGGCTGCCTGGTCAGTGTTGGAGAATTATCATACCACCAAATCTATCTTTATGAATTTATCTTCTTTATAATTTGCCTAATATTAATTTTTAAATGACAAATAGTTTTGAATAAAAGTTTAGACCATCTACAAAGAAGGTTGAGATATTAATATATTCCAGTATGTTTCCAGTATGGTTATTTTAATAAATACAAGATAGTTATGAGCGTTTTAATTTTGTTCCTAACATAAGAAAAATTTGCATAAAGCCATTTTCTTTGAATTGGGAAGAGGCCTAAATTGCTGAAACTGACGAATTGGGAACCCAAAAAGCTGGTGTGGTTTTATTTTTTTGGAACAAATACATTTTCCAATTGGGGAAATGCCTTACATAACACTAAAAAGCCTTGCTCACTCTTAAACTTGTTTGTTGAAAGGCACTTAGTATTGTCAGAAGTGCAATTTTAATGTTCTTAGCTAAGTGCACTTTAGACATTTGATGAAACAGACCCATGGTTGGAATAATGTCTCTATATACATCTATCTATGTATGGTAAGCTAGGTCCTGATACCGCGGTACGCTAAGGCTCGAAAATGGTACACTAAGACCTGGTACACTAAGGCAATGGTACACTTAGTCCATCACCCATTGGAATACAGGAACTATATGATAAAGTTGAAAATTGTTGAAATAGTGTTAAACTACAGGCAATTCTTTTGCCATTTGTGTTATATGACTGGCTTGAAAATTGTTTTTATGATGTCACTACTGACAAATTCTTTGCAACACCACTCTATGACTGAATTGAAAATTGTTGAAATCATGTTAAACTACAGACAAATCTTTTTGCAAAAAACGAACAATTTTTCAATTGATCCATCTACATAACTCATTAAAATGATTTTACTGTAGCGTAGAATCCATATCTGTAAAATTCTAAAAAAAAAATAGTTTTTTGACCGATGTTCTAAACATGGAGAAACTCTTTTTTTCAAATGCTTGTCTGAACAAGAAAACATCGAAAGAGGCACAAATCAAAGACCAAACTTGCACAATTCGAAATGTGACTGATCATATGCAAAATTTATGATTGAAAAATAAATTATACCCCCGGAATAATTCCAAATTCTTGAAGATTTGTATTTGAAGAGCCATTGGTTAGCTGCAAAAGTCTTCTGAAATCAACAATTAGCGGATAGCCCGATATCCTTTTGCCTTTTTTGTTATAAAACGATTGTTTCTCGGTCAGCCGAGCGCCAGGCCTTGAGAAGGATTCATGATCGTCTTCTGCCTCCGGGGATTTGTTCTTGACTGTATTGCATGCGCCCTTCTCCATCGGAATGTTATCCGATTCTTTCCTTCCATCTCCAACGTCCGCCATCATGTCAACAAAACAGGTCCGCACCAAATGTAGGGATCAAGGGAAGTAACTCCTTCACACTGTTAGCTCCCTTACTCTTGAAATTAATTTGATAACTAATTTAGGCTTTTTAAGGTTGCTTGCTTTGCATATGAGAAAATTTAACACCAAAATAATGTTGTTAGAACAATGCTATTTCTATTGTTGTATGGCATACAGTTAAAAGTTGTTTTTGGAAGCATAAGCAATTAAGGATGCGTCAATGTATCTACTTAAACGTGTATGTAGTCTATAGGGATTAGATCCCAAATCGGTTGCAACGCTTTTGAATATAAATACATATTGTAACATTCGTTGAACGTTTGTGCAAATTAGGAATCTAATGCATTGTTAGAGAGTTTATGCTGGTATGTATAGAGACAACACAACCGTTCAGTGAACGACAGTGTTTTTCACTGATCGGATGTGTTTGTTTCTTGGAGATGTTCATTTGCTCGGTTCGATACAACATCAATCCCTGCAGACCCCACATGAGAGAGAGTTAAGAAACAAAATCATTTCGCTCCAAAAGACAATGTTCCAGTGCTTACCATACGATAGTACAGTATTGAAGAAATTGAATCCCAACTTCCAAATTTCTACACATGCATGTTAACAATCCCATTTCAGAGCAATGTTTGCTTTTATTTTTAGATAACCAGAGACATAGAATAAATTTGATCTTTGAGCAAAAATATTCCTTTAACCCTTTCCCAAACAATAACGACTTTTGACCACTTTGTTGCAGACGTCTTTAGAAAAAATTGTGGAAAAAGGAGAAATTACTCGTAAACGAGCAATTTCTCCTTTCCCCACAATGCTTTCTGCCCTATCAGAAAATTATTTTCCATTTTCATCACATTTTGATAAGTCGTCTGCAAACTCTTTCAATTTGGGACAGTCGAAAAATTTGCGTTTGGGAAAGGGTTAAATACAATTTTGTGAATAGTTAAAATCTAAACACAACAGTAAACGTCACATATCAAACACATATGAAAAAATCCACCTGCTAGACAGATACCTAAACGATAACGATATGTCTCTAATAAAGAAAAGAATAGAAGCCAATGTGACCTCTAAACATTCAGATAAAGATGCTTGCAATTGAAGAGAGTCAATATAAAGTGATATATACTATGGAAAATTCGAATAAAAATATTTGATTTGGAGAATAGTCATACTAGTCCAAAATCAAAGCAGTACTTATCAGATGATAATAACAACAATTAAAATGCGTGTTTTTTTTGTGTGACAAAAACGTTTTTAAAATTTTGATAAAAAAAAAAACATGGGGATAATTGATCCTTTTGTCAAACGGCTTCTGAAGTCTTCTGTGCACACCAAATGCATTAAAGGCACATAAAAGGAGATAAGTAGAAATAAATTACTAAAAAGATACGGAGTTCTATTATTATTTCCATAAAAGTCAAGACAATTAATTTATGAATGCATTGAGACCCTATTAAATAGACTCCTTTAACAAAAGTTATTTTGTGCTTGAAATATAGTAGTCTCCACCCTGTTTCTTTACATATTCAAAATAAGGAATTCTGATTGGTAGGTTCAAACATTTGTGTATCAACTGTCAAGGTCAGGGGTGAAGAATCACACAATTAAACTGGTTAATCTGGGTTAATTCTTGTTGGCTTTCACGTTTAAGTTGTGCTGATGGGTTTTTTTTTTGTGATAACTATTTGAATCTGACGTAAAGTTTACCAATTAATATACTTTTATATAGCATTAATCTCTTTTTATGTGCCTTTAAAGCAATTTAAAGTTGTGTACGTGTAAATGAATGCTAGGCTCGTCGTGATGATTTTTCAGACGATCGCTTTTTTAAATTGGACTGTTCGCCATTGAAACACGTGTAAGATAAAACGGTCTCATTTCCCGAGTTTGACTGCGGAAGTCAACAATAAGAAACCGTCGTCTATAATCTTTATGACAATAGACATGCGTACATGTTCACTGGGGCATTTCAATTCGAGTTGCAGATGCAATCCTGGACATATTTATAACAGAGACGAAAAGAAAAACACATGGTTAACACTCATGTCTCCCGTGCAAGATACTTGATGTAACGAGTAAAGCCAATCATACCGGCCGATCAGTGCAAAGTATTTTCATCCACTGATTTGTCGTAGAGGTCTACTGTCTTTAAACATACCCAATTCTAAAATATACGTATTAAAGTCGTCTGCTGCAAGACCCCAAAGCGCATTGATTCTATAATGTTCTTTGTTATACATGACAATGCAATATTGTTGTTTTTCAAACATTACGCGTTCTATATACGATTCCTGATGCGTCGATATGTAGTGGTGCATTCTGGAACTTTACCCTATCGTAACCATGTACGAAATATCAAAATTCGACACCATGCATGGACCTGCAAGATGCAGGACCATTCACCGGTGCAGCATCATACAGGATCTTCGCTTGAACGAACCTTTGTAATGTAGCAAGCTGTATTTACGACCCCAATCGTACGCCTGTTTTAGCCTGTCGTTTTCATCAGCAGTTCACTTAGTCTCGGTATGGCGGTGCTAAGTACACATACATTCATGCTTCAACAGCCCTCCAGTTGAGGAAAGTGTTAAGTCCGAGAAATTAGCGGTTATCAGTAATTCAATTTACAAGGCAACATATGAAAACGAAAACAGTCGGCAGATTTTATAGAATGAAAACAACATGATAGCGTTTTTTGTTATATGCTTCTTTGTGCACTTTGTGCCATGACCATGAACTATGTTATCGCTCTAGCAGCTAGAGGCAAATCACATCAACACTCATGGCCAAATACTTAGCGAATCAGTTTTGCTTTCCTTGCCGATCAAGAGCGTCTACCCAAACCGCAATATACATTTGTATACATGCAGTTTTGACCGGCTCTGTCTGGTAATAATCTCATAACAATGACACTGTTCTTAAAGGAATAGACTGTGGTCCTGGCCCGTGCGTACGGGCCAGTACCCCAGGCTGGAAATGGAACCAAGACAGTCGTGAAAGTATGCCAAATTGATGACAAAGTATCGTCCACAAGCGATCGTTTTAAACGTTTATATTAAGTGAAGAGCTTTGATTTGAAATATACCTCCACTCCTCAATAATAGATGATGGATGTCCCGTCAGTTCTAGTGTAACCAAACCCCAAAGCACCCATAGCCTATGCAAAATTTCCTTAATAAGGGAAGACGTGTATTCTTACCGATTATATTAGCCTTTAAGATGTTAATGCTTGTAGAACAAAGATAAGTTTTTAAATTGGTTTCTGGAGAATCGTATTTGTTTATATATAAGTTAGAGGCTAGATAGTGAATCTTAAACGATATAGAAACCCCAAGGAAGGAACGATAGCGACTGACGGGGTTTCTATATCGTTTAAATTTCACTATCTAGCCTCTAAATAATTTAGTGTTTAACCTACATTTCCATAGAAACCAACATTGCCATAGAGGTTAAACACTAAATGGGATTCAACATGGTGTCAATATCATTTTATTCATGTTGTGATGCCCGACTCTTAAGTATGGAGGAAAACCCCATACTCTACTGCCCATAAAGGGCTGATCAAGTTGGGTAGAACCAAAATGCCGTCACCGGGATTTGAACGCACATGAAGAGGTGCCATGTAAATTCAAGTTCTGTACTCTAACCACTAGGCCATTTCTGGAGAATCATTTAAAAGCTTGGAACTTCAGTTGATATCATATCCTTCGTCGAAGACCGCTGCCCTTTATCTAATTTTAGATTCATTCACATCGTTTTAAAGTTCAACAAAGCGAAGATCTTACCTAATGCTGGCAATCGTCACTCGTTTTTCTGATGTTCCTTATCAAAAAGCTGTGACAAGCAGGTTTGGTGACGAACCCATGCTCAAACCTGGGACCGTAACCGACACAGCCTTTTTCAGTCATTAGATTTTCTTATACGCATTTTCCGTGCGTTTTTCATTTAAGTTCTCTTTACAAGGTTCATGAATGGGATTACTGTTTTCATTGGGTCCACGGAGTTCTTCACCAAAATTTTCGACTGTCCCAAATTGAAAGTTAGCAGGCGACATTTCAAAATATGAATAAATTGAAAATAATCTGATAAGGCAGAAAATATTGTGGAAAAGGGAGTAATTGCTCTAGCTGTGGGAAAGGGAGTAATTGCTCGTTAAGAGCAATTTCTACTTTTTCCCTCTTTGTTTTCCAAAGTAATCTGCAACAAACTGGTCAAATGTCGTTGTTTGGTAATTAGTTAATTATGGGTTTTGGATAGCGGGCAATTCCGTCGCTTAAATGCACAGAATAAGCCTGTGGTCTCAGCCTGTGCATACACCCCGCACTAGCCTTTTCAATTAAAGTCTGAATAGAAGCCCTATCAGATGAAATACTAAATAATAATTATATTTGGCTGATCATTCCCTCATAATCTGTAAGCTCTCCTTGTCCACTTGGGTAATGTTGTTATTTGTATATAACAAAAGATGAATTCACAAACTTCATGTTAGATCAACCTTTTAATAACATATCTTTAACAAAGAACGATTGTCTGAATAGTAAATCAAAACGTATACAATGCTTTATAATAATCTGACCATCATTTACAACATAGATCTATATAGATATATGTACCTTGTTTTGTAAAATGAACTCGTCTGGTTTTATTAGTTTACACTTGTATTTGTAAACACTCATGTCATAGGGACATTTACCTAAAATTGCTAGCTAAATGGTATACAATGTCTGAATAAGCTTTTAAAGGAGCATTTCATAGATTTTTTTCTGTGAGTAACAAAACATTTAAACAGTCTGTACCATTAAATAAATGGCCATAATCAAGTTCTTTATTTCAAAAAAGTTAAGATTCTCAATCTGTGAGATAGTCACTTTTAATTAAAAAAAAGTCTTTATTTTTTATTATTATAAGCCTTCTATCCCAAGCAACTGCCTCCTTCCAGACATGAAAAACCTGTACGGTGGTGTAAGACAAATAAATCATTCACAATGAATTTATCAATCATTGGAAAGAAAAATCTGACTCCATTTTTTTAATTTGGGTTCCCTTTTAATCAATACACTTCACATCATCGGTAGAAACATGATAAAACAGGTGTATCATTGTTTAAAACTGCAATTTCAGATCTTCATAAATATATTTAAATAGATATACATGTACATGAAGGCATACAACTCATGTTCCCAGGAATTTATCCTATTAGCCTAACCATCATGGAGACAAAATAGGCATTTAAACAGTGAATTTCTTTTATTTTAAGAATATCTCAAGGCCAACTACATCAATAAGATGCTGAAATGGTTTTCCCAAGCTTATAGCACCATGTTTTAAAGTAATCATGAATCAACAACGTAAGAACTATGAATCAACAGCTCAAAACATAATGTATATTAATTCATGTTACACCAAGGAACATCTTATGTATTATTTCTTTGGTATTACATCACTGAAATACAAGCCTGGTCTGTCCCTTTTTTCCCGGTATCTTCTGATATGTTAGCTTCATTTTCTTTTGTGGTGTCTGACCTTTAGAGATGAATCTGTTTGTCAATTCTGAAATTAGCACCAAAAACACTCCTAAATGCATAAAAATCATGGTAACAATTCTAAGTCTTTCAAAGTTTGGTTCTGGTAATACAAAGTACAGTAGTTATTTCATAAGAATTAATTTACAGATTAAGTTTGACAGTTACAATGAACACTTCAATATTTAGGCTTTTGATATGAATATGATCTGAATTGAAAACTAAGCATGTGCCGGTACTCTAAATGAGCAGGTATGCACCTTTAACCAGCTTTAACCTTGGCATATCTTTTTCTGGTTAAAATAGTTTTATGACATGGGTTTGTACTTGACAATTAAAACAATAAGACTAAAAGATATCATTATTTTTACATTGTCTCTATATATCATTTACATTTGTATCAGGCATCAACCACATCAGCCATGAATGTGTTTCTTAAAGATGTTTACCTGCTCCGTAATGGGCACCAGGGTGTAAGGGTATGTTTACTGGAGAATCGCCATAGTCTAGATCTATCGGAGGGGAACCTGCTATAGCCCATGGTGATTGCTGCATCTTGACACGCTCTTCCATTGACCACTTGGCAATCCCTGTAGATACATCATAGGGTTTATCAAAAATCCATGTATGAGCAGTGCTGGAACTGACTTTATGCTTACGCAAACAGGTAAGATCCAGGCCAGCCGCCAAATAAATTGGCGGCTAACCTGTGATCTAACCTTTTTGCTACTTTGGTTACCACTCCTTAACAAAACTGAGTAGATATTTAAGGTTTTTGAAAGCGGATGACACAAAATCCATTTTTAGAAAATAACCAAGAATTCTAAGGGTTTAAACCTACTTGATTTATCCTGCTTTGTAAGTAATAACTGATCTACTCTTAACAGGATCTTTCAAATGTATACAGTACTTTGCAAAAATAAGTAAGTAAGCATTGGAAATACAACTCTTGCTATTTTCAATTTTCTAATCACAAGTTTAAAGCAAATCTATGCATAGTTAAACTACTTCTCATTTTCAAAAATATTTATTTGACAAATCTTGTGTCAAAGATAAGTTCAAATTGTTACCTTCTCTCTGTTCCTGAGTTTTCTCCACAGATTTGTCTCTTTTTAAAGGCTGGGCCAGACCAATAGTTCTTTTTTGTATTGGGTTGCGATTAGTATTTGGTACCAATCTGTCAAATTAAACAAAAATGTCAAATGAATATCAAAATAGCCAAGAGTCAAGCTAGCATATTGTCATCTCCTATTCCCGAGTTTTTATTAGTTTTTCCCTTTAAAATCCCATATTTCACTTATCCATATAAGTTCATGTAATGTGTACCTGTATCAAGAATCATTTTTACAAAAGTCATTACAGTTAACAAAGGCTGTTGTCTATGGCAACATTTTCTGCAACAAATAGCCTTCTTACAAGAAAAAGAATAGGTTTAGGAAAATGAAGATATTGGTAGATTGAAAAACTATTTTCAAATTAAAATTTGTGCATGTCGAGATGACATTCTTTCTTTTTTCAAAGTACTGCGTAGCACAATCTCAAATATGTTTATCACTTACAAAATGATGTCATCTTTAAATCACCACACATTAGATCTCAAAAGGAATAATGGTTTACAAACTACCTTGGTAACTCTTCAGAGTTCTGAAGAAATCTTCTAGTTGCTTCACGCAAGTCATCCTCAAAATTGTGCCTGTCTGTATGGTTTCCTTTACCGATGTAGGTATAGCAGTTTGGTCTCAAACTAATCCGTTCTAACTGAGGGTTAACATATGCCTCATTTGAATTATTTGCTTTCTGTTCCATGTTAATTTCCTCAGTGTAGGCTTGTGGGATTCTCTCAATTTGTCCTTGCTTTTCAAATGTTACTCGTCTACAGTCTGATCTTGCTAATGAATTGGGGTTACATGTATTTGCATGGTTAGATACCAAAATCGAATTGTTGCCTTTATCTGCAACAAAACTTGAGGAGCGTAAATGCTCCTGGTAACCCACATATTCGGACTGATTGTCATTTAACTGTCCTGCAACAAATTGATGCTCTTTCTCAGCGTCATAGAAAAGTTCTTGATGATTATCAGTCCTATAATTTTGACGCCTGGTACCTTCATGGATGCTTACATTAAACTCATCAGGAGTATCAAATTCCTCAAGATGGCTTGAGTCTATCCTATCACATTCAGCATAATGAAGTTTCTCAACTTCATTGGCAGGAGGATATTCCTGTACAATCAGTGATGCCATTAACTTTCTCTGTAGATCTTTCCTTGTTAATGTGGAATCATCGGTATAGCCACCTTCCTTATTACCCATTAACGGGGGAAGTCCATGATTGTAATCAAAGGTCTCAAATGATTCTCCTATCACATTTTGATACAGTCTGTGGTTAGAATCAAATTCATCAAATTCCTGTTCTTTATTCATATTCTTAAAATTACTTCCAGTTTGGATAGATCCTCCATCATAATACTGCATATTAGTATTACTAATGGGTAACTGATCCCGTCTGTATTGCTGGAGTTTTTCATTTGAGTTATAATGGTATTGATTGACTGATGCAGTTGAACCCTGGTCAGTATTGTATCGCTGCATGTAAACTTGATTAGCTGTAGTGTTGTTGTCAAGCAGACCTGACTCGTCTGTTAAAATGTAGTCAGGTCTATATTTCTGTAGATTTGTTTCATCATTAAGAGCATCACCAGGTCTTTTTTGCCTTGAGTGCAAATCATCAGCTGGAAACTTGTCATGTCTTAATTGTGGCAGGTTGAATTGATTAGTCAAAGCCTCATTAGGCCTGCTTCTGCTCAGATTGTCCATATTGGCATAATCAGGGTTAGTTTGCACCGGATCTTTTCTTTCAGGGTCAGTACTATATTGTTGCATGTTGAAGTTCTCAGCAGGAATCAAATTGGATGTACGCTGCACCAGATTTACTTTCTCCATTCTTGTTTGATCAGACCTATACCGATTCAAGTTGATTTGGTCTTTTGGCAGCTGGTCTGTTTCTGTTTGCTGTAGATTAATATTAAGCTGATCAGTATGTTCATATTTCTGTCTATCTAGTTGTAAACTGGCTCCATCAGTTGAACTGTTAATAAATTTGTTGTTATGCATATACTTCTTATGAGGGGTTCTAGAGCCATTATTTCCCTTTGGCCCATAAAACTTGCGGAAAGATTCCTCTGGTTTTGTCAGACCTCTACTTCCAAAGTCTAGTTTTCTTACAGGCGTTTGTCTGGAGACTATTGGCTGATAATGTAAATCATCTTCCCCGGAAATTTGCCTCAGATTGTCATATACCTTCTTTGGAATACTATTCTGTAAAGGTGTCACTTCATTCTGATTCCTTCGAAACTTTTTTGTTGATGAGGTTGGAGTAGAATTGCTCTTCTCCATTTGGCTTGTCATTGACTTTATGTACGAATCTCTATTGGCCTTTGTATCAACGTTTGCATTAGCTCTATCACCCTGATCCCTTTGTTTTAATGTTTGTGTTTCTTGCTCTTGACCTAGGCCTGGTAGTGACCTTGTTTTCTTTGTTGATCTCACTTGATCAGATGGATGTTCTTCATGTTGTTGGCCTGACATACAAGCAGGATGTAGTGATGATGCATCAGGGGGTAGTCCAGTCCATCCAATGGTATTCAATACTTGATCTTTATCACACTGTGTGCTTGGGTCAGCACTGGCTTGTTCTTGCCATGCCTTTATATGGTGATGTTGATGTAGGTTGTCATGAAACCTCTGAAATATTTTTGATAGTGTACTACTGTATAGCGCATTATATTCGCGGTGCCTATATTTCGCGTTTTTTAAGGGTTCCTAAATTCGCATGGTTTATATTTCGCGGTGGTCGAAGGTACCGCGAAATAAAAACTCCATCACCAAAGATCGTCCATATCAACATATAAACTACTTCGAAATACTTGTTCTTATTTTACAGCAAGGATCAATGTTTTGTGATCGACATGACAATCAAATGATTGTGAAAAATACATATGATTAATAATTAATCAATTAATTAATGATTAATTAAATGCATTGCTTGAATTTATTTTTTAAAATAAAATGTGTTTTCGTTATTTGTCTCTCTTTAAGTCAACATGAATGATTGATAAGGGTAACAAATGTTTAATTGATACTCTTAACAGAAATCAGTTCGTGGAACAAGCGTGTAATATGTACTTCTCAACCAAAGCATGCTGTTTTGTTTGCAATTAAATCCCAATTGATACATGCTCAGGCATTGTTTGACAAGGATATAATAAGTAGCGGATTAATTTTGTGATCCCGGAGATATTGTTAGGTGTGTAAAATGTTATACAATAACTGTGCATAACATAACAATACATGGTGGAATGGATTACAGAGTGACATCCAGGTAAAATGGCGACCTGACATGGCACACAGAATTACATTGATGAGGCTTTTATTAGCGGTGTTTAAAATTCACGCTGTCGGACCGACCGCGAATCATGCAAAAATTAAACCCCCGCGAATAAAAGTACTTATACAGTATTCAGGTTGACAATAAAAAATAATTTTATCACCTGTTTAGCAGGTTGCTAACAGTTATCTTAGGTATGAGAATAGTTGGTTGATATATGTTTACTGTTTCAATTTAGAATAGTGTATTTCAAAAATATTTTCATTAACCAAAAAGAAGGAATATCTGATTACAGTGATATCTCAATTCCAACAACTTTGTCCTGTAAAGTTTCCAAATTGTCCAGAATAATCAGGGAACATTTGAGGACAAACATTAATGTTCAAATAAATCAAAATATAGGTACAAAGATTTTTTTCTTGACCTCTGATCAATAGCTTCTTTAATATAAAGCAGCTACCCTTGGATTGTTAATTAAGGCATTATTAATTGGAAACCTTCATTTGGAGAGATGAAATGTTTCCACTCAGTAATGTTAAGACTATAAGTTTTGCTTAAAATTGAAGGTTAAAAACAATGGCTATTGCTTTGTTTCCTGAACTAAGAAATATTAAGAAATTAGAAAATACATGTAATTAGTTTTGCCTGGTGAAAAATAACAGACATAGTTTGAAGTAAGACATGTTTTTGACAAATCTTAATCATATTTTTTACGCAATAAACATTTCTTTTTGTGCGCATTACACCATTTGTGTTGCTTATTATAGCAAATATGCTTCCTATTTGAACTACTGCTTCACTTTTACAAGTTAAATACATCAAATGAATAGATGGCTTTAAAAATGAAAGAGTTCAACATACCGATAAGGTTGTTCTTGCAATTCCTGGAAATGTTTCACATAACCGGTCAATGGAATATTTTACACAGCCACTTATTCCTATTGACTTCACCATCAGCTGTGAACTGTGCATGTAACAGATAAAACAAAACTTAAAAACTTTAAATCATCACACAATTTCTTACAAACTAATAATTTCCCAGTTGTCTGAATACATGAATTACCCAGCCAAAATGGCAAAGGTTGTAAAATTCAATCAATCTAGGAGCACAATTGCTGAAACATTGAGAACTAGTAAGGAAATCAAGATTTCTATAAGTCCTCCTTAATAAACACAAACTGCATTTGCTGCACACTGTCTTAATAAGCAACTTTGCAATTGTCACTATAGATTAATCAGATCTATTACTGCTTAGCATAAGTTATACCTTATAAGTTTGCAAATGTGTCTAATGACTGATTTTAATGACTTCTCCATAAATCTATTGGAATCAGGAAATGATCAGTCATTGAGTGAAAAAGAACTCTGTAGGTCCGTATATTTCATGTGTCACTGCATTTTCCAGAAGTTAACTAAAGTTGATTGAAATCATAAGCCATTTATGGGCCTCTGTATGTATGGTGTTAAACGCCATATCAACAATTTTTCGGTTATGTGACAGAATTCCTGGATTGACCATCACTATGCTAGGGCTCTGAAGTGACTTGCCAAAGTTCACTCCCACGAAACCAGAGGTGTTGATGGGGCTCAAACCTGAGACCCCCAAGTTCTAAGTACGCAAACTAAACCACTGGGCCACACAGCACCCTGATTAATGGGCCTAGTTGTTATTGTTCATGGTTTAAAACATGTGTAAGCAAATATCAATACCAAAATATAATAATATCTGTCATATTTTTTCCAACAATAAATCGCAATAAAATAATGACATCTTATGAAGGATTTGTTTGATTTTCTCCAAGAAGACATTCCTCTTTACTCCTTATTATATTGTAAACCTCATTCCATAAACCGCATAAATTGTACTCTGATTTAAATGGCCTTATTGGCATAGTTCTAATGCAGCTATATGATAAAGAAACTATTTTCATATTGCCACACAACTACAGTGAAGCCTTGTTTATCCGGACCCCGATAATCCGGATGTCTCGCAATCCGAACGAAATTGTAAGGGAACGGAATTATTTGACCAGTTTGTTGTAGACAACTTTTGAAAATATTGTGGGTAAAGGAGGAATTGCTTGTGATGAGCAATTTCTCCATTTCCCACAATGTTTTCTGCCATACCAGAAGATTATTTTTGAATTTCATCATGTCTTGAAATGTCGTCGGCAAACTCTTTCAATTTAGGATGATCAAAAATTTGCCGTTTGCTAAAGGGCTATAATTATACACGTGCATACAGACCGTTTATGTCTTAATGTGTATAAGATCATGCTCTGCTTCATCAGTCCGGATGATTTGGTAATCCGGACATTTTGTTGGGAACGGAAGTGTTCGGATAAACGAGACATCACTGTACACCCTTAATTAAATAGTTGCATTTATAGCGGAGTTAAAAACAACAATCACAATCCAAGTACTTACTTAAAGGAACTTATACAGGGGCTCTGTAATAGGAACTTCTCTTCCTGGTAAATAAGATAAGAAATAAAAGCTGTGAATTTACACAGAAACATAGACTTCTACAACAAATAAATTTACATGAAAAGAATATCTAGGGGAAAAAATCCCCCAAAACAGAGCAATTAAGGTTACCAATCATATACCTGCACTCTCTATAAAAGTAAGCTCACTTTTCTAAAACTGAGAAAATAACTTCTCAGTGACTCAAGGATTTCTTGTATTTTAAACCAGTATATGCTTATTATTCATAAAAAATGTATATCAAAATCACTCAAACAATTTGTCTCCATTTGATCTTATTGTGCCTAAATCTGTTTTTCCTCCAAGCACTGAATGCAAATGATAAAATGACTAAAGAAAGAGAGTATAAACAACACTTTGAATTGAAAACCATGCAATCAGAAATTGCTTGCTAAAAAGCGTATTGTTGAATAATTTTTACATGTGTTGGCTTAAAACAGATGTTTAATGTTAATCTAACTGCTTATATAAGTTTCAGTTTAGATGAATGTCACATCTGAAATTTTAACACTTTGTCAACCATATAGACCAATATATACAACACGAATGAAGACACTTGACCCTTTTCCAAACAATAATGACATTTGACTACTTTGTTGCAGACGACTTTATAAAACATTGTGGGAAAAGGAGAAATTGCTCCTAACGAGCAATTTTTCCTTTTCCCACAAGTTTTCCTGCTCTTTCTGAAGCATATTGTTCAATTGCATCACATTTTGAAATGTCATCTGCAAACTCTTTCAATTTGGGACAGTCGAAAATTTGTTGTTTGGGAAAGGGTTAAAGGCAGAGTTTTCAAATGAAATGATAGTAAGGATGATATGTTACCAGTGTAAAATCTGTTGTTAGCCATGATCTGTCCATCCATGGTTCCTTGGATCCTCCTGTGTCTGATATCAGAGTGTCCTCACTAATCCTTCTGATCAATGCTGCCAGTTCATGTACATCAGAACAAACTAATATCTGGGTAATACAATGTATTGTAACATCCTTAGTTTAACCCATTACCAAACAATAACGACATTTGACCAGTTTGATGCAGATGACTCTGAAAAACATTGTGGGAAAAGGAGAAATTGCTCTTAATGAGCAATATCTCCATTTCCCACAATGTTTTCTGCTCTATCAGAAGATTATTTTAATTGATTTCATTAGATAAAACTGCAACAGATGACATTAAAAAGTATCTGTCAGAGAAAGAAAATTTCTAGAAGCCATAAAAATGCATTATTAATTAATTAAAATTAACCCTTAGAATGCTTGGCATTTTTTTCAAAAATATATTTTTGTGTCGTCTGCTTTCCAAAACCTTAAACATCTGCTTAAATTTGATGAGGAAAGATACTCAGAGTAGCAAACAGGTAAGGTTACAGGCCAGCCGCCTGGATCTAACCTGTTTGCGTCATCATGAAGTCAGTTCCAGCACTATTAGGGTTAAAGTTGTAATAAAGACATCAACTTCATAAGGTTATCATCTACAATGTACTCAATAGCAAAGATCTGTGACGTTTTCTGTATATGCATGACTTGTTCATTTTGGCATCGTGAAATGATGGAATATAAAACTTTCAGCGACAGATATTACAACAAAATTAGACACTGTTCATAATGCCCAATTCCTTATCTGGTCATAAAATCATAAAATTTAAGTAAACATACTGACTAAATAAATGTAGATCTTAACATCATTATCTGTATGTGATCACGTTGCAATTGAGAGAAGAAAATTATTAAAATACATTAAGTACTCCATTTTACAAAAGCTGCTGTAGAATATAATTGTATGAGATAAAGACAGACCCTATCATATCAGCACTGCTTCAAAGCAGAAAATGAAAAAGCTATCACAATCATTTTCTAGGAATTGTTACCTTTGTTCTATAAGCTGCCTTTGATCTGGTTCCAAAATTAAGCATTGCCTTGTGCAGTCTATTCAGATTCACAATCATATGACTTGGAAATTGATACCTACAAAATAGATAGCAATATATCAAAATAGAATCTTTAATTCTTTTATTATACAGGTAGATACTTCTTTAGTAATTGTAAAGTACAAACAGACATTAATATTTCCATTTCTTGTAAAAAAGAAAAAAATCATACTGAACAGATAGTAATTTGTATACTGAAACCGTCATGTGTTGATACTATTAGATAGGACTTGGTATACCCTATATCTTAAGGGGGTGTTTGAGAAAGCTGGTGGTCAGTCAAAAAAAGAAAAAAAAACGGTCAATACTTGATATCATATCAACTATAACAACCCAGAAGTTTTATGCAATGCTAATGGCATTAAATTGTTCTGTGCAAGGACCACATAAAGAATGTTTAGCTACATGTATCTTTTCTGTAAAGCCCCAATCTTATACTTTTCTTTCTCATATATAATATTGAACTTCATGCAGAGGAAGCTTTTAAATTACAATGAAACAAAAATGCTTCAACAATTTTTTTTTACTCACTATTTTGTTATGAAGTGAAATAAGAAGTATATGTGCAGTGTCATTAATGTACTTGCTAAGAGAATAAGTTAACCATAACTCAAGGGTTCAATGCAAGACTATAGTAAGTGCTTCATTAACATGAAGCACTTACTATAGTCTTACACTGAACCATCAAACTGTTTGATAAGTAATTTGAAACTGTCCCATATGGAGGTAGCACATAGCATGTAATAGTTACCCTGTTGCTGCTGTCCTATCGTCTGTGTAAAACAGACAGAAACAAGATGTATATTTCAAACTGAGAGCTATAATGTGAGTAACCACATTGTGGAGAGTTGTATCTTCTTTCAATCCAGAAATATTTTCCAAGATAATAGCAGTATTTTCATCTATGTCCAGGTCTGAAAAGCTCCATCTGCACCCATCTAGTAATCTGTAGTCTCGTTCATACACCTGAATATTAAACCTGTAAATACATATCAATTTCAAATGAAAGCTCAGAATTTGTACACACAAAGAACCTTAAACAAAAGGAAAATTCTATATGATGATTGAAGATAATGAATACACAATAATTTGTTCATAATATAAAAAGGATCCCATCTAGATTATTAGCAGTCTGCAAACCAATTCAGATCTAATTTTAATTAAATATCTTCTTCACCAGATCCTAATCAAACTACCCTTTTTCACTGCTCGGACAAAGTTTTACAAGATGTGACATTTGTAAGAGCTGTGCAAATGACAGCACACTTATTATCAAATGAAGCTGTTTGGAGTGACATGAATGCAGTTAAAAGTAATTATTTTCAATATTGAAAGTTTAACACAAACCTTGAACCATGAATGTTCTAGTACAAAAGATGGGTACAATTAACTAAACATAGAAACCAGAATTATGAGGCTGTAAACTTACATATTGATCCTAAATACATATTTAGAATGCAATGCAAGACGACAGCAAGTCCTTCATATATGTAAAGCATGTACCAGTACTTCAGTATAACACTTAACAAATGATGTAGAAAGTTTAAATCCATTCTCTTCATATCTGACTGGAATACAAACTTCAACGCAAGAACTTGAATAAAGTGTAAGTCACACAAATTGGGCAATGCCAATGATGGTTTGGAACCTAAAGCTAGTCCTATCAATACATGAGCTGTCATGCTCGACTATGGGGCAATGTCGGAGAGGGGTATATAGGTCAGTGAAATATTATTGTTTCTAAAATATGAGGGTGCAAACAATGATTCCCTACAATAGCTGTTGAGAAACGAACATGCATGCAAAGTTTTAACCAAGAATTTTTAAGCACAAAGGACCGCATAATTAGCGTAAATTCAAAACAAGAGATTTGAAACTTGGTCAGGGACCTTAGATTTTGACCCTAAACACGTGTGTGAAGTATCAACCCATTTCGTACAGTGGTTCATGAGATACAAACTTGCATGCAGAAACTTAACCAAGATAATTCTAAGTACCAAAGGCTGCATAATTTGCTTGAGTTGGATACAAGAGTTTTGAAACTTGGTCAGGGACCTTAAATTATGACCCTGAACACTTGTGTGAAGTATCAATCCATTCACTATAGTAGTTCATGAGATACAAACGTGCACACAAAAATTTAACCAAGATTTTTTATGTACAAAAAGCCGCAAAATTTGCTTAAATTTTAAACTAGAGGTTTGAAACTTGGTCAAGGACCTTAAATTATGAACCTGAATACATGTGTGAAGTATCAATCCATTCACTAAAGTAGTTTATGAGATACAAACTTGCACGCAAAAACTTAACCAAGATTTTCGAAGTACAAAAGGCTGCATAATTTGCTTAAATTTAATGAAAAAGATTTGAAACTTGGCATGGGACCTAAGATTAATACCCTGAACACATGTGTGAAATATCAACCCATTCCATACAGTAGTTCATGAGATACAAACTTGCATGTAAAAACTTAACCAAGATCTTTTAAGTACAAATAGGCTGCATAATTTTCTTAAACTCAAAATTAGAGATATGGAACTTGGCCAGGGACCTTAAAGTATGACCCTGAACACATGTGACATGTGTGAAGTATCAACCCATTCCATACAGTAGGTAATGAGATACAAACTTGCACATAAAAACTTAACCAAGATGTGACGCCGACAGCTTAAATTGAAGACACTAAAATAACAAATAATAAGGTTAAAATTATTACTTAGCCTCTAAAAGCTGTAGCAAACTGGAGTTTGCAGTGACATGTTGTGAGGCTATCAAAGAGATAATTTTGTCCCTATTCTCTGATGACCAGTTTCCATCTACATTTGTGTCTGTAAAAGTCATAAAATGTCCATTTACTTACAAATCACATGTGAACAAATATTCCTCCCAGGTGCATGGACCTTTATATTCCAAATACTGAATTATACAGGTAATTGTAGTTTATGATTAAAAATATATTTTCAATAGTTTGCAGTTTAAGAGGAAGTTTTAAAAGAAGGACAAATGTGTAGCCTGAATTTGTGAAATTTGATTCAAACTACAATCAATCTATGTGCACCTATAAAAATTTCTTAGGTATGTTACATATTGCTTAAAAATCCCTAAATGATGTGTTGATTTATGGGAGGTTTTAACAAGAATGTTATGCAGGTCACTCATGTAAAAACATCATATGAAGGATGTTTTAGCACATATGATATTGTTTACATCTTGCAGGCAGACAAATTAAGACCCAACATTACAATTTCACTAAAAAGGAACCATTGCTTGACTGAAGGCAGCAATACTTCTATTATTTATATACCTTGCTACCTCGTTAACTCCATTATTAAAGATAACTTCTGACCAGGGAGTATTTGGAAAAACAGCTCAGCTTATTGTTGTTAAGTTTTATTTAAGTCTTGAATAACAATACAGTCCATCTTGTGTTAAGCAACCATCTTTTGAAGCAGCCAACCTGCATTCAACAACCACTACAGAAAGTCCCATTGTTATTTTCAAAATTAACATCAATTTGTGTTTAGCAGCCAACCTGTTTTAATCAGCCAATTTTCTCAGTTCCATAGACTGGCCTCTTGACACAAGTTTGACTGTATCATTAAAAGTGTTGTCGTACTTGGCCAAAAACAAAAAGATATATCTTATGGGTGGCAAGCCTTAAACATCTCACCTTGTTTCACTTGATGTTCTATGATAAGGGACATATGCCTGATATTCTGTCTTTCACAGTACTCTTTCCATTCTGAGTTATCCTGGTACTCATACTCAACTACCAAGCAGAACTGGGCCCAGGGAAAATGATCCTGAATCTGGGTAGCATGAAGGATCAGGCAGTTGTGGGTATCTAGACTGCAACAAAAGTCCATGCAACAGCAAATATACAGGGATACTTATCATAGAAACCCCATCAATCCATTACCAAACAATAACGACATTTAACAAGTTTGTTGCAGACGACTTTGAAAAACATTGTGTGAAAAAAAGAAATTGCTCGTGACGAGAAATTTCTGCTTTTCCAACAATGTTTTCTGCACTATCAGATCAATTTTTAATTTCATCATATTTTGAAATGTTGTCTGAAAACTTGTTCAACTTGGGACAGTCGACAATTTGGCATTTGGTAAAGGGTTAAAGAGATTTCATAAATACAGAAGACATGTATTGTAGTATCTTACTATAAGTGCAAGTCTTGCTAGGGGCTCTGAATTTCAATGTCATGAGAAAAACAGCTAAATTTCCTTCTTAAAAATGTGACATTGGTTTCAGAACTTGAAAAGGTTCCCATTAAAAAAATAAAAATATGTGTGATACCAATGTGTTAAATGATATTCAAACCAGAGTCTAATAATCAAATAATAACCTTGAGTTTGAAGAAATGTAATGATAAAAAAAAACAAAAAAAAAATGTACAAAATTTATTTACCTTTCTATAAGTTCATGTGACTCAATAGACTCAGCTACATAGGGCTGCAACCATTTGCTTAAACCAAGTACCTTTTTCAGGCTGTTCATCAGACTCGGCATGTTCTGCTTTACTATAACCAGGATCTGTTAACATATAATAACTCTGACATATATAAATATTGTACTAACACATCAGCAGCAAAGATTCTATAAAAGGACAATAACAAAAAGGAGACATTGCAATAAATGCATATAACAACAGAATCGAATTAGTTTAGTTCCTATATAATCGAAGATTTTCCTGTGCTATATCACTACACTTAGAGAAATGTGGAGAAATTCGTCAAAAGAAACTTTATCAACCATCATTAACAAAGTCTCCTTTTGTTAGAATGCACTTATGTTCTATCTGTTACTGTAGCAACAGGGAAAAAAGATAGTACATCAAGTCTAGTTAGAAACACTGAAATCATTGGTTCAAATTGATTTCTACCTTTAATTCAAGTGATATATTTGCTCTTGATTTTAGCTTGGTAATATATCTGACATCTCAAAGAAAACGTTTTCATTGCTTGCCAATTCTCTTATTTCATAGCTGCTGCTTCTTCCTTCAACATGCAGAAACCAATAAAATTAGTTGGTCTTGCATAGGATGCAAGGTCAAATACAGTGAATGTTAAAATTGAGAACAAAATCATTTGACCATGTTCCTTTCATATTTCTAAGAAAATACTGTAATACATTTACGAAACTGTTTGTTAGCATGTAGTTTCATAAAATGAGTTCTTGAGGTTCATGATGTGATGTTATAGACAGTGCAATCCATTTGTAAAAATACCAATTTAACCCTTAGAGAGCTTGGTAATTTTCTTAAAACAGATTTTTGTGTTGTCTGCTTTCCAAAACCTTAAATATCTGCTTAGTGTTGTTGAGGAAAGATACTCAGAGTAGCAAACAGATTAGATCACAGGCCAAGTAATTGGCGGCTGGCCGGTGATCTTACCTATTTGCTACTCTAAGTATCTTTCCTAATCAAAATTAAGCAGATATGTAAGGTATTGGAAAGTAGACGACACAAAATTATCTAGCATTCTAAGAATTAACTTTCTTGATGAGCTCAAAAAATCACTTTATTACAAAGGAGAACCATATTTACCTTCTGTTCATTATCTCCAGATTTGGCTCTTTTCTTTTTTAACCAAACTTCAACTTCTTTACACAATGCAGACATCTTGGGATGGAAGATTTGTTGATGACTCAACTCGGCCTTTGATCGGAACAATTTCTGATGAACATTTGCAAGGGAATCTGGCATATAAAGAGATATCAAAAACAATACATACAGGAAATATTGCCCCTTTATACATGTGAATTGAACCATTTTTGTATTTTGGACAACAAACCACTTTTGAACACCTCCAAAACGATATGCAGCCAGTCATCATGAAATTATCCTCAGTTTCAAACCAAACCAAGTTTTACCCATGCAATCACTGATAATTGTAGGCAAACATAACTTTGGTTAACTAATTATATCAATGGTCTGTACAAATTGCATACACAACACATATTGGTGTATTTGTATTCAAACAAACAACACTAGCTCAAGTTTATTGAGACATTTGATAATCATATTTACATTTTGCCACATGATTCTTGGTCCATTTTTAAAATCAACCATTTTCATAAAAATAAAGTCAAATGATGTTTTATCAATTTGCATATTAATGAATATTCCCTATCTTAGTTATGCATATGCTATTTTAGTAATGTATGGAACTAAGCTTAAAAAAACCCATCTTTTGAAACTTAACTTTTCGTCTAACAAGTTATGCATACCCTATTTTAGTATTTTTACGGAACTAAAACTAGGAAAAACCCAAATTGAAATGACACTTCCTCCTACATATTGATCTATATATATCCTAATTCAGTTTTGCATGGAACTAAAACTCAAGACACGCTCACTTCCAAGTTTTAATAACATGGCCATGTTTTGCTTTGTTTTAAACATTTCCATCCCACAATCAAAGTTAATACATTTGCTGACCCATACTCCCTTCCATTCAGGCCATCAAGCATAGCTAAGGCTTTGCTTTATTGGTCCAATTTATAATGCTGTTTCTCACACAACAGAGGTTAATTATAATGTACTGTATAATTAAATTGAAATCAAAAAGCTCCTCTTGGCATGGGTTCAATTTATGGTTATGAAAGATTTTTTTGAGAGCAAGTTTTTTCACTGGCAATGGTTCTACCTATCCATGACTCATGCTTATGGGGTTTTTGATGACCAAGCAGGGTTGTCATTAAGGGCCGGCTACCGGCCAGTTTGAAGGTTTCAAATGACTTCTTGACCATCTCAAATAACAAAAAGATATAATAGGTGGACATAAGTAATGCCTAATCTTTGTTAGGTGTTTGTTTCACTAGCCTCCTCAAATTTAGTTTTGCATGGAACTAAAACTCAAGACACGCTCACTTCCAAGTTCTAATAACATGGCCATGTTTTGCTTTGTTTTAAACATTTCCATCCCACAATCAAAGTTAATACATTCATAGATTTTTGTAAAATGAACCCAAAACTACCTAAGAAAAAAAAATCCATTTGCCAAATATGAAAAACCTGGTTTTTAACAGATCTGCAAAAAATATATACAAACTGATACTACTTTTTCCTTTATTTTTTTCTTTCATTATTTTTTTATCACGCCAACACTATTTTGATCAAATTTTCCTGTTCTTACTTAATATAGGAACACAACACAGGGTCAGCTTGGTGATTAATTCACAATCTGCTATTTGGCCTATTGACTGTCTCTTATCTAAACCCATCTCTACTTGAAATGGGATTTAGTTTAATATCTTATTTATTTTACATCGATTGTGACCGATCATTGAAGCTTATTAAACTCAATCTCGATGTCTGCTTCCCGGATACTAAACAAGTCCTCTTGCTGATTTGTGGGTTAGTCCCGACAATTTTCACCTCGCCTAAAGGGGATCAAACCCAGGACCCTAGATACAAGGGACCGACGCTATACCACTGTCACCTACAATTGGATTTGAACAAATATTAACTGCATACTACAAACAGACTGCAAATTCTAACCTTGAATAACATCCTTGTACTTGTCTTGTATTGCGTTAAGGAAGACTATGGCTGATTCTAGACAACAGTTGATGACAATATCTGCGGCTCCCACCAATCCATGAACAGACACTAGGTTTCTGTATGTAGTGTCCTCTGTACCTGGGAAACAAATGTTATGTGAATTCTACACCTTCTCTATCTAAAATGATTTTAAACTGTTACCAAACGCTAAATTTTCATCTGTCTCAAATTGAAGAGTTTGAAGACGACATTTCAAAATGTGATGGAATTGAAAATAATCTTCTATTTGGGTAGAAAACATTGTGGGAAAAGGAGAAATTGCTTGTTACTAGCATGTTCTTCCTTTACCAGAATGTTTTCCAGAGTTGTCTGCAACAAATTGGTGAAATGTCCTTATTGTTTAAAGCATTAAGCAACTCCAAAATATATTCATGTTTTTTTTACAGGAATACAAATATATAAAAACACATGTGGCTAAAGAAAAAAGGTTTATCCTTTTGTCACACTGATTTAAAACAAAAATATATGGTTGACTATCCTTGTTGAAAGTTGTCTCAAAATGCTTCACGAAACAATTGGTTAAACTATAAAAAGTTAAGAAATGTTCCTTACAATAAGCAATTTCCACCCTTATATCATTCCTTTCAAACAACTCTGGAAGAAGAATGGGTCAATCACAACTTTTATTGAATAGATAAGAAAGTCTAAAAGCACCCTGGGATGTTTTATTTCAGAACTTATTTCACAAAACCATGATCTATCATAAAGTCAAACTAGTGTTTTGTATTTTTTGCATATTACCTGTACAAAGCTTTTAATAAATAGAGCACAGGGATAAATATCATGTTATTTCAAAACAGTTAAATGATACCTTTTAAATTGTTGTCTAGCTGATATTTCTCCCGCTGTTTAATTAGAAATCGTGTAACGTCTGGAGATAATGTGTGAAAGGAACAGCTCCTTGTAACGTCATTTGAAGTCTTCAGTAAGTCTAAATACTTCAAAGCTGCTTTTTCGAGGATCAAAACAAGCTCTTCATAGGAATCTAAGAATCAAAGAAGGTGCTTGTGCTTGAAAAGGGTAAAATTGTGTACACACAACACAATATTGGTTTCATTCAAATTAAAAGCATAATAGCACTCAGAAAAACTACAAAACTGGGTAATATGAGTTATAAATCAGGACAATATAACACCTGTGCTATTTATCATCTATTTTTCAAAGTGCTATTTTCAAAAATTTGATGCATAGCAAGGAGCACTCGGATTAATGAGTGGCGATCCCCTGGTTAGAAAAATCATGTGAAACACATAGAAATACTGTCATTTATCCAATATTAACAACATGAACATTCAAAGTGGGGAATTTCTTGGGTTTTATCGATTCCCAATGTTTCTCTGACCTTCATTTTTTGCCAATTGTAAACAAACCTTATAGTATTCTCTCTTTTAAAAGCACCCTGTGAATGTGTTACAGTCTAAATTTAAATTCCTCTGTAAAAGGGAATTTAAATAACTTTTTAGTTAATTTTCAACTATTCTAGAACATTCACAATTTAAGTGTAAATGAACGCAAGTATGGCTTGAAGATGTTAAAAGATTGTTGACTTAAATGTGTTAATAGAGTTGTATGAACTTACACTAAAAGATAAAAATAATATTTGGTTCATGCAATACCTGATAATTTTACATTGACAACATGGTGTTTAGTCTTTTTAACTTGCTTAACACCAATACTTTCATCTGACTCTAATTCTTTCTGAATGGGTGGTGCATTTGATTCATCTTTTTGGAGAGGCAGATCTTTCAATGGATCACAGGATTTGAGACCACTGCCTTAAAAATAAAACTAAAAGGAATATGATCACTTATTGCAAGACTTCTTTTTGACTCTCCTCTTTGTTGGGTTGAATAAAGATGGATATACATACATTGTCTAACAACTAATTCAAGCTGTACATATTCAAGCATTTGTAATCTTATTTATACATCAAGCATTTGTAATCTTATTTATATATCATATTGTGATCTACATAACCATTTTAATATTTTTAGTATTATAAGAGCATGTAGATGCTTATTGCTGCTGGGAACTCATGACAAAATATTTAAAAAAAATAAAAATGCAATTGACACAAACTAAAATTAAATTTGCGGTTTTGATTAATTCTTTTTTTCAGAAGATATACAACTTGAAAAGAAGATTATATATACAAATATGAACAAGGCTCCTAACAAAAAGCATGTATAACTGTGATGATTTATGTCCATTTAACTTACATTCATTTCTTCTTTCTACTATCTCTTTTTTCTTTGATCTTAGAGCCATGAAATCTCCAAGCGGATCAAATTCTGTCGTAGTGAACCCTTTTGCTTAAAAAAAAGTAAAATAAACACATTGTATTAATTTTGATTAGACAACATAACATATTGATGAAAAATTTGTTCCTATCTAAAGATAAAATAAGAATTCTAATTACAATTTAAAAAATTTGATAAGACAAACAATTCAAAAGAAACACTCAATTAAATGACTACAATGGATAGCATGAAGGCAAAACGGTCTTTATTCAACATTGTAGGTGTAAACAATTAGAAAAGAGGAAATCAAAGACTGATAAAACAAGGTTCAGTTATACATCATATAGGTACAAATCCTTGTAAACACAAAATAGAATGGGATTCAGACAAAAAGCACTCAAAAATAAAAATCCAACATAAATGTAGTGTGAGCAACATACTGACAAATGAAATTAACAAATCAACAAAAGGTTAAACAAGAAGGCAAGAGGTTAACTAGGCCTGCACAAGAGTCTTATCAAAAGTTTTATGTTCTAAAATTGTCTATTCGAATATCCAAGCTGGGCACAAACACCTTTTCATCAAGATAGATGTTTTATGGAGACGAGCTGTCTTTCCTATACTCAATTGAGAAAATTGGAAAAAATATAAAACAAATCTATATCAACAAATCCACACTACAGAAGATTATAGACAGGTCCAAATTGGAAGCAGAGGCAGACAACAAAAATCAACAGCCACCAAATTTTCTTTATGATGTTCTCTAAGATGTTTGAGAGAAACCACTGTGGCAATACAATCCATTTCTCATCAGGAGCAGTTTGTCATTTTGTCACAACTGTTTTTAAATTCTTAATCAACAAATGAGGCAAATTGAGAAAAAGATTGGCAAGATAATCTGGTTTCAAATATAAATAACATACCAGAGCTAATCTTGTTAACGATTGGATTTGACAAGTTAGTTGGTCTATTAGTGATGTCAGGTCTATCAGTGATGTCACTATTGACAGTTTTGTGTCTCTTAACTTGATTATGGTTCTCCGATACTCCTCCATCTTCTACATCATCTAGAGATAATTGTGCTAGAACATGTCCTTCATCAGGTCTGTTATGTGTCAAAATGTTGTCTGTAAAGATGAATTAAAATGTAAAAAGATTTTTGCAATGCACTTATGTTGTTATGAGTATCCCTCACAATTAAAACAATAGCACTTTATATAAAAGTAGCATATCAAATATTCATGGCTTTCAATAAACTGAAAAATTTCGTCATCTTATTTGGGCATGTTTTAGAAAAAATGTCTTTTTACAAAGACAGTTCACTGACCCATACTCCCTTCCATTCAGGCCATCAAGCATAGCTAAGGCTTTGCTTTATTGGTCCAATTTATAATGCTGTTTCTCACACAACAGAGGTTAATTATAATGTACTGTATAATTAAATTGAAATCAAAAAGCTCCTCTTGGCATGGGTTCAATTTATGGTTATGAAAGATTTTTTTGAGAGCAAGTTTTTTCACTGGCAATGGTTCTACCTATCCATGACTCATGCTTATGGGGTTTTTGATGACCAAGCAGGGTTGTCATTAAGGGCCGGCTACCGGCCAATTTGAAGGTTTCAAATGACTTCTTGACCTGCACAAACAACAAAAAGATATAACAGGTGGACATAAGTAATGCCTAATCTTTGTTAGGTGTTTGTTTCACTAGCCTCCTCAAATCGAAAGTTAGCCTTTTACTCCAAATAATAATGACAACCCTGACCCAGGCAATGCTACATGGTTTAAACTTTATCATAGGATGTAGTAACAACTATTATACAAGTTAAATAAAGTACAAAGAAATGCATCAAGAAAGAAACTTCGTACATTCTTATACCAGCATTTAAGCACATCAGATGGATTATGCATGCATACATGGGTTCTTTAGAGACAGAGAGACTTAACAAACATTATGCTACCTCCTACAATTGCTATCTGTTCAACTGTTTCCCGAGACTCGGTACCTTTTTCCTCTGATGGAAGTAGATCTGTAATAATGGTATTTGTTATCATGTTCAGTTTTTATCAAGGTGTTCACAAAAAAAAAATAGTTTTCAATAGCATTTCAATGACTTATTTGAACTAAATTCAGCAAGAATGTAAATTTAAGAATATGAATAGTTTAACCAATTTTTGCTGTTACTTTTCAAACAAATTATTGGCAATATATTCAAAAAGTGATCTGCATAAATACCTCATGTCAACATTAAGAAAATGGCACAAGAATATCATATTTTGGTGCAAATCCGGACTGGAAAATAGGGTTTTTCAAAGCAAAATGTGAAGAAAAGAGGACCAAACTTTGCATTCTATTAAATCTCAACACGTCAAGGAACATGATAAAAATGAGAGACAAGAGGCTGCTTATGCCTGTCAAAAAACAAATAACTAATATAACACTTACCTACAAAATCAACAAATTTTGATTTTGAAAATGCTTCTGTGATGTCAGAAACACAAGAATAAGACTTTTCAGTTTCCATTTTCTCAAAAGCATGTGTAGGGTCATTCCCTAGATCTGTGATTTTCAGGACATCCCATGATAACTGAAGGTCTTCAGAAGCTGTGGACTCCTTCCCTATTTTGACTATAGCTTTAATTTTCTCTATATGTTTTTCAGGAATTCTGAATTCTCTCTCAGCTTCAAGGATATAAGGCTCTGTAATAGAAAATAAAAGATATTAAGAACTATGAATCTTTTTAAGTTATTATTCAATCCAAAAAATTGTATGCACATGTTAATAAAAGATAAAAGCCAGCACTTCCAAACACTGCCTGCAATGAACTATTTCCCTTTTTTAAAACAGTGAACAATGTGAAGCAGTTTAATATTTACTAACACATGACCTGCTAAAACATTCATGAGCACTTAGAAACTTCTTTTTAACCTTCTACCTGAAATGATATTTTGTGACAGGTCAAAATTGAAAGCACCTTCAGGTGCCAATTATATTTGATCTTGAGCTTGCAGTTGAAAGAGAAACTGTTTGTTGAAGGAATTTTTCATTTCATCACAATGCTTTTAAAGTAGACTGCGGCAGGTCTAAAAAACTACTACAAAATCCAATTACTCCAACACTATTAAATACTGTCCTGGTCTCTTTTGTAATCATTCTTATTTCCATATTATACAAGATGGTTTCATCTATGTTCGGATTATCGAAAAGACATCCCCATTCGGAAAAACAAGATGTCATGTGCTTACAAATTAAACTTTTACTCACACTTCCTTTTTGAACCTTTCAATCAGAACATTTTGCAATTACACCAAACGCCTGGCTTAATTAGAATGAACAAACACTACATCCTGCAGTCATTTTATCTAACTGCCCTTAATGTGTTAAATTGTGACAAGTAAATCCGGGGATTTGGTGGGGCAAACTTGGTTTTTGTTTTAGAATTGATAATATAAAACTGTGTTATTCAGTTTTCTGAATTTGGATCATCCAGAACCATGCCTGATCCGAAAAGACCTATGGACCTGTCAACTTAAAATAACTTATATTTGACTGTAGAATATTTGAGTATTGGAAAATGAAAGAAGGCATGCAGTAATGATACATCATCTCGCTCGATATCGTCATAATTTGTTTTAGAATATATATTTCAATTCTAAAAGAGAGTAAGAAGAAAAGGCAATTTGGAAAAGTTAGACTTTCCCTAAAGGAACCTACAAAAGGCAGTTAGTGTTTTTCAAGTTCTCTTCCAAGAATTACAGTCATATTACAGTGGTATACATACATTGTACATTTTTTCCCCCTCTACTTCCTGACATGATTAGTGTTGAGAAATTTCTAGAGGGGCTTAATGCTGTATCAACCTTTATTAAATGTACAAAGGCTTTCGTGGGGAATCCCCTGGACTTGGCCATGGCTTTGAAGTGTCTTGACAAATTAGGATCCAAACCTGGGTTACAAGTCCACAATTTTAACCAAATGGCCATGCTGGACTCTTAATGTTGATACAAATAAATCATATTGTATGGACCTCATTTGTTGCGCAAGCCAAGGACTTGTTATGTTCATAAAGGAAAATTTGGTTATACAAACAGTTTTCATCTTTTTCCACGAAAAGTACATGCACATTCTAGGTCAGCATGCAAACTCTCTGAACTTAAAAGAAAACAAGAACATAATGTACAGAGTTCAAAGAAATCAACTAAAATGTAAGTAGGTCTTGTACCTGCCAGTCGATTTGCTTGAATTTCATTACAATACAGTTCTGGAGAAAAGCACCTCTTGTTTAAACTGTCCTTCTTCTGCTGGTCAAGTAATCTGTAAAATATAACTGTGTTCTCAATCTGTATTTCATGCATCTTACTCTTTCAAACTCTATATAAGTTTGCAATTGAAAGCAATTAATGTGTTTGATTTTCATATGACCAATCGCCGTGTTTTGAACTTATGCCTGCAAGAAGTCTCACACAAGCACAAATACAAAGATAACCCACAGGGTAAAAAAGTCTTGATTCTTTGACTCAATCTTTTGTCAAATTGAAGGTATAGGTGCAATATCATAGGCTGCATAATCATACTGCAATAAATATCCCTGAATAAAATCTAATGTTATATAATTTAAATTAGTTCAAACAAAAGAAAACAAGAAGGAATAAGTAAATAACTAGAAGGAATGTCAAGAATGCATACTTTGGTGTATATGGTGAAAGTTGTAAAGGTTCACACTGAGGTAGCTCAAGATGGAAATCATAGTCTGGCGATGAGCAAAGGGGCGTGTCTAAAATTGCTTCTTCACACAATCTGTCAATCTCGGTAACAACTGTAAATAAACAATAACATTCATTTTTCATCTAACCCTTTACCAAACGCCAAATTTTTTACTGTCCCAAATTGAAAGAGTTGCAGAAGACATTTCAAAATTTGATGAAATTGAAAAACAATCATCTGATAGTGCAGAAAACATTGTGGGAAAAGGAAAAATTGCTTGTTAAGAGCAATTTCTCCTTTTCCCACAAAGTTTTCCAAAGTCGCCTGCAACAAACTGGTCAAATGTGGTATTGTTTTGTAATGGGTTAAAAACATTCATCAATAAATCAAATATTAGTTCATTTGGAAATAAGTGTGTATTTTGGATAATTGCATCGTAAAGTGAACATCTTTATAACACTGTTGTCAAGCATCACAGAAGATACTGTAGTTTTCTGGAATATCTCTTGCGGTTTTAAAAGTTATGGTAATTGAAATAACAAGAGAATGCTCACTTATTACCATAAAGGAAAGCTTCTGGTAGTCATCTTAACCTATAGAAAGAAACTGTTTTTTATTCTCTAAGAACCAGATTGATAGCAATGTTTATAATAACTATGTAACATTAATAAATGACAAGTGCATTGAAAGAATTAGCCTGAAAATGCCTGCTTAGAACATTTGATGTAAAAACTGCAATCAATATGGATGAAATGTGCATGTCCATATTTTTTATAAATTATTAAGAACATGTCCAAATCTACAGTCTATCCATAATGATCAATATATAATAATGATCTCGGTTTCTATTTCAATTAGCACCATAATTGGAAAACAAAAGAGGCATCATGTCATGTTGAAAATGGACTCCCAAAGAAAGCATGGAGTGTTATCACTGTATCTTTTCTGTAACGATTAATTTGTTTAAATACAAATTCAAAAAACATTGCTGATGTAATGAAATAAACAGTATGAAGATTTGCCATAATTATGAAAATAATGAATGAAAGCTAGCAATAAAGACTTACTTGGCTCGTTAATGTCCAAGAATGTGATTTCTTCATCATCAGAATGACTGACAGCATATGGCACTGTGTCGAGGGATTCATCTTTTCCTTCCTTTATTACACTGGTGGATAAATATTTCTTCAAGGGCAGATCTAAGCTCAATAAAAACATGCATGTTATCTAAAATTGATCAATGCTATATCAAAGTAGTACATTACCTACTTCCAAAGATTATGTCTACTTCAGGAATTTCTAGTCTCAAATGGGAATCTAGACCATTTTGATCATCTCTAAACTAATCAGTGGTCGAAATTAAGATTTTAGACAACGGTCCCTTTGGGCCCGTATTCTTTGAATCTGAGTAGGCCCGGATGGAAATGAATGGGCCCAAATTGTTTTTATAGCAAAAAGTAACATTTACTGCTTTTAAATGAATGTTAATATGATATGTTTGTATACTATGATGATAAAAAGTCAAACTGGCATTATGAATGTATATTTTGATTCCGGGAGGAAGTAAACATAGCTGGTACCAGTTATTTTTGTATTCGTTCGTAACAAATACGGAAAACAGGGCAACAGCAAAATTACGTTTATATGCACGATAAGAACAAAGTCTGCCAAATGATAAAAAAACGGAAAAAAAAAAAGTTTAAAAAGGTACAACGGAACCATGTGACCTTATCATTCCAAAGCCATTATTATACCGATACTTTCATTTGCGGATTACATAAAAATATGTTACGTTAAACTTTATAAGTGGCTTAGTGAACGGATTAGTGATGCATCTCTGTAATCTATTAAACGCTTTAAACAAATGCACATTGGGGCGAACAGACATGTACACTGGGCGAACAGAGCTTCTTCTAAAATTAGAACAAAATGACGTCGATCTGGATTTCCCACCCTCCGACTTATGGAACATATAAAACAATGAAATATGAACAGAAAACATTTTGGGATGTACTTAATTACAACTCATGTATGGATAATAATTTCTATAACGGGAAATTAGCAGAATAATATCGTATTTCACAGGAAATTTCAACAGGCCCTTCGGGCCCATTGTCTTTGAAATTGAGTGGGCCCGGCAACCATTTTATGGGTACCAGTCCCACGGGCCCATGCTAATTTCGACCACTGAAAGTCCAACACAAAAATGCAAGAGCAGTCAAATACAACACAACAAGTACAAGTCTTAACCCTAAGAATAGTGGGTAATTTTCTTAAAATAGATTTTTGAGTCATCTGCTTTCCAAAACCTTAAATATCTGATTAATTTTTGTTGAGGAAAGCTACTCAGATAAGCAATCATGTTAGATCACAGGCCAGCCACTAATTAACTGAATCTAACCTGTTTGCATAGGGATAAAGTCGGTTCCAGCCCTGTAAGGGTTAAACAAGAGTTACATGGATTCATCAATATCAAAAACAATCCCAAAATAATGCAGTGTTTTCTTTTTCATGAAAAGTAATTGAAAAATTGCATCTTGGCAGATCCCTAAACTTTTAGAGTTTCAGTTTACTTACCTTCTACAATAGGATGGGGATGAAAGGCTTTAAGGTTAGTTCCCAATAATGTTGTCAATGCATGATAAACTTGCTCTTTCTTTTGAAGTTCAATTGTGTCTGTGATGGTTTCTTCCAACTCATTTTTCTACAAATCAAAAAAAGGATTGGGCCATTACCCTTTGTTAATTTTTTATCTACTCAATATAATTCTTTCAAATTTTCAGCAGTTAAAGGAAGGAGACAAGGACAATAGATTAAAGTTGAATATATGATAGCATGGACGACTTTCTATATCAATAAGTTAATTTCAGCATTTAAGGTAAAACCTGGGTAATAAAAAAGTCAGAATAACCAAATTAAAGATTAAACAAAGCAGATGCCATTTTAAAATCAAGTTTCATATTATTAGAATTTTTCCTGGATTAGAATTTGTATTTGCCAACTTCATTTATGAAAATTCTAATTTCAATGTGAATAAATAAAATCTATAGGGAGGTAATTAATATGAAATAAATAACAAAATTGTTGATATTCATTTTGTAAATTTAAATTCAAAATCAGACAAATTATGAAAATTAGCTCAGTGAATGTCTTTGAAGCGATGCATATTTCATAAATTACATTTAAATTTATTCTTTAACCAAAGCAGTAACCGGTTTTCCATTACCCAGGTCTTACCTTAAGCATTCTGACAATCATGAGATTGCTGTCTAATTCTTCAAGATATGCATTCAACCCTGTTTGAAAATGACTTGGTTGGGTACTCCATAAGTTGACTAGTGTTGTTTCCTTAAGTAAAATGCAACTTTCACAATATCACTTTTGAGTTGCAATCAAGAATTAGGATAGTTTGGGCATGCTTTTGTCTAAACCACTTTAAGTAGTTGGACATTCCAAATATGAATCAGAATAGTAAGAATCAGATTTCAGGTTAAGAAAAGCTGCATTTAAGTTGAGAGCTTCCAATATCCCTATGATGTTATCAAGCTTATGTTTTCTTTCTTCTTAGTTACATTCAATTTGAGTATTTATTTGTGTTTTTGCAAATTTTACCTTATTCTGTCCTATATTTCCCTCATCATATTATGAAATGACTCTGAATCAATTTTCAATCCAGGCTTCAATTCCCCAATGCAAGTAAAACCTACAAAGTCACATGTCTGCTGTGAGAAATCCCTAAGATGGGTTTAGTAATGAACTTACTATGATTAATAAATAAAATTAACCTTTAATGAGTCTGTAAAGGATTCTTTTTCAACTTCTTCTTCAATGTCATGCAAATCAATAACAAGTGCTGTCTCTATCAGCTCAGACTTGTCAGGAAGCATCAATCTGGAATCTCTTAAAACAGAAATAAAACTGTTTGCTTTATTTAACTTTTCTGAAAATGTCTGGTGTATGTAAACTATAATAGAGTTGTTTAAAACAAGGTTGAGAGTCAATCTTTGATGTCTAATTCACTAAACCTCATCATCCATCTTCATGTATAAAAGTTTTCTAATCATGAGCATGAGCCATAGATTAACAACAATTTTAGAAGCATTTTGTTAGTATAAAGAAAAACAAAATGTGTATCCAAATCGAAAAGGATTTTAGTTTGATGTTCATTTACAAAATCATCTACAAATATTAACAGTTTTCCGATATTAGATAAGACTATAGTTATAAAAAAAGATCTTTTGTTACAAATATGTTCTCATTGAAAAACTCTTGATGAACCTGAAAATGTCCTTTTCCTTCATGGCCTGTCCATCCTTATTCATCAATTGGTCTATTGTAACCAAAGGAGTAAGTCGAGAGACCAGCTTGGATAGATGAGGTACTTGGTTGGTTAGGGGTTCTGTACAATCTAATTTCGCCTCAATCTTTAAACAATCTGTAATAGCATTATAAGTGCCATATACTGAGTGACAATAACATGAATAGTGCTGGAACCCACTTCATGCTTATGCAAACAGGTCAGATCCAGGCCAGCCGCAAAGTAAATTGGCATCTTGCCTGTGATCTAATCTGTTTGCTACTCTGAGTATCTTTCCTCATTAAAATTAAGCAGGTATTTAAGATTTTGGAAAGCAGACAAATCAAAAATATCAGTTACAGCACTTTAAGGATTAAATCTGAGTTTATCAGAATCTATCAATTTCAATTTGCAAGATCAGCTATTTGTTTTCAACTTTGGACATGTCATCTAGACTAATATATATATATATATATATAAAGTATGAGGAGTAAGTAAAAAAGTAAAACAGCAATAATACCCTTTGATCCAGACAGCGCCTGTAGATTCTCCCTTTTGAAATTGTCATGAAACAAACTGTAGCTTCCATCATCATCAACAGGTATGAAAAGGTCTGGCGAGCCAGGATTAGAGTTTGGAATCACATCGTCACACAAGTTGAAGCTGATGCCTTCAGTAAAGCTGGTATTTTGACATTTTTCGCTGTAGAAGAAGAAATGACTCCAATGTCCTGTAACTCTCATTAGTCTTCTTGTTACAAAGGTTTTTTTAATTTCTAAATTTCATAAAAAACACTTATTCTATTTGTTATTAAGTCTGCATATACATTGTAACATGTATTTAGCTTCAACTTATTTTACATCTGTTGTGACAGAGGCTTGAAACTTACTTAATTCACACTCGATGAGTGTGGGTTAGTCCCGGCAATTTTTACCTCGCCTAACAGGGATCGAACCTGCGACCCTCGGTACAAGAGGCCGAAGCTCTACCACTGAACTAATGCCGTCCACTATAATATCGAGGGTTTCAGTGCAATACTATATTAACTGCTTCATGTTTATGAAGCACTTACTCTAGTCTTGCATTGAACCCCCGATATATTTGCCTCTTAAAGGCAAAATTATTTCAAATCTTCAGCAATATTCTGTCAGAGGTTTAGATATTCAATTGGATGTTTAATTATTGTATCATCTAAGCAACCCAAACTCAAACTCTGACTTAATTTATACAACGTTCTCCTTCAGCAATCTTGATCTATAAGTATGTGTATGATAACTTATCCAAAACAGAAAAGCTTCACAATTCTTAAAATAATAGATATAAAAATAAAGGGTTCATTCAATAACAGAATAAAAAGTTCAATTGGCAAAATATTTCTTAATGAGAAAATAAAAAAAAGAATTCTATAAACAATGGGAAAGTGATCAAAGCAACAATACCTTTCAAAGGGTTCGTTGAATACCTTGTCCTTTAAGCTGCAAGTCAGCTTTTCAAGCTCTGTATTAAGTCTTAAAGAAGCATCTTGAAGGAATTCAACATCAATGTTGACTGAAAAATAAGACTTCAATCATGTTATGTATACAGCACAAAGGAGTAAGATCATAGCTTTAGTTTCAGAGAATAAACCAAATCCAAAATAAGTTATCTATATCATTGATAAATGGGATTCAAAATGTTTGTCGAAAATATTCAAACAAGAAAAAGAAACCCAATTATTTAGCACCTTATCCCATTTCACTCAATATCAAACTTTTTTCAACAACATTAATGAACTACTGTTTACACAATGTTAAATCTTTATAAAATAGTTAAAATAATAATACATGTAGAAAGAGCTGGGTTAACCCTTTTGACAAATTATTAGTGGCATATATTAAAGGGCCTTTTATGGTTCGATACACACACTGCCGCATTACAAGCTATCTGCCAAATCACATTTTGTTGGAACTTATTTGGATCCCAAAATATTGTAATGAATACCAACATTGTATGGTAAAGAGAAGTAACAAAGAAATTTGTAGAGGTATGATGCTGTCTCTTATCTAGATCTATGAGGATATAATAGTTCTACCTCATTCCTTGAGTTACAGTATATTATAACACATCAAATGCCTAGTTAGATACACAGGAACATCTTACAAACAAGTCTTTAAAACATTTGGTGTTTTTAACCCTTTCCCAAACAATAACGACATTTGACCACTTTGTTGCAGACAACTTAAGAAAACATTGCGGGAAAAGGAGAAATTGCTTGTGACAAGCAATTTCTCCTTTTCCCATAATGATTTCTGCCCTATCAGAAGAATATTTTACAATTTCATCACATTTTGAAATGTCGTCTGCAAACTCTTTCAATATGGGACAGTCGAAAATTTGTTGTTTGGGAAAGGGTTAAGGGGACCTACTGTTCTTCCATATATATCGGTATTTGACATCTTCAACTTGACCTTTGTGTGGAAAGGGTTGAAATTTATCGACATGTGTAGGAACTGTCAAAAGGTATTGTGAGAGAATATTTCTCCTCTGCAACACGGCCTGAAGAAGACAAAATAAATCTGTCATTTCATTATACATGTAACAAACCAAGCAAATGAACCCCTCAAAGACACAAACACATCCGATCAGTGTAAAACACTGTCATACACTGAGCGGTTGTGTTGTCTATATATATACCAGCATGTTCTTTCAAACAAAGCAACGTTCAACGAACATTACATACATAATGATGCATGTGCTGTACTAAATGTATACGATATGCATTGCATGTGTATAAAATACAACATATGTTTGAATCTAGGCTTTATCTATAGCTGAATATATCTAAGAAGCATTTATTAAAATCATTTGAATGTTTCCCATAAAAGAACCATTGTAAGCAACTCTAGAAAAACTAGAATATATACATTTAACTTCGAGAGAAAGCGTACAACTCAACCGCATCGCCAATAAAAGCCAGTTTCTACAGCAAGACTGTAGAAGTAGTATTTATACATACACCCCATTACTGTCACATTTCATCCCCCTTAATCTGGACTTCATCCCAAAGTCGATTATGTCACAAAATCATACATGGGCAGTTACCGACTATTTTTTCTTCAAGAAGGTACCGCTGCAACCTCTAACACTGCCACATAGCAGAAACAAGGGTCGAGAACATGCGACAAACAACTAAAGGCCTTGGATTGATGGCAATATCAAACCAGATCCCACCATTGCAATGTGTACTCAGTCCCTCTCGGAGTAAAGCCATCGCATGTCACCCATCCAGGTACTAACCGCAATGTATGATGCTTGAATTCGAAAGAAGGCCAATCACTCCACTGCATCACCAACAAATGTCGGCTTCTACAGCAAGACTGTAGAAGTAGTTTTATTTTACATATCTTCTGTTTTGTTTGCATAATTTGTTTTACATCAATTGCGAAGGAGGCATAATAAAGCCCATCGCGTCAAACTTGATGACTGCTTCCTGGACAATACACCAGTAATAGTGCCAGTATGTTGGTTAGTCCCGGAAGTTTTTACCACGCCTAATAGGGATATGAACCCTAGACTCTTTGTACAGTAGTCCAATGCTCTACCACTGTGTCACTGTGGATATTTTGTCTTATTTATTGACTTTGAATGGCCATTTTGTGCATTTAATCTGGAAAACGAAATTTGATAGTTCACCACTATTTTTAAACTTCGAAATTTCGACATTAGATTGCCCCATCAGAAAATAAAAAGCAATCTTCACGTCGAATTATGTTGAATATCCCCAGCCACTGCCCTTAATGAAACCTATGATTTAAGCAGTTATCTTTTGGCTCTTCCTCAATCCATGCTTGGCCAGGTATTGCAATCTAACTAAAAATTGTTGAAATTTGTAAAATCCCAACGAAAAATATAATTTAATTTGTACAACAATTTTGAGGAACAAATTCCTGAAGAGCTGGGCACTCCTTTTGCAATAATCAGGCTTCAAAGTCTCGATGACTGATAAAATAATTATCTAAATATATGGCGAGAAATATTTTTACATCATCTAAGTAGTTTTTATCCAAAAATATGATCATCTTTATCAAATCTTGATGTAATTGGCTTTAGGAATCATTCAGATAATTACTACTCGGCTGTCGTCTGCATTGGTCAATTCTACTCTGACACCGTTTCCGGTCGACTTGGAATCGTCCATGTAGCGGGTTGGGAGGGTTAAACAAGGTGACCTCAACTTAAAATTCAATATTTAAAAGTTACGTAAACATTCTTCTGATTCCTCCAGACACTGTCTAGAATTGTGTTTTGTTCAATTATTGAATTTATTCACAATTAAAAGTCCTTCAAGGATTTATTAATGCGTCATGGACCATCGCTAATTAAAATCGACTATTCCCCACTTCCTGTTTATTTCCGGGAATTTTTTAAACAGAAACAAAACTTAGCGTTCTTAATATAATGGAAAATAGTAAATGCACAGATAAAGCTGGTGTCCATTACCCTCTTTCCGACCAAAGACCAATTGAATCAAGATCTCAGACGTCCATAGGAGTGTCTGTAAGCGGGTAAATGCACATTTCTTAACACGGGTTAGAACAATGGATTCAACCCTTACTCCCGAATCCTGGGTTAAAGGCTTTTCTCCTAGATTTATGTCATCCACTGTTTCCTAGGGATACTTGAAATGTCTGAAAGTACAAGCTTGAAAGTTAAGAATGATTGTGCCTTTGTCCGTTGTGAAATGAGCATTTTCCTTACAAAACTTGAAAAAAGCATAGCCATAGGCGTAGGAGCGTTTTCAACATTTGGGGGGGTGGGGCAACTTCAGATGAGGACCGGTCTTAGAATAAATGTTCCTAAACCTTTTCATGACTATTCATGCATTTACAAATTCAATAACATTATGAGGATTGAAAGAAAGTGTATGAAAATGTGTATCTTTATCTTAAATAGAAAAATAGAAAAAGGGATATGCCAGGTCTCGATCTCACGCGGAAATCAAATGTATTGATCTAAACAAGAAGTGGCAGCGACCAGACTCACAGCCACCGATTCAACTACAATCATCCAAAGAATTAAATTATTGTTCAAGCTTTAGTTAACAATTGAAGACAGTATTGAGTCTGTCTTCGTAGAACACATTTATCACCACTGTTTTCGTCAACCAAAACTCACAACTATTTTGTGAGCTGAGTTTTCATTGGATAAACCCGATGTGTTCAGATTTCCATTTGCGATGATGACGTCAAAAAGAGTTTGGTTATTGTTCGTAACCAAAGACAAATTGGTATATAGTCAATTCCCCTTATCTCGTGGTATCCCTAATTCCGTGGTATTTGCATAATGTCATACTGCTTCACAAAGTAACACACCAACCTGACCTACTTTCACAGCCCAATGTAAGAACTCAAAAAAAGCAAGAATGAATGTTTTTCTGGTATAAAAACCAATCCAATCCAATAAAATTCTCCTCATATTACAGAGAGCTCAGAAAATCCGCGATATTTTCACTTTTTTTACTCAAATCTAAGACCCTAAACAAATCCTTTCACACTGTTGAGTTCGTCTGCAATTCTCCACCATTCTTGGGTCAGACACAACCAAATTGTTTCAGGATTCGTCCCTAGTATGTTTCACCCTAATTATTTTGGACCGATACTTAAAAAATTGTGTTTGACCTGAATACCACGGAATTAGGGTAAGACCTCAAAAATGCAAACGGCTGCCAGTGACACAATAAATTTACGTTACGTAGAGCATTTCTGTGTTCCATTTAAAAATAATGATGAGAAGATCGTAAATGAAGAATGAAATTTGTTAGAAAAGCTGAATGTTGACAGCTTAGTTCTCCTCTTCCTTTCTGTTATTCATGTAACCATAAGTACCACGGAATTAGGGTACACCAGTATATATATGTATTTAAGATAAAGCAAAAATACACAATTATTTTTATTCTGCTCTTAAATTTTGTTTCTGTTATTTTTCTTTTCAAATATCTTCAATTGCCATTGTTCATTTTGGGGGGGCAAATTATACTCTTCGCATTACTCATAGCCATTCTATATTTGAACGGTAATCTAGGGTAGAGAGAATTAATGGATCTAAGGGAGAACAATATCAGCTTGGGTACCCGCAAGTAATATCCCTCGGGTACCCGGGTAGTAAATTGTTACCCGTCCAAGCTCTATGGCTGATCATGGTAATGGATTTATCCAGGTCACAGATACAAACTTTCAGGTTAAGAGAAAAAAAAATCGAGTACCTAGGTATTAATTCAAGGGAAAATTTATAGGTGAATTAAAAGTTTGTGTACCAAATAAGAGAAGTTATGACTGAATGTTATTTCTTAATCAAGCAGCATGTCAGGTGTTCTCAATAAGTATTGGTTTAACATCCTAAGACCAAATCAGAACATACCACACGGGGGTTCTTAACATCTCTGCAAATTTAAACCACCAACCAAAAACTCGAAAAAGTCAGTTTGGCTTGCAGCCTGTTCTTATTGAGAACGCTAATGTCATGTCAACATTTTTCAGGGAAACATCAACAGATGAGTTAGAAATGCCGATTCAGCAGTTGGCCAATTTACAGAGGTTTTTGAAGTCAGAGATTCCAGCTGAGCCATCAGTACAATTTTTATCTGATGCTGCTCATGAACTCATAGAAAAACTCAATACCAAGAGAAAAGTAGACACTTTACTGTTGGAGCAATTTAAACAGGCAATGGAGACACAGGTACATGTAAATCGGTTTTAACCTTTTCACTACCTATAGTGCCTGATATATCCGGCATACTTTAAGCACCTTATATACCATGTCCACCGTTTTAAACGACGTAATACTGTTGTATGTCTAGAAACACTATATAGATACAGGTTAGAGTATAGAAGGTTGGTATTATAGAGTATTGTGAAAATTGATATCGATTTTTATGAATCAGTGCCATCATTTGATCGTCTGTTACAAACGGTGCAGGGGTAAATTATGTCTTTTTCCCATTTTTTCATTGTTTTCCCATTTTATACAAGAGAGTAACAAGGTCTGGTAGTGAAAAGGTTAATAGTGTTTTATGCCCCCATGTTATTTTTTGAGTACAGGATGATGCCAACAATTATTTGTCTTATATTTAAGCTTTTCTAGGAATCAGCAGTACGTGGCTAAGGCTTTTAAAACTCTTGCCAAAGGACACACCCACAAATAAAACTAAAACTGTGACATCTGAACACATTCTTTCTCTTTACAGCAATATTGTTATTAAGAATCCAAGCAATAATATGAGTTACCGGTATTACCTCATAAATTGACCTTGAGTTAGTGAGTGATTTCATAAAACTATTGTGCTTCGTTGTTTAGGTGGCATGGATAGGAGCACTGCCTTGTGAATAAAATGCTGTTAGCTTTGGTTTAACCCACCATTCAAGTTTTTAATACCAAGGCTATTGTAGATCAAAAATGACTCCAAAGAGACTTACATAATCACGACAGTCTTGGGTAGAACATTTGAACTTCCAAAAATGTAGGAACAATTTCAACTTTGTGTCAAAAAGAGTTTGAGTTGAGAGATTTAGAGTAAGCACAGTCATATTGTTTGCAAATTGTATAAAAACAAAATAAATCTGCATATAAAAGGTCTGTATGAAATAAATAATAACATAAACCCAGTTTGCATGTTTAGAAACATAGCAAAAGAAGAGCATGTTCCACTTCAGAGGTTAAGTCTATAAAACTAGAAAAGTTTTGTAAACACTATTAAAGCCTACATAATACATGTTTTATTTTCAGACAGCGAAAATGGTTGGGGAGATGGAACAACAAATGTACAACTCGTACGAGTCATTGAACCTTAAGGTGGATGAAAAGTTAAAGGAACTGTTTTCAAGTGTGAACACTATCTCCAGCACTGAAGGCGAATTAGAAAACTTTAGAGAATCTCTTAGATTGCTGTATCAAGAGATGCAAAATGAATAAACTGCATTCAAATGATTTAAACTTGGAACTAAAACTGTAGAAATTGACAACAATCAATTTTACTCGAAAATGTCTATCATCCAAAAAAGTCTGGCTTTGTTCTTGTAATTTTGTGTATTGTTTGTATCAGTAAAAGAATGGGATATGATTGAATTGTTTTTTTGTTGTTGTATGAACAGAATGACAGTTATCTTCAGCTGAGTAGCAACATTCCCCCCGTATATGGTATTTTGTGACTTGTCAAAATGGGAAGCAATGGCAGATGACAAATACAAAAAATGAGGTTAAATTTTAACAGTTGTAAGAAGCCTTTGTGGCAAAGAGTGAAAAGTCTCCTATACAATTCAACATTATTTGGTACTTTAACCCTTTACCAAACTTTAAATTTTCGACTGTCCCAAATTCAAAGAGTTTGCAGATGACTTTTTGAAATGAAATGAAATTGAAAAGTAATCATCTGATAGGGCAGAAAACTTTGAGAGCAATTTCTCATTTTCCCACAATGTTTTCAGAGGTGTCCGCAATAAACTGGTAAAATGTCGTTATTGGTTGGCAATGGATTAATTTGACCATAACCTCTAAGTCTATAAGACCCCCACTTTGACACCTTTGTTGAAGAAAACCTTTGTGAGAAAGGGATAAACTTCTCCTTATAGGCAATTTGTCCTATTATCACAATGGTTTCTTGCCAAAACATTTATTTTTTTTATGTTACTTTTCAGTGTCTGCTGTTGCTTCTATTTGAATTGATGCCCCTGCAAACAATTCAAGAATTTAGAAAGGAACTTCATGAACATTGAATGGCCATTCATGAACACAAAGCTGTTTTTAAACTTGTTCATGAATTCAAAGAACATGTTCATGAACAGCAAGAACAGGTTCATGGTGCGTGATGTTAATGAACCTGTGCTTGATGTTCATGAAAAAGTTCTTGAATTTCATGAAAAAGTTCTGTGTTCATGAATAGTCATTTAACACTCATGAACATACAATAAGTTCTTGAATTTTCAGCAAGGGTAACAAACTCTTTTGTAGGTGATATGGCTTACTAATAATATTTATTGTTGTCTCAATGACTGCTATTACTTTTAAGTTGAACAAGTCACATAATCCCATTAGAATGAAAGAGTTTAGAAATATACCGAGTCTCCATATAGGATTTTTTTATCCATCAAATCGGATAGCAACAGCAGATGAAATTAATGAAGTATGGAAAAAAAAATGGTTTTCTTTAAGGACAAGAAAACACATACATGTAGTCGAAAGGAAAAAGTACTTTTGAACAAATACTTTTGACAAATTATTTCTTCTATTGTAACAGTAGTTTACCATGTGTCTGTGAAAGAGAGAAAATATATCTCTTTTTTTGTAAGTGGTTAATAATTTTCAGGTGATTTCTACTCTTGTAACAGTTCCCTATGTCTCTATGGGTGAACAAATTCTTTTGAATCAGTGGTTTAGAATCGATTACAAACTGATCTGAATGGTTAATTTTATTAATGTTTCATCGGAAGTATTTTCATTTGAAATAAATTACATCAAATGCATTCATTATTTAAAAGTAATTTATACTAATCCACCACCTTATACTGAGAGCTGTTGAATGTTCAAAACCTAATTTCATGAAAAGAACTTTAACCCTTTACCAAACACCAACTTTTGGACTGTCCCAAATTGAAAACGTTTGCAGACAATATTTCAAAATGTGACGACTTTGAATAGGACAGAAAACATAGTGGGAAAAGGAGATATTGCTCATTAAGACAGTGCAATTTTTCCTTTTCCCACAATGTTTTCTAGAGTTGTCTGCAACAAACTGGTGAAATGTCATTGTTTGGTAATGGGTTAAGGGGAATAGAAATCTTCCTACACACCTCTTCTCTTAAATTTCTTATAAGTAAGAGTTGTTTTATGATGTGCAAGTTTTTCTTTTTCTCACATCAATTCCAAATGCAATGTGCTGCCAAGAAGTTTAAAGTCATACTTGATTGATAAATGCTTACAGTTCATTGTAACAAAAGGTTATTACGCTCATGATTTGAATGGCTTTTTCAGTCTTCAAGTGTCAAGAAATCATTCTCTTGATTAGACTAATTCTGTAACACTTCTACCAGAATGCCTCAGAAACAATTGTGACAAAGGAAGAACTTGCTAATGATGAGCAATTCTATTTTCACCTCAATGATTTTCTTCCAAGAAGCACACACAGATAAATAAGAAATTTATTATTGTCTGCTGCTATTGCTTTCAAATTGCACTGACCCAAAATGTTATAAGAGAAAATAGGGTGTTTTAACTTGCTGTCTACTATAAGGCGCCAATTCTTGTCTGGAGGTCATGAGGAGTTAACCCTTTCCCAAACACCAAATTTTAGCCTTTCCCAAATTTAAAGAGTTTGCAAACAACATTTCAAAATGTGATGAAATTGAAAAAGTAATCTTCTCTTAAGGCAGAAAACATCGTGGGAAAAGGAGAAATTGCTCGTAACGAGCAATTTCTCCTTTTCCCACCATGTTTTCCAGAGTCGTCAGCAACAAAGTGGTTAAATGTCATTACTGCTTTGTACAGGGTTAAGACATTTACCTCAGAGTTTGTCATATTCCCATATGTACTTGGCTGTGAACCTAGGGACATTCGTTTTATTGATACTTTATTGAACTTTATTTTCAAAATAGAATTAAATGTCAGAATGCCACCGAATATCAGGCAAGTTTAATGGCCTAATGCAAGTATGCACATAAAGAAAACTTTTCCACAACATGTACAACATTCACTGACTTTGATTTTGGATAAAGTTTTTCCCCATGGTATCCACTGTTTGTCACTTGTTTGTTATTGATAGGTAACCATTCTTTTGTCACAATATGATCATAAACCTTCTTTAGATCAAAACCGTTGATATTGACTTAGTTCTGCCTGGTTGCATTTAGAATCATATTCTTTCTCCAAGACTGCTTTTTTAACTAAAGACATTATGGTGACCCTCTGGTTATGGTTATAGACTGGCATTCACTTAGCCTCCCTTAACATTTGCCTTTGATTCTGTGCCTGCCTAAATTTTAATTTTAGTGCTTTGAACTTAAAACTAAGCGTTTACATGACAACTGAACCACAGTTGATGTGATGTAAAATACAACACAAAAACAAACTTGACCCTTGACAACATATTGCAAAGTAAAATTATGCAACAGAAGTGTATATGGTAACCTTTTAATGATCTCTTATCAATAGCTTTCAAATGGTTAAATGATAATACACTCCTAGTGGTTAGTCCACTGACCTTGAAATCACATGACCCCTCTCAATGTTGATTCAAATCACGGTGACGACATTTGGATTTTCATGCGAGGCAGTCTCCTGACTGACTTATGGAATGCCAATGGTTCTACCCAGCTTGACAAGCCCTTTTAGGAAGTTGAGTACAGAGTCTTCCATCATCATTTAGAGTCTGGCATCACAACATAACTGAAATAATGTTAATGGATTTTGAAACCCATACAAATATATTATAAACAGATAAGATAAATCACTATTGTGACATTTGCTGATTTTCCTTCAATTTGTTAATGAAGTGGTGTAAGCTGGTTATTTTTTTTAATTTTGAGTTATAGTCATATCTCTTGCAATGTTACACTCCACTATATTTGACCCTTCTATTCCTGACAGTAAGCAATGTCTTTGCTCATATTTTCACAATGGTTTTGATGCATTTTTACTGAAGCAATGTTTATGTCATATTTTGAATCTGACTGCTGTTGCTATCAATGCAGTTACAGCAGAACAGCTTTGAAATTTCTAATGATGAAATAGGAATTTACTCATGCTGATCTCTTATTCATCCTTTGTTAATTTGGTCTCAAACAACAGTACAACTCCTAATTGAAGAACTCAATTCTTCGTATTATAACTGCTATCACTACCTTATGCTGGTTTCATTGTTTTCTGTTGCTAGATTAGAAAATTGCTCAAATGACAAGCGATATATGCATTGATCTTTCACTTCACATACATAGACTGCTGATAAACAATAATAATAAAAATAAAGCAATTGGCAGTTTCTGTGGGAGTATGAGTTACATAACAATAACTTGTCACTGAGTACAGGTACCATGTCATGGTAAATGTTTCACTTGATTTCAGGGCAAAACATCAGCATTAGTCAAATGTTAATGATAGTTTCGAGTTTTCTTGAGTGCTATTTCTGACACTTTGAATTACTATTCCCAAAAAAAGTTTGTCTTCTAGAATAAAGGAATTATGAATAAGAAATAAGAAAATTTATTCCTGTTTAACCCTTATAGTGCTGGAACCCACTTTATGCTTATGCAAACAGGTTAGATCCAAGGCAGGTGCTAAGTAAATTGGTGGCAGGCCTATGATCTTATCTGTTTGCTACTTTTTTGTATCTTTTCTCATCAACATTAAACAGATATTTAAGGTTTTGGAAAGCAGACGACACAAAAATCTGTTTTTAGAAAATTACCCATTAGTCTAAGGGTAAAGTTGCTATCCTGAAAAAGTTTGGGTGAGCACTTTATTTCATGGATATCCTAGGCCCTTTTTCAATGGCCCAGCTTTCATTCAAATAAATAATAGAAGTGCAACAAGTATAAAAGGATGTGCAGGTTATAGAAATTGTTAGATGAGATACAGTAGTTTTGGCCACCATGGCGAAACTACTTCTGATAGCGTTTGCTCTAGGAATTGCGGGTAAGTTGTATTTTTCTTTTGTATGATTCAAACAGATTGTCTGATGAGAAAATATTTAATTGATGCTGTTTTTTTGTAAATGTGTCATGAAAAATATTTAAGAAAACTTTTGCAAAAATGTATTTGTTTCTGTAAGATGTCTTTTCTGAGAATCGTGTTGTTCATGTTTGTAAAGTAATACAAAAGATCTCCCTTTCTCTTCAAAGTTTCTGATGCTCTGTTTTCATGGTTTCTGATGATGAGTTTTTATTCATTGTTGTATAAATGCAAATCGTTTGTAGCAGATACTGTGCAGGTATCAATAGGTAAGATTAGTTAAGTTAAGATTTTTAATGATTTACCTAACATTGATTCTGGGTATGATTAAATTCATGAAATCATATCCGGACAACTTATTCAGGAACTACAGAATTAGATAAAATATCATGAAAAATGAGAGAAATTGTTGTTTTTTCCAAATGTTTTCGAAATCACTTATGTGTATTGACTGCTATTTAAGTTTCCTCCACCATGTTTTCTAAGGCATTCTATCCTCTTACCCATAGAGTTCAGTAGCGAGCATATAACTTTGGATAAATAGAACAGGACCCAAAAGCTGGTTCAGTCAACATTCTTTCTGATGTTTAATGAATTTAAATCATTAAATTGCTCAAATATTTATTCATTAACCAACACTAATTTATCATGTTCATGGAGGTAAACAGTTGGTTTCTTGGAAACATAGTTGGCAAAACTGACATCCTAATTGGGGAGTTTGAACAGGTAGACAGACTGCTGCAATACAACCAAAAACAAAAACCCTACTGAAAATAGTAGAAATAAAGAACATGTTTTAGGTAATTGACACAACCTCAAAAGCCCTCATAATTCCATATGTTATAAGTGTTAAATGATAAAACTCACTTTTATTTCAGGGTCCACAAAGACCTTTAAAGAGTTTGTGTATGACTATGAAACCCAGGTCATGTCGGGGCTCCCAGTGGGCTCTAAAATTTACTCCGGGCTTAAACTGTACACACGGGTACATTTCCAGATGGTTGGCGAGTTTGAAGCTAAATTGCAGGTAATTCACTTTAAAATCTTTCTACAATGTAAAAAAGGTACAGTTAACTTTACTAAGTCATTAACATAGAAAAGCCTTGATGCAAGCGATGGAGGATTTTCCATAATTTGGATTCTACATAAAGGTACTACCAAGGTAAACAACTTTTTAAGCAATGTGTTATGTCTTGTGTTGCATAAGACAAGTAGTTTGTCCTGTACTATCAAAGCTTAATTCCAGGTTACGAAGCAATACAATTAAAGATAACATGCCACCTGTGTATCTAGCATTTCAAATTCAATTGATTTTTTTTTCTATGATCACACTTGTAATGCAGAATGGTAGCAACTTTGCTATTTTCCTCATGGAATGGATTTCAAAAGCTTTTTGACAGACAATGTGTAAAAGCATTGTATACAAACAAAATTTAAAGAAGCAAATTCTTCTTTAGTTTGTTTTCCGAATTCATTTACCATTCGAGGGTTCAGTGCAAGACTATAGTAAGTGCTTCACAAACATGAAGCACTTACTATAGTATTACACTGATCCCTCGCATTGTGCTTTGCTTCAAAGTAAGTTCTTTATATCAATGATGGGAAAAAATCCTTTTTTTTTCCAAAAACCAAAAGGTTTAGATGTAAAGATGTTCAATAAGGAAAGGATTCAGAATGATTAAAAAATGTAATATAAGGTATTGAATATTTCTGTACCAGTTCCATGCAGCCTTGTGATTACATGTATTGAAATAATGTTCTGAAAAATGAGCACATAGTAAAACATATATATCAATGAATTCACTCATAGACCCTGTTTGATTGGCATCTTTCAGTTTAGAAACCCACGGTTATTCTGGATGAATAGCCCTATAAACAACAATGACCCAACAAGAGAAATGGTACCAAATGAGGCTTTCACAGAGCTTCTGGACACTGATGCTGTCAACATGAAAACATTTCTTGTTAAACCGGTTTCCTTCACGTAAGTTATCTAAGCAATTATTAATAAAAATTATTGGATACCCTCATCAGGAGTGGCAAAATCTGATTTTGATTTGGTTGTCTGTAAACGCCAAATCTTTTCCAGAACTTGTCTATTTAAATAAAAGTAAAGTTCAGTAGAAATTCACTTGCCTGTTAAGGCTTTTGGACAAGATTGGCAATACAAACAATTGATTTTGCCACCGCTGTTCATATGCCTTACTTTGATTCTGGGCGGACACCGCAGTGAGAAAACGTATCCATTTTAAAGTATGATTTATCGGCTAACATTTTCATCTCTTTAGAAATATATTCATTAGTTTACATTAATAACAGATCCTCATTATACCATGCACAAATTTCAGTTTGCTTACACATTATAATGTCCCTTACTAGACAAAATTGCACTAGAGAATGTCAGTACTTCTGCCCTGTAATTTGGTCTATGAAAACCTGTGTGATGCAAGCAGGTTCTCTGTTGGCTGCAAGTCAACTTAAAAACCATTTTTACAGCAAAAGATATAGACTGTAAATCTTGGTCATAACATAGTTTTTGAACCAGTTGTATAGACATGAACAGGAAAGAACTGAAACATTTGAAAATGTTGTTAGATCTCAAACATACGAATTTATGTCAAATAATGATATTTATCCTGTCTCGAATAATATTTTTGGAACGATGACAAGGTGCTATAAAAAAATGTTGATAAAAAAATTTTGATTCATGGCACTATCCCATATCATATGCAGTCATATGACGATTCATGCCGACTTAAGCATGTTGTTACATATCATATGACGTCATGTATACGTCATTCTCTACTTTATTTTTGTGTTTTGTTTTCAAATTATTTTGATTATAAGACTCTATAAAGATAACATGATAAATAGAATAGATAGTTGGTGTCATTGAATAAAAAAAGTTGTAGAGCTTCACTTCGGATCATTATCCAAATACCTTCAGCTTACCAGATTGTATTCCTACCCTTTGTCCTACAACATTTCTGATTCAAGACTCAAACCATCTATTCTCTGTATAAAACCTCTATTGTTTTCAGATATGTGCGAGGACAGGTGGAGAATGTAAAGACAGCTGGCCGTGACCCAGAGTGGTCTGTGAACATCAAGAAAGGCTTCCTCAGTATGATGGAACTCAACTTCAATGAGAGGCACTCTCTCGACCCCCAGGTTGAGGTCATGAAATCAGGCAGCAGACAGACTGTGTATCGGGTGTTTGAGGTGAGGGTTATATCCAATGTCTCTATCAATTAATCTGTAGTAACTCTTAGGAATTTGAGGATTTTGATTGTATTAATATGGCTTTAAAGGTGCTTTTCAATGATGTGAGCAAAATTGGAAGTCAAAAACTAATGTCTTTATAATTGCAGAACAACTGTACTATCATAAGATATACATTGCATAATAGTCACTGGAAGCAAATTAGATCATTTTTAAATCTTTAAAGTGTCTGGTTAGTACTGGTTAAGTATCCAGGAAGAAGAATTTAGAGTGATTAATTCAAGTTCTAAGAACTTGTTTCACAATTGACGTAAAATAAATAAGTTTAAACTAAACTAACAAATGAAACATTTGTATTATAGCCCAGCCTGACCGGTGACTGCGAGACCACATACAAAATGACAAAGAACCCTAAAGTGAAGGGTACCTACAGCATGGGTATGGTGAAAGTGAGGAACTTTGAAAACTGTAGAGAGAGAATCATGTATACAGCTGACATGTTGAATGGACCACCTTATGCAAACGGCAACCCTAATGTGGTAATGTATAATCCTGCTTATTATTGGACATTACCAACATTTTACCTCTTCCTTTAAATATATGCTATGTATATAAGAAGGTTAAAGGGGTCAATGTGTTCTGAAAAGAAGTTACTCTATTAAGATTTTTTTTTATCCTTACAATGATATTTAATAATGCCTGCACCAGACAGTGATCCAGTGATCATTTTGTGAATTCTAATATAGTAGTCATGGATCATTGCTTTCTAGCACAATTAGCTATATGGGAGTTTACAACAATTAACAATTACTTTCTTTTTTTCTGAGAACAGTGGAATCTGTCTTGAAATGCAAGTTTAAATTGGAGGTGGGTTTTTAAAGAAGCATCCTGTATAGAGAAATCTATGCCTAATCAGTCTGTGGCACAATAAACCTAAAAGACTGATGAAAGTGTTGAATTTTACTGGATTTTTATATTATGTTGGTCCTATAGCTAAGAATTAAGGCTAGTGATTATCACCTTACCACATGGGAAAAATCTTGTGATTTGTTAAAATAGAAGTTATCACCAGATGACAGAAAAAAGCCTTTTTGTTTTGAAATAGATCAGAAAACGTTTATTCTCAAGGAGAAAGAGCTTAGTTTAGGCAAATGCTCCTTGAATTTCAATGCCATAAATCTTAGTTCTCCTGTATGTTTAGCGGAATATTAAATTGTGAAATGATATTTCATAGTCTGTTTTCTGTACATTTCAGGCTGCTAACACATATACTGCCCAATCCATGGTGAGGTATGAAATCCGCGGCACACCTAAAAGTTTCCAGATTGTCAGTGCTGTTTGTGAGTCAATGTACGCCTTTGTGCCCATGACAGAGCCCAGAGGAAGGTTGATGACATTCACAAAGTAAGGAAATCATGCTTAAATCATTTGTATTCCTTACTACCTCATTTACCCATTCCCGTATATTGAGGCGTCAGTGCAAGACTATAGTTTGTGCTTTACACTTGTGAAGGACTTACTTACGTCTTGCTTTTAATCCTTGTAATCCTTGATAAGGGAGTGAAAACGTTTTTGTGAGCAAAAATGACTTATTACATTTTTTAAGTAATTTGTCACATCTATGTATACAGGTTTATTTATTCAAGTAAGATATCTTGACAGGATTCTGACTACTATGAGGTAAGATTCCTCAAAATGGGATATATTGCTCTATCAAGATCATTTATCTACTGTTTTTAGCTTAATTCAAAAACAATATTTTTTGTATTCAATGACACAAAATTATTATGATAGTAAGCAAATGAATTGTTCATTATACAAATGACACTGTATTGAAATCCTGGATAGCATTTGATTAACGGTTATCCCCTTACAAGACAATTGTTGTGGTTAAGCAATTGCAACATTTTTCTGTTTTCTCTAGAATACTGATTATCCCATCAAATGAACATAATTAAATTCTATCCAACTATTAATTTTCAGTCATTAAGTTTTAACTTTATGAAATGTTTCATTTGGCTTAGATTGCAGTCAACTTTGTATTACATATCATTTTAACATGCAAAAATCTCCAACCAGAGCTTTAACATTTACTTGCCATTCTATTTACAGCCAGAGAATGACTTTAGTTGAGACTAAAGAAACCATAGTCAGGGTTATCAGTGATCCAAGCTCCCCTTTCATGCACACAAGGCCCCTTCGAGCCTTGAAGGCACCAAGAGATGATAGCACAAGGACGACGCCGTATATGCTGGAAACCCCTGAGAGGGTAGAGCTTGTCCAAAAGGTACCTATACTTCTTATATGTGTTATGCACCTACAGCACAAGGGTTCAACACTAGACTATAGCAAGTGCTTCACAAACGTGAAGCACTTACTATAGTATTTGCTGAACCCTCAAGCAGTAGATTTAAGAAACTACCATAAGAAAAACAAATGGAGATATTCTTCATGTCAACAAGTAATCTCTCGTTTTTTTTGTCGTAATACCTGCTACACAGCCACTCAGGTAAAATAATGTATTTTCAGTAAGTCTACAAGTACATGTATCCAGTATTCAATTGACTACTAAGTAATGAAATGTTCACCTACTACATAGCACTATGATGTAGGCCTACATATCGAACATCTCTTAATGCCTTCAAAATAATGTCAATATTTTGATTAGGGGTTATAAAATATTTCTACAACACAGTTGTTCTTTATTTGCAGGCAATGAAAGCTCTTACAGGCATTGCCAAGATGAACACAGAAAGAGTAGAAGTCACTAGTGATGAATTCATCAAAGAGATTTGGAGGCTCTTCAGAGAAATGGACCAACAAGCCCTAACACAAGTTATGGAAGAGGCCATGAAGAAAACAACGTTGCCAAAAAATGCATGGTAAAGCTTGGCTTCAGATGGTTTTCTTTATGTTGAAAATGGCAATAATCACAGTCAAAGTAACAATATGTTCATGATTATCTGTGTTACTGGTATATTTATATCAATGATATGTGAAAAAACAAAGCTTTTATTGTTATAAAACAATGATTTGCTGCAAACTGTTTCAACCCTTTACCAAACATTAAATTTTCGACTGTCCCAAATTGAAAGAGTTTGCAGATGACATTTCAAAATGTGATGAAATTGGAAAAAAGTCTTCTTATAGAGTAGAAATCATTGTGGGAAAAGAAGAATTTGCTTGTTACAAGCAATTTCTCCTTTTCCAACAGTGTTTTCTAAATTCGTCTGCAACAAAGTGATTGAATGTCATTATTGTTTGTTAATGGGTTAAGGGCTTTTTCAAAATCAAGTAAATGGCATTTTATAGACAAGATTATTCTGTGTAACTATGTTATATTATCAAACCAAAATCAAAGAGTAATTCCCAGTTATTATTGTAATAAAAGATTATTGTCTGCTATTATTTCTCATTTAGATTTCTTTTTAAACATATTACCTATTGAACATTATGACACCTTTGATTTTGTTCAATAACACGCAAAATTGAATTCAAACTAACTGTTATATGTGTACATATGTTCATTCCATATTGACAGATTCACCTTTTAAGAGCTTTCTTTTTTCTGATGCAGTTATTTGTATAAGGTGTCATGCTTATATTTAGAGTTTTCTTAGAGATTAAATAACACTTTTCTTAATGTTATTTTTTGTTTCATACAGGAAAACAATGATAGATATTTTGCCTACTGTTGGTACATTTGAGTCATTTGATGTATTAATGAAGTGGATGGAAACTAACAAGCCAGAACCTGAAACCGCCATTATCACTTACATGGCCATATCAACAATACCAGAGCCTAATCTTCTTATTGTCAACAGATACATTGTAAGTTAACTTTACTTATTATTATTTTCACTGAATACAGTTAAAGAGGTACTGTGACAAAAAAGATTGATTTGAACAAAATGATATAAAAAAAGGCATTTTTTTATTACAATCCTTATTCGTCAACTTTTACACTACTTGAATGTTTTTCTAGTCTGTAATATATTGTTGATGACAAGTTATAATGAGTTATCCAAGAATTTATCCTTTGGTTTACCAAACGTTGGCTCATTTTACAATGTGACTTACAGACTGGACCAATTTTAAAGTAGCAATCATGAGCATGCAACAAATATTGCTTGTGTAAATTCACTCATATTTGAATTCATAACTGGTCAAAATTGAAAGCAACATCAGATGATAGAAAGTAGTGTGAAAAAAAGAATTCATATTCTTTGTATATTTTTTGGTAGCAAATGTGTAAGTAAAGTATTACGAAGTAGGAGGTAAAGATGATTGTCTACCAAATGCATAAGATATAACCATTCAGAATTAATTTCAGGACCACATCAAAAAGTACCAAATGGAACCAATAAACAGAAACATATGGACAACAGCTTGGTTGAGTTTTGGCTCCCTTGGCTTTAAGCTTAAGAAATGGAACAGAATGGTCATGGAAGGTAAGATAACATGTGATACATTCTTATTTAGCTTTGACATGCGATATTAGAAATGTTTTTTCTAGATTTACAATCTTACTTTAGATAATCTCCAAGAGGTAAAAACAATAGAAGTCTGAAAAGCAGTGATTTTTTTCTAAATTAAATCAATGGGTTTTTTGTCCAAAACTTAAAAATCAATGGGTTTTTTGTCCAAAACTTAAAAATCAATGGGTTTTTTGTCCAAAACTTAAAAATCAATGGGTTTTTCTATAGAAAAATGATTAAAATGAATGAAAGTAATGATCAAGTTTTTGGGAAATTTTATGAGAGTTTTTGGCCCAAAAATTATCACTGTGAAAAGTAATAGTTCTTGTATAATATTGTATAATATGACAAATGGACCTATTGTCTAGGAAATCTTCTATAATATCCTGTTGAAGGTGTTTAAAAAAGTGTTCAATGCAAGACTATAGTAAGCGTTTCAGATTGGTTAAGGACTAACTATAGTCTTGCAATAAACCCTCTTTATGATAAGTGTATTTACAGTTATGATTTAAAAGAGCAGTACGAAATTTTTCATAAAGTTTTGTTATACCTGTGAAGAGGCCATCTTTACTTTCGAGGTAAAGACTGTTTACCTTCGTAGTTGACATTCTATGGTCTTACCCTCAATTTTGTTTCTTTCTTCAAATACCTAGACTTATTTATTTTTCATAAACCACATACTGTTTAAAATGTAAATAACTCAATATTTGTTAATCCACATCATCATTATGCGGGCTAAAAGACCCTAGATGTTGATGCGCCTTAAAACACCATTCATTTATTCATTCATTCATTCATTCAAAGATCTAGAGGCTGAAATCAAGCTTCTTACACTGAAGAAGGAGGAAAGCAACATTATGGGGGTTCATCAAACCATGGAAAAGAGGATTGAAGAGTTGAGGAACAAAGTCACAGAGATTAGTAGGACGTATAACACTGTTAGAAAGGAAATGATTATGGCAAGTTGGCAGATTTTGTATCTTCTTTTTGCATAATTTAGATAATAGTAATGATAAATTGACAGATTTGGGTATTTTCTTTTTGCATATTTTAGATAATCATTTCTTTGATTGACTAAGAGGACAATTAAAAAATGTTTATTGGCAGGTGGTCAGAAAATTTGAGCTATCATATCTCACTTTCTTTTTATATTTGTTATTTCCTTTTAAAATTTCTATCTATTCTATATCAATCTTTTTCATATTCAAGTGTGATTTTGAAAACCATTGACAAAAGGATGCATTGTCCATTAGGAGCAATTTATCTTGTCACAGTGTCTAACTTCTGCATCAGATGTATGAACATGAGGAATGATGGAGAGAAACATTGAACAGGAAAGATTATTATTGTATGTAAAGAAGAAACAATAGTTTACACTTATAGTTCTGGAACAGAATTCATGCTTATGGAAACAGGTTAGATCCAGGCCAGCCGCCAAGTTAATTGGCAGCTGGCCTGTGATCTAACCTGTTTGCTACTCTGAGTATGTTTCCTCAACAAAATCAGGCAGATATTTAAGGTTTTTGAAAGCAGACGACACAAAAATATTTTTTAAGAAAATTACCCAGCACTATAAGGGTTAACTAACATGCTATATGATGTATAAATTATAGATGGTTGAAAACCTCTACAAGACAGAGAAGAAACCCTACAAAGTTCTTGCCCTCAAAGTGATCAACAATCTGGGTTTCACCCATTTCTTGCCATTCCTAGAGAAGCTAGCACTGGATAGGTCTAAGGGGATTGTAATGAGACAGGAAGCAATGGAATGCATCATGCGTTATGTCAGACAGAATGTCAACCTGGAACGGGTATTTCACTTTTTATCTTTATGAAAATAGCCCCCTGATTGAAAGGGATTATTTCTTGCATATTTTACTTTTTTCTCCAAGTGACTGAAATTCTTTGATTTTTTGTGCTTATTCAAATTGATTGGATCCAGGCCAGCGGATAAGTACATTTGCGGTTGGCTTGTGATCTGTTTGCTACACTGAGTATCTTTCCTCATTAAGAATAAAGCAGATCTTTAAGGTTTTGGAAAGCAGACAATACAAAAACCTTTTTTTAAAGAAAATTACTAGCATTCTAAGGATTTAGATTCTCGAATGTAAAAATATACATGATTCTTGAATGCTAAAGATTTCAGCTTCTTTTTTGCTAATAGTGTTAAGTTGCTGGATTCGAAAACATGAACTGCATATATGTATAAATCAATATTCCTCTTTTCAAATATTTCCATCCATTTCAAGGTCAGGCGTATGCTACTTCCAATCTACTTTGACTACACTGAGCCTGAAGAGTTAAGGCTGACAGCTTTCTACACAGTCGTGCAGGCCAGGCCATCTAAATCAGAGTTAGAGATGATTGCGAAATATCTGCATGATGAACCCAGCAGAAATGTGGGATCGTTTGTCTGGGACACTCTTGTGGTGTATTCCAACACATCAAGCACATGTGACTGTATCTACAGTCTGTAAGTAGTTAGCTGTTTGTGTCTATTACAAGTGTCCTCTAGCAGAGGTTAGGCTTTAGGACCAAAGGTTTTAGGGGCATCGGGGCCTATAAGAAGTCTTCCTTGTGAGTTTTTTATTAGTCCATATTTGACACAAGTACAATTTGTTGTCAGAAGTTGTATAAACATGTTTCACGATCAATATCAGATTAACAAGTTTAGCTATAATTCAAACATAATCTATAAAGTTAAACATAAAAATGCTCTTCCTAGTTAAGGACATAAAAAATTATTCTTTCCTTTTGTTTTGTTCACATTTATTGGACATTGAAACCATCAATGGCACACTTATGTATTTAGATGTCCATACAGCAAAAGTGTCAATTGGTTTTGCACTGCTACATTTTCGACCTGGACTTAAAGATGTAGTTAAATGCTATTTTTTTAATGTTATTATTTTTAATCAGTTCTTTGATGTATGGGTCTTCCTAAGATGAATTCAGAAAAAAAAAAGTTTCATTTTAAGTAATCAAAGGTTTGTCATTTTGGAAAGTGTTCAAACTGTTTATTTCTGAATATATATTTCTCAATTTGATTTCTTGTTTGTTTTAGTGTCCACAATGCAACTCTTGCTCTCAGATATGCTGCGAGACCAGAAGAGAATTTCAGATATTCCTCCCTGTATGTTAATCGATACTTTGATGGTGAGTAAAATTTGTTTTAAAGTTATGATTTATAAAGTTTATGTTTTAAGGCAATTGTGGTACATGATAATTGATGTAATTAGAGCAACAAAATACTCATAAAATTATTGCTAATCGATTGGTATTTTAAGCATTAAACTGTGAGTATGATTACAAAATAGAAGGTGGGCGACAGTAGTGCAGTGGTTAGAGCGTCGGCCTCTTGTACTGAGGGTCCTGTGTTCGATCCCTGTAAGGCCAGGAGAAATATTGCTTGGACTAACCCAAAAATTGGCATGGGTACTGGTTTAATATCCCTGAAGCAATCATCAAAAAATATGGAGTCATGACATTGAACTGCATTGCCACACAGTTCAACATTGAATAATGGATAAACGTTAATTTCTTATAATTTATAAGATTCTCGTAAAAAATATTTGTATTGGTTGATTACTCACTCACTGCTTTAATGATATAGTGCTTGGTCAACAGTTTGTTTTGTTTATAGGAAATAATTTTCAAAGTGAATCATTACTTGCGCATATATTATAACAAGCAAAGTTCCAAGTAATGATCTCGAGGGGAGTATTTCCCAAGAAACAAAACAAACTTTTGATTAAATCAATATATTACATATACTTTCAAAATGTCAAACATACCATTAAAAGATAATTTGTGTTAAGGCTGCATCATATGTCAATCACAATAAATTCACCTATTGACACATGCATCACGCATTGGAGCACAAGCTACATTTATTAGTTTACAGTAGACAGGGAATTCCAAACCTTAGGATTTGAAATTTGTTCTAAATGCATGCATATCATTGACAAGTGTCAGGGTGTCGGCATTAGGATCTGAGGGTCCTGGATTTGAATCTCAGCCGTATCCTCGGAATTTTTCTTGAGCTGAATATGCATCCAATGTGAGGGAATAAACCAATGCACTGTGATGGCCGGTTTATCACTCAGTGATGGGTAAGCAATTGTGAAAGTCACTTGAATATGCCTAGCATAGATATGAGACTAAGAACCCTAGCTTTACCTTTTCATTATAACCACTGGCTATGGCTCATTCTACTTCGCATAGTAAGGGGCAAAAACAGGGAAACAAGAATTTTCATGATTGTCATTGCTAATTATTTCTCAGTAAGAGATTTATTTTTCTATTCAAACTGTATAAATCCTTGCCAAACATGTAATATAAAGATTTATTTCACAGAGGTACGCAGACAAGGTTACAGAACAACTACCGGATTATTCTTCTCAAACAAGGAAAGGTTTCCAACAACATTTGCCACATACACAGAAATGACCATCAATGGCAGAACATTCTGGTTAAATGGGGTAAATGATTTCTGTTACAATATCTTTTTTTTTTTGTATCAGTCCATTCCCTCACATAAGAGTATATGACTTGTCCAAAATGTATCTGCACACAATTAAATTCAATGTAAGTTGAATTACACTGCCATTTTCTAAAAGAATAGAAATTGGAACCAAATGAAAAAGTTGCTTATCTTGAGCAATTTAGTCAGAGTGTTTTCTTAAGCTTTCTGATGGAACTGTGGTAGAAATGGTATGTTTGAGGGAGTGAGATACACATGCATGTAGCTATTGTTTGTGAACATAAACAAAGTGGAAAATTTATTTCTTGTTTTGTAGAGGTCTCATGCAAGAAACTAAATAGTGAAAAAATTGCCCATTGACAGTTTAATTAATCAAAGCACTGATAGCGCTACAGGACTAAGGTGCGTTTAAAGTAAAGCAAGATGATTGAGGATACATTTGAAAATTTCTTTGGGCAACATTTCATGGAAAATAGCTTCTCCTTTTACCACCATTACTATAATTATTATTTTTGTGAACAGAGACTGAACGATAGTCTATTTTTCGAACATCTGGACATTTTACGATTTCCCATGAAGCAACAGTTATAATAATATAGAGCAAAACAAAGCGAGTAAATCCGGACTACATTCCTAGTCCTAAGAAGGTATTAGTTCGCACAGTGAAGGCGGATGTTTAATGAGTAATTGGGGTCAGACCGCTGTTTGTGTATCAATAAATTGTCGTCCCTCAAATAGTGGTATGAAATTCAATGGATGTACCCTTAGTCCAAAACTTTGTGATATAATTCAAAGGTTTGATCACAGAATAAAGTAAAGCCATTGCTTTTATTAAGAACTTGCTATGATGTTACATTGATGCCATGGTATGAAATTACCATGATTTCAATAAAGCCAAATTTTCCTTTATAGTTTGAGTTCCGAGGCCGAGGTATTGACACCATTTATGAGAGTTTCTACAAGAGCCCCAAGTTTGATGCTTTGAAGAAAATGCTGAGTCCCAAGTTTAAGAGGAGCATTTCCGATGCTGAAGAATACATGGAAAACATAAGAGAAAAGGTACTTTAATTAAACTAATACATTCTAGAAAATGGTTTCATTGGTTTTTGCTTGAATCTACCACAGACTTCTTTCTGATTATTTTAGAGGAAAAATTGCTTGTATAAGTAATCTATCCTTTTTACAGTAATAATCTGTTCTATCATAGGATTATCCTCCAGTATTCTTTCACTTATCAACTGCAAGCCCGTACATAGTTTTGGACAGGTAAAAGAATATGTGTGGTAGCCTGTGTCTAACATATTAACACATATATATCTTTCAAATATTGTCAAAGCTTTTTAGTCTTATATTATTTGTATTTCTGCAATGATTGCTAAGTAGTGCATATTTCTATGTTGTATTTTTTAGATCAATGTTAAGCCAAGAAATCCAGTCATTCCCGAGGGGACCCTGGTATTTAGATTTCTGGACCAAATTGTTTACTACTTTGATATAGAACCATCCCTAGATTTGAACAGAGACACCCTTTCCAAAGGTACTTGTGTTGTAAATTAAATCTCTTACCTTAACCCTTTACCAAACGCCAAATTTTCAACTGTCCCAAATTGAAAAAGTTTGCAGACGACATTTCAAAATGTGATGAAATTGGAAAGTTATCTTCTGATAGACATAGACATAGACACATTTTGATTGACATAAGTTAGTACAATTCAATTCAATTCAAAATTTTATTGTATAATAAGGCCACCGACCCATACACAAAAATGAAACATAGATACAATACATTTTATACAGATATACATGTGTAAGAGGCTAAAAGAATATAACAGATCTAAAGGCATTGTTTTTACTTACATCTCTTGCTCTTTCATATAGATTTCTCTTTTTTTAAATGCATAAAATGAAAACATTGCTAGGTTACAGATAACAGTATCATTTTTAGATTCCATAATATTATAAAAAGACATATATCATTTGTGAAAATCAGATATTTTTTGTCAATATATTTTTGGCGCAACTCTTCGTACAAAGATAGTACAGCCTCTAGTCATATACAATATACATATTTACAATTACTTTTCATAACATGTTGCTGTCATCTCAAAAAAGAAAAAAAAAAAAAAATAATATATAATAACCGCCATGGAAGAAAGATTTTTCGTAAAATGAAACTGAGAATAAGCATGATGTACCTGTATAAAAGTTAACTATTAATCAGTAATTATGGAATCATTTGATAGAGTGGAAAACATGGGAAAAGGAGAAATTGCTCATTGCAAGCAATTTCTCCTTTCCCATCATATTTTCTAGAGTTGTCTGAAACAATGTGGTAAAATATTGTTATTGTTTGGTAATGGATTAAATGAAACTTATTGCATGTTCTTTTTGAGTAATTGTTTTAAAAGGCCTGTAGCAGATGAAGTTTGAACCCATGGTAATATAAGATGGCCTTGTTTGAGGCTGACTATTTCAACTTTGATAAGAATGTTCATTTAATCTTCAAACCTCCAATTCTTAATGCCTCCAATTGCTAATGTAAAATTTAGGCTTGCTTACACTCTGGAATGTCAAATTGCTCAGATTGATGATCAGGGTAGCGTTTTACTTAGCAATTTACAATAAGAGTTTGTGTATGATCAAAACAACCTTCTCCCTTATTTCAATATTGAGATAAGCAGTATTGCAAAGTAACACATCATTGGAAGCATCTCTCTGAGACGCTTCCAATGAAGTGTCATATTTCCATGTTGTATGATAATTAATGGTGTTTTACATATTGTTTTATTTGTGCAAATATTTTTCAGTTGTTTAGTAAAACAGCACAGGACCAATGACATATCTTATCTCTTCATGTTTATTACATTATTATCCATCACCATGGTCAGCGGTTAAGGTGTTCACTTCAGGACGTGGAGGTGAAAGTTCGAGTCCCACAGGATGTGTTTGTCCGGAGAATGTTTCTCATGGGACTTGTTTCAAAACGGCCTGTTTGTGAGGCGCAAGCTATTTAAATTTAATGATTACGGACTTAAATCCGCTTGGCGCCTGGCATGGGGATAGAAGTTGGTAGGTACTTGGGATAATCAGTGAAAAGTGTCTCATAAGCCAATCTGGCTACCCCTTGCAATAGGGTTGACACTATAATAAACAAAACCTTTTTTTACAGAAACCCCTGATCAGCAGATAGCCATTATTCAGACAAAGGTTCTTAAAGCCCTACCCAAAATGGTGAACGTAATAAGCATCATGAGCAAGTTCTTCAACACAGAACGCTCTTTCTATTTTCCCCTGATCCGCACTGCCATGCCTACGGAGATGGGTCTACCTGTTTACACAACCTTCGACTGGCTGGGAGCCTTCAGGAACCAGGGGCAAATTACCATGAAGCCTAACACACCCCAACATGATGAGAGGTCTCTGTATAACATGTTCAACATAATGTTCAACTTCAAACCAAGGTGAGACTGATTATCTTTTCTTAACTTCTGTATGATTGAATTCTGTTACTGTTTACAGAAAATGTACACTTTAGGATTTAAATAAATTTAAGATTGAATACCATTTTATACTTATTTGGCACTACCATAGGGTATTGTGAAAAACATGCATACCAAACATTGTATAACAAGTTCTTACAATTCAAATTCATCACTCTTAGAATACGTATAGGCTAGACATTTTATAACTTTTTGATGGTTTAATGCTTCTTTTTAAAGTTTCTTTTCAAAAGTCTTTGAACCTCCATAGCATATGGTGTCATCAAGTGAAGTGGTCCAGGTCGTTTTTTGAAAGGTATTATACACTGCCCAATACAAAATTTTTGATAAAATTTTTTGAGAAGATGCAATTACCATACTTAGGTACCATCTGATGCAAGTTTTTATTGTGTATACATTCTTTCCTGATTTCTTAATGTCAAGATGATTAAAATTCGGTTTTTTGGGTAAGATGCTTGTGCGTCTTTTGATGAATAACTTTAAAGATATGCCATCTTTATCATGCAATCTTACAATTTTAGTGGATTTGTGCAGACTGAAACCAGCATGAATGTAGATATGCGATACTATCGATCAGGAACCACCACCAAAATCAGGGTTTATCTGGACACAGCATGGACTGTAGCCATGAAGGGAGACTTCACCAAGTCAAAATTTCACATGAAGATAACAGATATGGTAATTGCTAAAACTCGTTTAGACTGAGATTCTATTAGAAATGTCTGTATTTATTTCAATGCCATCAAACATGAATGAAGCAAGCACTTGGAGGATGAATCATGTACACTCAACCTTGTGTTAAGAGGCCAGCCTATGGGACAGAGCAAATTGGCTGTTTAAGACAGGTTGGCTGCTTAACACAAATTGAATTACACTATAAATCTAACAATGGGACTTTCTGTAGTGGCTGTTTAAGGCAAGTTGGCTGCTTAAAAGGGTGGCTGCTTAACACAAGTTAGACTGTATTATTTATAAGATAACAAGCAGATACACCATTAACCAAAATAGTGCTGGAACCGACTTCATGATTATGCTTACAGATTAGTTCAAGGGTCAGCCGCCAAGTGGGCCTGACGCTTGTTTAACACACCCAGCAGTTATCACTACTCAGCACTTTCCTCTATATGTATGTGCCTGCAACACACGCAGCAGTTATCATTACTCAACACTTTCCTCTATATGTATGTGCCTGCAACACACCCAGCAGTTATCATTACTCAGCATTTTCCTCTATATGTATTTGCCTGCAACACACGCAGCAGTTATCATTACTCAACACTTTCCTCTATATGTATGTGCCTGCAACACACGCAGCAGTTATCATTACTCAGCACTTTCCTCTATATGTATGTGCCTGCAACACACACAGCAGTTATCATTACTCAGCACTTTCCTCTATATGTATGTGCCTGCAACACACGCAGCAGTTATCATTACTCAGTACTTTCCTCTATATGTATGTGCCTGCAACACACGCAGCAGTTATCATTACTCAGCACTTTCCTCTATATGTATGTGCCTGCAACACACCCAGCAGTTATCATTACTCAACACTTTCCTCTATATGTATGTGCCTGCAACACACGCAGCAGTCATCATTACTCAACACTTTCCTCTATGTGTATGTGCCTGCAACCCACGCAGCAGTTATCATTACTCAACACTTTCCTCTATATGTATGTGCCTGCAACACATGCAGCAGTTATCATTACTCAACACTTTCCTCTATATGTATGTGCCTGCAACACACGCAGCAGTTATCATTACTCAAAACTTTCCTCTATATGTATGTGCCTGCAACACGTGCAGCAGTTATCATTACTCAACACTTTCCTCTATATGTATGTGCCTGCAACACACCCAGCAGTTATCATTACTCAACACTTTCCTATATATATTTGTGCCTGCAACACACCCAGCAGTGATCATTACTCAACACTTTCCTCTATATGTATGTGCCTGCAACACACCCAGCAGTTATCATTACTCAACACATTCCTCTATGTGTATGTGCCTGCAACACACGCAGCAGTTATCATTACTCAACATTTTCCTCTATATGTATATGCCTGCAACACACCAAGCAGTCATCATTACTCAACACTTTCCTCTATATGCATGTGCCTGCAACACACGCAGCAGTCATCATTACTCAACACTTTCCTCTATATGTATGTGCCTGCAACACACCCAGCAGTTATCATTACTCAACACGTTCCTCTATATGTATGTGCCTGCAACACACCCAGCAGTTATCATTACTCGACACGTTCCTCTATATGTATGTGCCTGCAACACACGCAGCAGTTATCATTACTCAACACTTTCCTCTATATGTATGTGCCGGCAGCAACACAATTCATTATTACAAGACAAGATATGGGCCGCGTCACACGAAAAGGGGCACTCGGAAATATATAAAAACTGCTGACTCGGCTCTTTCTTAGCGCTATTATTCCAGCATCTAGTCACGACAGTTATCATTTGTATTTATTTAAAGGTAGAACTTGAAGTCCTCCAAGATGGCAAACAGTGTAACCCCAGACCAGCTGGTCTGGGGCTACACTGTTTGCTATGTCGAAGTGCCCCTTTTGCCGTGACGTGGCCCATATTTCTTCTTATGATCTATCGCTTTCTTTGAGACATTGGTTTCTGTCTTAAATCATCCAGAAAGTCTTATTTCATATACTCTGAAATTATCATCATGTATGATAATATGACGACTGTCCGTAAACTGACAAAGCTTTAATTAGTTTCCATGCAGAATGACATAATAAACATATGTCAACCAATCAAATTCTTGTTGTTCCTGTGCAGAAGTACATTATATGCATGAATGGTTTTCTATTGACCAATTAAACTCTTGTGTTATGCTAACTAACTGAATTTAGGAAATCTCACAAAATGATGCCCAAATGTGCTGTACATTAGTTTAAAAATGTTTCTTTTTTTATCTTATTGCAGAGACAAGAAATGCCCTTTTCCTTTGAGGCTTACTCGGAGACCTTTTTCTACTGGATACCCTTCAAGGCATCGGAGTACCCCAAACCCATAAATAAAAGGGAACTTCTTATCACTGCCAACTCACAGATGGAGATAGTAAGTTTTCTTGCCTTTCTTTCATTCAATCAAATCGAGGGTTCATTGCAAGACTATAGTAAGTGCTTCAAAAACATGAAGCACTTACTATAGTATTGCAATGAAACCTCAAAATAGAAATGCAGATTCGTATGTTCTTTATGTTTAGGTGACTTTTGTGTTTTGGTTTGTACCTTTTGATATATAACTTGTTGTTTGTGCCAACTTTGTATGTGTACAGTTGAAATAAACATTATAATGAAAACCTTTGAATTATTAGCAAATTGTCTTTTTGTGAACAAGAACTTCAAAGCTATCTTCATCACTTGTAGTGTTTAAATTGTTGCTGCAATTGGCAGAATTGCTCAGTTATATTTGTAAATAGCAAAATTGCTCAGTTATATCTTTATCACAGTAATTCCCAAATGTTAAGAATGTCAGGAATGAATTAAGAGCTAAATTGACACATACACTTAACTTGAATGAGTAAACACCATCCTCATGCACAAAGTATATTAATATCCTACAAAATTTTCACTTCACTGCATGTATGGCCTAAATCTGCACCTTTTAATGCATATGGGGTATAATTATCAACCCATTACCAAACAATAACGACATTTAACCTTTTTGTTGCATACATCTCTGGAAAACACTCTGGGAAAAGGAGAAATTGCTCTTAACAAGCAATTTCTCCTTTTCCCACAATTTTCTGCACTATCAGAAGATAAATTTCCCATTTCATCACATTTTGAAATGTTGTCTGCAAACTCTTTCAATTTTGGAAAGTCGAAAACTTGGCGTTTGGGAAAGGGTTAAACAGTCTGACTGTCTTTCTTTGCTGAATTTCAGTACTCCTATGAGGTTGGAAGAGACTTCTTTGGATTTAAGTTCACATTCGAGGGTCATTGGACACGACCTAAATCTGCCAATGTTGAACAATTCCCCATGTGTGGTAAACGGACACTGTATGTCAAGTTTGATCCAATGCTCTCTAAAGAATGGGAATTCTATGCCCAGCATACTAAAGGTAAGATTTTAAAAAAAAAATATCTCTTTGTTATACAATTACTTTCTTGTAACTGAAATTACATTTGACAGGTTCATAGAACAATTAAATAGTAATCAGCTTAAAATTACAGTTTCTTAAGAGAATTGAGCCATTTTAATGAGATATCTCCATTAGATCCATATCTTCAATCCTATAACACAAGAAATGTAAATTCAAAACTATGCCCTGTTGGGCACTCTTAACATGCTATTTGTAGAATTCAGGTATCTTGTATGTATTACTTATAGATAGAAAATTTTATGAACTAAAAACCTATATTTCAGAGTTTGTTAAAGATGGGTTAGAGGTTGAAGAGCAGGAAAGCTGGATATCGGGCATGTTTAGCTCCCTTTTCTCATCAAAAGATCAAGAAAGAAAACCACAGGATCCTAAGGAAAGAACGCCTTATACAAGAGAGTATGTTGCTTTAAACCTTATTCTGTTAGAGTTCAGTCAATTTATCCAAGATTGCTGTTGTAAAGTTTGTGAAAGTTTTATACAAGTTTGATAGGCTGGGCATTTTTTTAAAGAATATATGTGGGTTTATGTCAGATATAATTAGATTATATCCAAACAGTTTTTTGCAGCGTTGAATTGAATCAATTATGAGAAAGAGGAAATTCTTATGGTAGAAAAGTTCTACTATTGTTACATTGGTTTATTTTGCTGCAAATGTATTGAAGTAGATCATTATGTAGTACCTCACATAATGGGTTAAATCTATCTTGTTTCCAACTTTCAGACCTGTTGAACCATTTATTGACTTGAAGGAAAAAGACCTTACAGTTGGGTATCTGGAGGGTAGATTTGTTAACGACACCAAATTGCTCACCTCAGGCCTTAAGTGTGGATTCGTCATCACCATAACTAGACCTGGATTGACTCCAGGTTACAAGACACAGTTCACTACCTTTTATCAGATGGACTACAGGGGACTGAATTTCTACTACACCATGGATCTGACTCACTTCTCACACGAGACACCTAAACAACCATGGAAGGTATGGATTAACCCTTTACCAAACAATAACGGCATTTGACCACTCTGTTGCAGATGACTCTGGAAAAAATTGTGGGAAAAGGAGAAATTGCTCATAACGAGCAATTTTTCCTTTTCCCACAATGTTTTCTGCACTAACAGGAGATTGTTTTTTAATTCCATTGCATTTTGAAATGTCATCTGCAAACTCTTTCAATGAGGGGCAGTTGAAAATTTGGCATTTGAGGAAGGGGTTAACTCAACCCCCTTATGTGGCAATTTGTACCTGGTTCAAATTGAAAACAACAGCAGATGACAAAAAGATTGTCATTGACATCGTTTCATCTTAGATGTGAAAGCTATCATTGTGTAATGTTTGCAGATTGTTTATGCAAATTTGGGAACTGAATGCATAGTTATGGAAAACATGTGGGTATAAAAATAGATAACACAACTGATCAAAGGGCAGCAGTGTTTTTCACTGATTGGATGTGATTGTGTCTTTAAAGGATTTATTTGCTAGGCTTGTTACATTGATGGTAGGGTAGGTTTTGGAAAGCAGACAACAAAAAAGTCTATTTTTAGAATATTACCCAGCATTCTAAGGGTTAAGGATAAGCAAGACATCAATCAATCCTATGGAGGTGTTATTATGATACTTTCACACAACATGTTAGGATTCAGGGTTATTCCTTAAAGTCAGACTGATTTCGATATTCTTTGACTCAAAGCTAGTCATTGACTGAGAAAGGCATTGATTGAATCATATTTTCAAAGGCATTTTCATACATAAAAACTTTTCTTTCCTTTCAGATGTTGACCACAATGAAAATGTCCCTACCAAACAGAGTTACTGAACCTTCCTTTCTACTGGACAATGAATACCAGAGACAAGTAGAGGACCAAATCAACCGTGAAGTGGACAGAAGTGAGAGAGACCTAGTAGATGGGTTTGATTTCAACTATTACATCATGGTCAACTCTGTTAAACAGTTCATGCTCTCCGAGTTAAGAGATCATCAACGAGTAGGAATCCATGAATTGATCAACCATGTACTGGAACAGTCCGTCAGCACTCAGCTTGAGAAGGTAGAAATGCTGGTTCAGGATCAGAGGAGGATTGAACATGAGGCAAGATCTCTCCTAGACAGACCTATTGATCTGGAGGGAATTGACAGCATCTTTACTGATTTTGAGAGAATGATAGAGTTTGTAGAAATGATATGGCATAAGGTTGAAGGACTTTTTGCCACAATCCAAAGCCCAGAGAAACCTGAGGAATCCATCATGGTGCAATATCTCTTGATTAGCCAGACAAATACCCTAAACGAGCTTGAGAGATTCCTGAGAAATCTGAAAGTCATAGTAAGCCCAGAGAGATATGCAGCCATTCACATTAGATTTGAAACACTGTATGAAAAGCTCTACAAATACACCAAGGAGCAGTTAAAATTATCCCTAGAGAAGCAACCTGTTGAGAAACGGAGAGCAGGCATGGACATTGAACCTCTACAGGTCAACATACACACACATCTCATTGATGTAGAGAAGAAACTAACAGCTGTCTTGGATAAAACCATCCAGCCACTTAGTGAGCACTATGAAACTACACCATTCAGGGCAATCCCAGAACTTAAACAGGTGGTTGCATTGTGCCAAGAGGTTTTATTAGCAATGAACAGGCATCTTGAAAGTGATCCTGTCATAGATAAGATGTTGAGAGCAAAGATCGCTGAAGTATTGCTGCAATTGACCCAGGTGATGCAGGTCATTGATAGCAGAGTCGGATGGATCAAGGAAGTAACAGTACCAAGTACCCTGCAAGAAAAGGAACACTTGTTAGAAATCAGACGACAATGTGAAAGTCTTGTTGAAGCATATGCAACTAGAGTTTTACTTGCTGCAAATATTGAAAAAGAAAGGAAATACTTACTCCCTTCTATGACACAAGAAATGCAGGAAGATATCAGAGCATTAAACTCTATTACTATCAGACATCTACAGATTATTGAAATGTTGAACAGATCACCAGCTGAGCAACTCACCATACCAAGGCTTCAGGAATTGGTTGACAAAGTAACAGAAGTAAACACTGACCTCAAGAAAATTATAAAGAAGGAACTCTTCAACCCAACCACAATACTGAAACTGAACCCTGTGGTGATAAAATGTGGAAGGATGTTGTCAGAGCAATTAGAAATATATGAGAGACTATGTTACCTGCTTGATGCCAAGTTCCAGCTTGATGCTGCCTATAACAGGGACGTTGATAGTGTGCAGACCCTCAGGAGAGTTGTCTGGACACTCATGGATGATACTTACAAACTGATAAGCCAGGCCTACAAAGAGTTCCAGAAGACACCAAGTGATTATGTAATGACCATGATGAGAGAGCACAGAGACAAGCGAACCCCCTCACTTTCTGCCTTGGTCAAACAATCTGTGGCTGTAAGTTGTACATGGCATAGCTTATTTTCTTATTTGATTAAACAGTGTATTAGAACATAAACAAATGATAACTGATTTCAGTGTATTTGTTAAAGAAAATTTGAGTTAAAGAAGTGCTCTAAAGTGTTCTTTTACTTATCTAAGGATTTAGTTTTAGTTTAAGTAGGCTAAATCCTCAAGCATTAAGCATCACATTCATTTTGACAAAGGATGCAGGACTCGTCTTGAACCCTTTCTACATGGAAGCTCACTATGATTCATCTGCTGCAGAATTGTTTTTAAAAACTACTGTGATATAAAAAAAAAATACCCTAGAAAGCAATTTATTAATTTATTTATTATCATAAGGGTTCTTCTCAATATCATAGAGAAAATGTGTCTGTGTATGCTTTTTTTGTAAGCTATCGCTTTTGATTAGAGTAATCACAATGTTCAACATGGGAAAATTAAAAAAAAGAAAAAGAATAAAAACTCAATTATTGCATCTATTCAACATTTTGCATTTTTTTCTATAAAAAACAAAAGCATTAAAAAAGATAATAATTGATAGTTTTATGAAATGTATGCATATCAAATGATTGTATAAGAGCTAGAACTTTTTCTGCGTAATTCACAATTTTTCAGTTTTTTTATGTTTAATCCAATCCATGCAAGAATCGTAAATTAAATGTAGCTTCTGTCAAAAATATAGTTAGATATCACATCAAGAAATTGCATAAAGTTATATCGTTCTTAAATATTTACTAAGTGTGAATCTTTTCATTATACACTTTTTTCAGATTGATGGGCTGCACCTTCATATGAAGTCTCAGATTGGACAGCTGATCAGAGACCTGACAGGGGAACTAGTGCACATTGATGACAGACAACCAATGCATCCATTGCACCATCAACTAGAACTGAAGGAACATCTATACAGGCTTCTCAATAGCGCTTCACTACTTCAGGTACTAGATCAACATTTTAGAATATGATTTTATATCTACTGAATATTTGCTTGACCATGCAGAAAAGAAAGAAAACATTGTGGCGTAAAGGAAATGCTGCTCCTGGGCGAAAAGGAAATGCTGCTCATGATAAACAATTTTTTTTTTTAGTTTAACACATTGGTTTCTGCAGTTTCCTGCTGCAGATGATGTATCAATTCCTCCATCTTTATAGAAATGAGTCAACAAGCTTCATCTTTAACCCTAATAGTGCTGGAACCGACTTCATGCTTATGCAATCAAGTTAGATCCAAGTAAATTGGCAGCTGGCCTGTGATCTAACCTGTTTGCTACTCTTGATATCTTTCCTCAACAAAATTAAGCAGATATTTTTAAAGGTTTTGAAAAGCAAACAATACAAAAATCTTTCATTTAGAAAATTACCCAGCACTTTAAGGGTTAAATTGTTGGGTATTTTTACAAATGGATTTCTCTGTCTATTACATCACATTATAACCCAAGACACTTTAAGGGTTAATAATTCGCATTCTTTTCACAGTCAAACTGTGAAGAACTTGGTAGAATGTTAACAGATGCGCTCACACGACATCCATCCAGCGAAAGCCTACAGGAGCTTCATGCTTCTCTCGAGAAACGGCTAGCGAAGATAATCAATGACATACAGTCTGTGGAACATGAACTCAAGACCAAGACTTCCAGTGATCCAGCCTTACTACCATCTTTACAGGTAAACTAGTATATATCAACCCATTACCAAACGATAACGACATTTGACCAGTTTGTTACAGACAACTCTGGAAAACATTGTGTGAAAAAGGAGAAATTGCTCTTAATGAGCAATTTCTCCTTTTTCCACAATGTTTTCTGCCCTATCAGAAGATTATTCTCCAATTTCATTACATTTTGAAATGTAGTCTGCAAACTCTTTCAATTTGGGACATACTAAAATTTGGTGTTTGGTAAAGGGTTCATGATCTTACATCATGTAACAAAGGGAAATGGAAATTGCTGCTTAAATCTATTGATTTGCATCAGAACATGTCAGGACCTTTTGTTTGTTTTATCCTATATTTGTATCACATCACAGGTATTGCAATTACATTTTAATGTCAAGGTCATAACCAATGGAGGAAGACCTCAAGATAATTGCATACAAGGTTCAATAAAGCTAGGTCGAGCAGCTTACATTATGTGAGTCAGGTGGTAAAGTAACGTTAATGATTATCGAAACTGATGGTGGGCTTTGAGCACACCGACTAGAGGTCTTGTGATTTTAAGCTCAGTACATGTATTCTGAGTTCTGGGCTTTTGAGACCAATCTTTAACAATAGAAAAAGTGATGCCTCACCCCCAGATCTATGTTTATATCCGGTAGTATGTAACAAAGTCAAGGGTTTCTTGGTGAAGATTGAATTCACTTATTTTGCTCACCGTAAATTTGTAACTCAACAGAATTAAAAGCAATAACAGACAATAATTATTGACTTCAACCCTTTACCAAAAGCCAAATATTTGACTGTCTCAACTTGAAAGAGTTTGTGAACGATATTTCAAATTGTGATGAAATTAAAAAGCAATCTTCTGATAGGGCAGAAAACATTGGTGGGAAAAGGAGAAATTGCTCATTAAGAGCAATTTCTCCTTTTCTCAATATGTTTTCCAAAGTTGACTGCAACAAACCAGTCAAATGTTGTTTTTGTTTGGTAATGGGTTAAGAAACTACATTTCATTTGAGATATTAGGTAGAGATCATTGTGACCAAACTTTGAGCTTTTTCTCCTTTTACCACAGCAGTTAGAGGTCAAAGTGAGCCATTATAAAGCACAAGGATTTAGTTATCCTGGGTTCAGTGCAATGTATTTTTTTGACCCAAGGATAACTTGAAGAACTTTTTTAACATTTATGAATGAATTAAACTCTACGTGCACACAAGTTTGATGTTAATTGCATTTCAGAGTCTACAACAAATCAAAGACAAGCTTCAAAGGTATTACCACTCTTACAAACTAGAAAAACCTATTATACCCAGCAAAACATGGAGCGAGAAACCCATCAGAGATGACCAAAAACTCAAACAATGGTAACTTCTTTTCCTTATCTTTAAAAATGATAATTGAAAGGATTTTGATAAGTTGAAAATAAAAAAGAACTGCTATCAAGATTTTGGGATAATGGGAATGTTTTTGATATCATTGACTAAGTAGAATTCTTTTAAAATGAATAAAGTGTAGCATTTAAGATATATAATGACAGACCTGTAAATGATGTGATGGCAGCTTAACCATTTATCAAATGCCAACTTTTCAACTGTCCCAAATTCAAAGAGTTTGCAGACAGTTGAAATATGTGATGAAATTGGAAATTAATCTTAATAAGTAGAGCTTATGACAAAAAGTAGAGCTATTGTCATTCACACCGCTGCTACGGTGGCACCAACCTCTATCAGATGTGCATGATTCAGGGGCGAAACATCCATGACAGAGGGATTCCATGCTGAAAATGAATGTTGATTTGCAATCTCAAACCACCTCTTTCGAGTTCACAATAAACTCACGCTAGGTGTGTTTGAGACTGTTTCATAACCAAAAGGGCAGTAGTCATTGTTGGAAAAGGAAAAAATGCTTGTTACCAGCAATTTCTTCTTTTCCCACAATGTTTTTCAGAGTTGTCTGCAAGCAGTTAAATGACGTTATTGTTTGGTAATGGGTTGAAAGATAAGACACACTGTGTAGCACTTGACCAACTTTGACAATGTTATCCAATCCAGGGATGAGGAACTATGGAGTCCAGAAGAGTTTGTCTCTCAGATAACTGCTGACGCCTCCATCTGCTATGGACCAAATGTGGGACCTAAGAAAACAGTTGTGTTCAAGGTATTTAATCTTTTGTGCCAATTTATATTTAAGTAATGAGATAACACTGATTCAAATAAATTTTCATATATACATTTGACTTTCTTGGTAATATATAACAGTGTAAAGCCAGGAAATGTTGTCTTGCTCAACGACATTCTACAGCGTAATGATTAACAACTTGACAAGCAGGTTTGAATTTTTGAGTGGCAATAAGCAGATAATAATTTTTAAGTATGGCAATAAGCAGATAACAATTTTTAAGTATGGCAATAAGCAGATAACAATTTTTAAGTATGGCATTAAGCAAATTGCAGTTTTTAAGTATGGCAATAAGCAAATTGCAGTTTTTAAGTATGGCAATAAGCAAATTGCAGTTTTTAAGTATGGCAATAGGCAGATAACAATTTTTCAGTATGGCAATAAGCAGATAACAATTTTTCAGTGTGGCAATAAGCAGATAACAATTTTTAAGTGTGGCAATAAGCATGTTGCAATTTTGAAGTATGGCAATAAGCAAATTGCAGTTTTTAAGTGTGGCAATAAGCATGTTACAATTTTGAAGTGTGGCAACAAGCAGCTAACAATTTTTTAGTGTGGCAATAACCATGTTACAATTTTTAAGTATGGCAATAAGCAGGTTGTAGTTTTTCAGTGTAGCGAAATAGATTCTTTTTTATTCATGCAGCGTTATATTGGCAGAAAATGCTATGTGTCTACTTGTGTCAAAGTGATAATGGATTTTCATCTTAAAACCATAAATTACTTTGAAGGCATTGTGCCTTAGATATTTGAATAAGAGTCACAGAGGTTTGCTAAATGGCATGTTTCAAACACAGGTGCTCTATATAAGTATTAAGTACATATATTGGAAAATTATAGAAGCTTGTGTTGGGTACCTGTGGATTCATAGCGATGTTTTGGTTGAGAAAGATATTATCATGGTCTAGAACAACTACTCATTATGTCAATTTTTAAACTTTTACTTTTTCTCTCTCAGTTTGATAGGTTATTCAATCAATTTAATTGTGTTTCCTGTTATTAAGATAAGATAAGTTAGATTCTTATAGAGTATATTGTTTTTCCCCTTTTGTTTGTAGGAAGTAAGACTAAACTTACAATTGAATTAAATTTCTGTTTACAAAGATAAGTTAGATTCTTATAGAGTATATTGTTTTCTGCCATTAGTTTGTAGGTAGTAAGACCTTACAGCAGCTGATGTGGGAGAGAGATCAGATCCAGCCAGCCAAACAAGATCCGATTGTAAAGAGATATCTGGCAGACAAGGCTCTTCCTAATGACAAGACAGCTCTAGGATACAGACACATCATGTCTGAGCTCAATACTTACAGGAAAATGCATTTCTTCTGCACATATGAGGTAAGGGCAAAATTGTGTCTAATTCTTAGCTCATTGGACATTTTCCCAGAGGGTTTTGTGAGACCATGTTGTTTGTTGACCGTTTTTAATAGATCCCTGCCTATTTATCATCCATTTGTCTATCATTTGTTTAGGAATTTTCTTTGAAATGTTGTATGCTGCATCACTCTATGCTGAGGTACTAAGGTTTACTTTAGCCAATTCCATTTTCTCATATGGGAACTGGTGGCAATGGACACAATACAATGGACTGGCCGGAATAGCACACAACAAAAAGTATGAACACGTTTTTTGACTTATAACAACTGTGACGAAAGATTTAACTGGTCTTTAATAGAAGCATTCTATTTGTATGTCATTGTGGTTTTTGTAAAATTCTGCAGCAGAAACTGTAAAGAGAGGCATTATGGGGTTGATTTGAATATGATGCTAGGGCTTAATTAACAATGTTATTTTCCTTGTTTTATCAGTTCTTATGATAGAATAGTTCTCCAAGCTTTCTTTTCTGAAAATGGTCAATAGGTTTCATTAATTGTTGTTAAGAGCAGCCTTTGTGGGCGACATTGGTGCGGAGGTAGAGCGTCAGCCTCTTGTAACAACGGTCCCTGGTTCATTCCCCATTAGGCAATGTGAAAATTGCTGGGACCAGTCCACAAATTGGCGCCAGTACTGGTTAAGTATCCTGGTAGCAGTCATTGACAGTGAGCTTAATAAGCTTCAAGCTTCACAATCAATGTAAAATTAATAAGTCTAAACTACGAGCAGCCTTTCAGTGTCTATATTTTCCTTTGAACAAGATGATTGTTGAGCTGGTTTTCCTTTTATCAGGGTATGATTTGAAGGACTTGCTATATATAGTCTTGTATCAAACCTTTTTTTTTTATATACAATTTTTATATTTTTTGTAATAAATATTATATGGAGAAAGAAAACTGTGCATCAACTGTGTTTTTCAAATCTTGTTAATGGTGCTGATGACTTCTGCTGTATATTTATATAATTCAAGATCTTCTCCCCATAACCTGTTAAGGAGAGCCTTGTTAGTTTGCAACTTACTGTCTTGTTTATTGTAGATTTGTTACAAAAGGAGAAATTACTTTTTTTTTTATACATTTTGTTTTCCCTCTTTGAACATTGTAAATGTCTCATTCTTACTTTGTAGGTATGTTAAAATGTTATAGCTTATCTCTTGTATAACAAGAGTGCTATTTCATTAATTTGATCATTATATACATTTTAGAAAATTTCTTTTATTCCAGGAGACCCTGCCCTTCCTGTTTAAGAATTACATGTACAGAATAAACCAGTTTTTCAAGTTCTACTGGTACAACGAAGCCCACGTGTCCCTGCCTATAACCACAGTTACCCCAACAAACCAGTTTGAATTTGTCATGGACTTCGATAGGAACCAACAATGGGTAAATGAGCGACAATTATCAAAAAATGATTGACTTTATCCATTTCTCATTAGGAAATTTCGACTTGTCCAAATTAAAAGCTAGAGCAGACTTTGAAAATTAGCGGGAGGAGAATACACTTTCTTTATAGTATTGGATAAAAGCTTTTGTGATGAATGGATATTTTGATCATTATGAGAAAGTTATCCTTTTATCTAAATCTTTTCCAATACCTTTTGAAGAAGTTGTGTCAATACCTGGTATAAGGTATTACAAAAAAACTTTATGTCTATACTTTAGAAACATGATGCCTTGACGACTCAAAATGAATATCCTAAGGACTAGATTAGGATAAGGATATAGCTACATGGGTGAAAGTGTTCAGGATTATTCCTGAATTTTAGATTTTTAAGACGTTTTGTCCCTATATATGCTATAGCAAACATGCCTTTTCAGGATAATCAACTACAGATTTCAGCTTTTATCCATGTAGCTAAGGAAGAGAAAGGCAGAGATAAATTTTAGACTGGAAAGATGTGTTACATTCTATGTAGATTATTGTTCTATCAGGACTTCCAATTGGACTTTCCATAATTTACAATCGTGAAATAAATGGATGAATGTAGTGATTTCATTTCATGGAAATAAAGTTTTTTGTCTTTTAAAAACTAATCCATTCATTGCTCACACAATTATAATTTTATTTAGGATCATTTAGTGTTTTTTAAAAACTTTTTTCATTATTGGGAATCAACACCATTTTTGACTTTTTTTTGTTGCAAAAGGTTTCCTAGTTGGTATATCAGCACACGGCCAGGGAAGATGCTTCTGTTAAACGACATTTCACAGTGAAATGAATAATCAAACGCTGGCCATTAGGTCTCACAATCCTGCCACACAACAATCTCACAGTTAATTTTAGTCTAGTTAAAGAACAAGCTATGAACCAATTAGATTTAAACCAATTTAAACACGTTTGATACAGTTCAAAAATAATTAACAAGGCATCTCTTAATTTGGTACAAAAAATTTCAAAACATTTGCAGTAGGTCGAGGAACAAAAGACGTGTTAACAGTTATAACCTTTCCACCCATATGGGAACTTTTTACTGCTACAGATTGAAAACAACATGATACAGAACAAAATAACATGGAAAAAAAACAACGTTTGAGCAAAAAGCTCATTGCTCAGTGGGAATTTTTTATTTCTTTGGCATAAAATGATAAGTATGAGGTCTTTGACAGATGGATCAATTTGCAGTATTATGATGTATGGTGTTTATGTATTTATTGTTTTTCAAGATGAGTGTGCTGTTAACTACAAACTATGAGGTGATGAACATTGCTTTCCTCCCAGTACCGTGGTATCTCCGGTCCGGGTTTTTCCCACCCACAATCAGCCCCAAGGAGTTAATGATCTATCGATTAGTTGGGGACACCACCAGATCCTGCCCTATCATCCCAAGGAGAATCCAGACCTTTGATGGAAACAGATATATGGTAGGTTATATCGCTTCATGGAAGTTGAATATCTGTTTTCAGGATGATTGTGTGACTTGAACAATTTACACGCAACTGTTCATGGCAATTAGTAAAAATAAAATATTTGGTTATCAATGTCATATTGTGAGCCCTTCACATTTGTGAAGGACTTGCATTAGTCTTGAACAGAATTTTCAAATCTAATTTTGTTTGTTTATTTGGGGTTTATTTTCGTGTCAACAATTTTTAAAAAATGTCACAGTTCTCATTGGTTCACCAGCACTAGACATTGGCTCTGATGTGTCTTGTGAAAGGACACTGTCTTGAAACAAGAGCTACCAAATAGGTTTGAACCAGTGACCCCAAAGTTCTTAGACTTTACCAGGCCATTTAGGACCCTTCAAGTATAACTACTCACTTGTTAAATAACTTTAAATTTTCACACCATTATAAAAAACATGTATTTTAAAGAAAAATACTTCATGCCTATTTCATGTTCTTTACAGCCTGAACTAAGTTCTAAGCCCTGTGAGACTGTTATGGCCATGGACTGTTCCCCAAGCCATGAGTTTGTAGTAACAAGGACTCCAATTTCTCCTAGATCTCAGGTATGTTAAGCTCTTACAGCCATTACCCAGTACCCACTCAGCTTGTTTGTAAATGTCAAATCCTTTTTTGCACTTGTCCTTAATCCTTTCCCAAACAACAAATTTTTGGCTGATCCATTGAAAGAGTTTGCAGACGACATTTCAAATGTGATGAAATTGAACAATATTCTTTAGAAAGACCAGAAAACCTTTTACAAGCAATTTATCCTTTTCCAACAATGTTTTCTAAAGTTGTCTGCAACAAAGTCGTCAAATGTGGATATTGTTTGGGAAAGGGTTAAAATGATTATAAAGTATATTTCAGTAAATGTTCAATTGTCTAATGAGGCTTTTGGACAAGCTAGGCTACACATGCAATTCATTTGCCATCCCTGCCATTCAAGGACTTATTTAATCTAATCTAAAATAGACAACTAAAGCAACCAATGTAACAAAAGACTTAATTGCTATTAAAGGCACATCAAAGGAGAGGAGAACAAATAAAATAGTGAAAAGATGTATGGATTTCTTTTATTATGTTCATAAAAGTCATGAGAATTAATTTATGAATGCATTATGACCCTATTTAATAGACTCATTTAAAATAAGTTATTTTGTGTTTGAAATATAGTTGTCTCCAATTCAATCATATTTATGAACAACCTGTTTGTTTACATTTTCAAAATAACAAATTCTGATTGGTCAGTTCAAAAATGTGTGAATCAACTGCCAAGGTCAGAGGGGAAGAATCAGGAAATCTGAATTATAAAACTTGCTAATATTGGTTATTTCTGGTTCACTTTCACATTTAAGTTGTGCTGATGGTGTTTTCTGGTGATAACTTTTTGAATCTGTCCAAAAATTTACCAAATAATTTAGTTTGATATAGCATTAATCTCCTTTAATGGGCCTTTAAGAAAACCTTAACATTTTATTTTCATATTGTGTTATGTCAAATGATTATCATTCTCTGCCTGTTGTTTTGTTCTGATTTGCTTTTTAGGTTGTTTGAATGATGGCACCAATTCACAATTTCATTCTAATGGTAATAAAAATATTTGCTTGAAATGAGCAATGCTCCCATATATAACTGTTTTTATAAATGGTGGTTTCCAATAAAGAGAAATAAATCATAAACATGTCTTACAAAAAGTATGCATTATTTACATTACATTTGTAATGGAGGGAATCTAGTCAACACATTATTTTTTGGTTACTTTAATCTCTATGAAGCTTAGGATAGAATTTTGTGATTTCTTTTTCTTTAGAGAGTAACCCTAGTAACACAGGATCACAAAGTTGATATAGAAAGAGATGCCCAGACTGGGAAGGTTGTAGCTTACATCAATGGCAAGCCCTTGGACTTCACCAAAACTCCAATCAAAATGTATGCAAACATTCTGTACTGCTTGCCTTTGTATTTCTGTTGTCGTAATTGAAATGTCTTTCAACCTTGACTCGTAGCTTTATAGTTCTACATCCACATCAGACTACAAAAGAAACCACTGTGATAGCAGGAAATTGTTTTCACAATGTTTTCTACTCAATATCATATATTTAGTAAGTATGGGTTATGTATCCAGTAAGCAGTCATCTAGAGTGAATTTAATGAGATTCGAGCTTCTGTCACAATTGATATAAAATGAATAATTTTAAACTAAATACTAAATATCATAAATAAAACAAGATTTGGAACCTGTCTTTTTTCGTTGTTGCTTTAGATTTGAAACTTAAGAAAACTCCCATATATACCATTATCCCATTCTTCTTAACTAAATGATTCATGGAGAATTTTGTATTTTTGTTACTGATATATGTTGAAAGTACTGTTGAAAAATTAGAAAATCCTTGCATAAGTAATTTTTCTGTTTACAAAAAGGTTTGTTTTCTTACCAGAGATTGTTTTTCTAACATAATTTTATTTCTTATATCCAAAAGCTGTTAAAAAAATTATAAATGCTTGATGTTCCGACTCCTTTAATTGAAAATTTAACCATTTTTCATAAGGCCTAAATGATAGTATTAGATGGACATATGTTACATGTTATTAAAGATTAGAGCAATTAGTATAAAGAAATATTTATACATTGACCATTGAAATCTTTTTATTAATAAAACTTCTTTACTTGATAAGAAATGGTTAACAATTTTGAGCAAAAAAGTCCTTCTCTTATCACAAAACTTCTTTTGATAAGAAAAGAAAAGCTTAATTTTGACCTTGGAAGTATACTTATAACAATCTCCCTTTTTCATACAGAGACACAACTGGTTCCCCACTACTGATCAGCAAGGACTATAGAGGCCATGTTATGGTGCTGGTTCCCCATATCGGAGTCTATGTTGATTCTGACGGGGAGATGGCCGATATTCGAGTAAGTAACGTTTATCTCATCAATAACTCTGGTGTACTGCCAATCTTTAATGGACTGATCTTAAACAGTTCAAAAAGTTATTTAATTAAGCTGAGACTATCAAAAAAAGGAAGAAAGTCATTCATACAGCTGGGTCTTTCTTGATGGCTGGCCTCTGTATTAACTCTTATAGTGCTGGAACTGATGAAAAAATGTTTTTTTCATAAAAAATCATTTTTGAATTTTGATGAGAAAAGATTTGCATCAGTAGAAGAAATTGATGGAAACAAGTTTTCTCATCTGTTATTGGCATATTTTTCTTTCCAAGTTCTTTACCTCAAACATATTAAAAGAGCAAAACCTTCTTTCATTTGCTAGCATCAATCTTTTTAAGTAAAACCCAAGTACAGAATAAATAGAGAATAGATGGTTGGTGTCGTGAATCTGTATTTGTGTAAGGCGTAGGAATATTTTCCGGTGAGGCGAAGAAAAATCAAAGCCAAGCCTGATAACGTTACCTATTCAAAGACAGCAACCATATATATTCCATTTATCCTGTTACCAATACCTATTTCAATTCAAATGAACAAACAAAAAAGTAAAGTAAAGCATGAAAAAAGTGAAACAAAACAGAAAATCAATAATGACAGGTGTGCACAGCAGCGATCACATGATCTAGTGACGCATATCAAAAATGTTATCAGGCACTCTTTGTTTGTTTAATTTGTTTTTACACCAATTGTGAAGGAGGCTTAGTAAAGCCTATCGAGTCACTGAAGATGACTGCTTCTTGGACAAAACACCAGTAATGGCACCATTTTGTGGGTTAGTCCCGGAAATTTTCACCTAGCCTAACGGGGATATGAACCCGGGACCCTCAGTACAGTAGTCCGACACTCTACTGTCGCCACAGCAAGATATATTTCCCTATATTTTTTCCCTTTCATTATTAAAGGTCAGCAGCTACCATAAGGGCAGGATGTGTGGTGTTTGTGGAGATATGGACGGGAACATGCAGAATGACTTGATGGGTCCCAGGAACATCCTCTTCCCTGAACCCAGACCCCTGGTCTCCACATACATGGTCTATAGCGATAAATGTGATGCTAGGAGTTTACAGAAGGAGTTGAAGGTTCCAGAAATCAGAGAATCTGCAAGTAAGCATACAAAGGCCTTATTCCTTTTTGCATTATCTTAACCCTTTACCATACGCCAAATTTTTCGACTGTCCCAAATTCAGAGAGTTTGTGGACAACATTTCGAAATGTGATGAAATTGAAAAACAACTTTCTGATAGAGCAGAAAACATTGTTGGAAAAGGAGAAATTGCTCATTAAGAGCAATTTCTCCTTTTCCCACAATGTTTTCTGAATCCGTCTGCAACAGACTGGTCAAATCGATATTGTTTGTACGTAATGGGCTAAAGGTACTTGTTCACAGATGTGAGGAAATTTGGAAGCTTAAGATTACTTTCTTTAAATTTGCACAATAGCTGTACCATTATATGGTTAGCACTGAAGTATAACCATTGAAAGTAAAATTAGACCGTTTTTAATTCTTTAAAGTGTGTATACAGTGTATATTAACATGTATTTCAATCCAGAAGTCCGTCATTGTTTTTGAGATCCCACGAATTTAGAAGGTACTTGCTTAGATTGTTTGATGCTTCCTGAATTAATTATGCTTTCAATGACTACTTTTAATTGTGAATCAAACAACAAAACAAAAAACGTATTGTTTCAAGGACATTTGTTTTAGACTTCCAAATTTCCTCTTCTGTGAAGAAGAACCTTTAAATATATTTCCCTATATTGGAATCTAAGACCAGTCAAAAGGACAGATTGCTCTTTATGTACACTATCACTTTTATTCAAGAGTCTTCTTATGTGATCTGTAGCTGGTTTGCAGAATCTCTACTTGAAAAAGACCCCATAAATCCACATTCCATACTTTGCAGATAGCTCAAGCTGAGCTAAGGCTGTACATATATATTTCATCCTATCCAATAGGTCGACTGAGCCCTGTAATTGAGACTTCCATCCTTGAAACCCGACTAGTAGGCAGCCCAGTTACATGCTTCTCCATAAAGCCCATCAAGAAGTGTCCACCTAACTCCCAACCCCAGCAGGAGACCAGCGTTACCATAGCCTACCACTGTGTGAAGTCGAGTCGCCAGGCAGCCAAACTGAAGCAAGACGCAGCTATAAGGGTATTACAGGAGATGGAAGCAACGTCTCCTGATTACCATGCCCCTATGAAGTTACCGGGATACTGCAGGAGGGTTTAGATTGACATGAATCGGAACATGATCATTGATTGGTGAAGACTTTTCAGTTGCTTTGTAATATTGTTATTGGATGTATTGTTAATTCTTTCTTATAGTAATTAGTATTCTCATAAATAACCAATTTCCTTGGCTTTAATTTAAAGCTTAAGCAAATCCTGTGCTAAAATGAAGGACTTATTATGTGTCTATTATTGCACTACTTTTTTCATTAAAAAACTGTGTCATCTTTTAGAGTATTTTGTAGAAAATGATTATTATATAATTGAATATCTACAATGAAAATGTGAGTGTTTACTTGATTTAGATAATTATGAAAAGGGAATATCCGGGAGTATATATCATTTAAGCAAGTTTTTATGTTATGCTCTTCCAATTCATGTTATATTGGATACATACCAGTATTACCATGAACCTATTTTACATTCCACTGTGATGTAACCACCATGAGATCAAATACATATCACGTCCTTGCGGCAGCTTCTGTATCAGGTCTGAGGGCAACTCTCTGGTTTTGTGAACAAAATGCTCCATGCTACGGAAGAAAATTAACATTATGATAAAAGTGATAACCTGCTTACTGATTATGAACATTCATAACAGTTCATTGACAGAAAGACCTTTAAAAATATCTGAAGATATGAATCTTTGCAAAGTCCCATTGACTTTCCTCAATGTAAAAGCTGAGCACAAGATTTCGCTCAGACAATTGTAGAGACGGATGTCATCTTATCAGTTCCTTATTACAAGAATATAAAATTCTGGTATCAAACATTGGAATTGTTAAAGATATTCCTTTCTTGGTTGAAACAGTATCATGTGAAACGAGTGGTTGAGATGATTCATGTTGTTCTATAACTGCCCAGATCTATTTTGTTGTGAACTCTTGCAAGATATCATTCATGGGACTTCCCTATTTATCCAAAGAGAAATGGTATCTATGTCTATTAGGTCTTGATTGACAAGAAGATTATGTTCTTTTGTCTAATGCTCATTTCCGTATGTAGAGAAGAGGTTGCTTTTAGTTCTTAACTCATCGCATAGATATATCTGTATATTAATACATGAAAGGTAATGAAATATGAATAAATCACAGTAATGGCACAAACAGATTGCAATAGGTAAATGATAAACGCTTGAGAAAAATATACATCTGGGACCAATATCTTGTTCTGTTTTATGCAGCAATATCTTCAGCAAGTGCTTTAACTGTTGCTATTGAAATTGAATGGTTTGAGGTCCAATTGTAGGACTCAATCAAGTCTATCTAACTACTGGAGGAATTGCAATAGTCTTAAAGTGAAATGTTGAGCTGTTGTGAAGTATGAGAGTTCAATACAAAGACTATAGCACATTCTTCACTTTAGTGGAGGATTTGCTTTAGTCTGTCAATGAATTCTTAGTTCATGTGAAACATTCATTCATTTCTAACACAATAGTTTTCATATCCTATTTGTGCAATTGGTAAAGATATATCTATGTGTTGTGAGGGAAGCTTTTTTCTCATTTTGCTTTTTCAATGTTTGCTTGATTTCAAAATGTTGCCAGTATGAATTTGTTATTGTTATAGTTTGGTTGTCTTGTTATCTTCTCTTGCTTTTGTTTAAAGTGCCTGTTAATGTGTGCTATATTCCTTTTGTAACATCCTAATGTTTGTTTCTCTAAATAGATATATTATTGGTATTAGAATAAGTTTTCCAAATATCTAATTCACTGAGTGTTTTCACAATTTGTTGCAGATTATTACTTTAAAATGCATTCAGAAATTGTGCCATCAGATCAATTTTATGAAAAAAGATATGATGCCTGAATAAAGAAAGTCATTCAGATTCTAAACTCGTTCGCCTCCATTGCTGCTTAACCCTTTCCCAAACAATAACGACATTTGACCACTTTGTTGCAGACGACTTTAGAAAACATTGCAGGAAAAGGAGAAATTGCTCATAACGAGCAATTTTTCCTTTTCCCACAAGGTTTTCTGCTCTATCTGAAGAATGTTTTTCAATTTCATCACATTTTGAAATGCCGTCTGCAAACTCTTTCAGTTTAGGACAGTCTAAAATGTGTTGTTTGGGAAACGGGTGGCAATGAACTCGATACTGTCTGTGTTGCTTTTTATGGTGTCTAGGAAACATGAATATTGCACTGGAAAGTTTATTTTGCTGAGAGTAAAATGTTTTAAAGGCAATATTTCCTTTGGCATAACATGAGACATCATCACCTGGTGACAGTAATAAAGGTATCAGAAGCGTATTGGATGTTTATTAGTGCCAGGTATTTGTTTCTCGTAATGTTTCATGTTTTGTCTGTTCAGTGATTAAAGTATTGTTTTTGTGAAGTTTAAGCCTCAGGTTTTTGTGAAATACTTTTGCATTTTTTGTTATTCAACCACCTCCTACCCCTTGTATGAAGTTTTCAAAATTTTCTTTTTTTTTTAAGTACATTTGCAAGAACTTTGATGTATTGAGTTTTTTGTTTTTAAAAGTTTTATAAGATACACGAATTGATCTTGCCTACCAAACTTTTTTCTTCTTCATCACAGTCATTTCTTAGATACTATTTTCCATTCTGTCCACGTCTACTTTTCAGTATAAGTATTTCCGTTATACATGGTTTTTTTTGTGTGAGAGTGTGCTTATTGCTTGTTCCGTTTATCTAAAGCCAAAAATAAATCGCATGCAGCAAATTAACACATTGTGTTCTTGAGTCTTTGTAACCCAAAATGCCCTCAATATCCATTTTTATCCTGTCACTAGTGCCATTTTGGGACCGATAACTAGGTGCCGTATAACATTTGTGATATCCGGCACTAACCATGTAACACATGCACGTGACGAATCAAGACGTCATAAGAGCGCAATTACGTCATGTTTACACCATTCTCTACTTATTTTTTCCTTTTTTCTCGTGTTTTATTTACATCTTGTTTGTTTGAAAGAATACATAAAGGTAACAGGATAGATAGAATAGATGGTTGGTGTCTTTGAATGGGAAAAGTTATCGGGCTCGGCTTCGTATTATCCGTTTCGCCTTCGGCTCACCGTATAATATTCCTAAGCATTGCCCGATAACATTTCCCATTCACGACACCAACCATCTATTCTCTATTTACAAGAACACTCACTAATCACGTTAGTATGCAAGCTTTATATTATGCTGCAGGCAACTTAAAAGAGACGAAATTTCGTTTCTTGTGTAAAGTTTGGCGGGACTATGCGACAGGGTACCATCATCCCATCATGTGATGTTTCCTCTCTCGAACGGAACTAGCTCATGACGAAGCGTGTGGGTCCCGGCCCATGCATATATCCCATCCAAGGTGCGGGGTATACGCACTGGCCGGGAACCCCCATACTAGTCATGACGTACCAAGCTCATGACGAAGCGTGTGGGTCCCGGCCCATGCATATATTCCATCCTAGGTGCGGGGAATACGCGCTGGCCGGGAACCCCCATACTAGTCATGACGTACCAAGCTCATAACGAAGCGTGTGGGTCCTGGCCCATGCATATATCCCATCCTAGGTGCGGGGTATACGCACTGGCCGGTATCCCCGTGTGACGTACCAAGCTCCAATCTGAACACATCGGGTTTATCCAATAGAAAACACCTCTGAAATAATAGGGATGACGCCATATTGCTTCCCGCGAGAATGACGTCATTTTCTTTCGTTTCTAAAAATAGATCTTGAATGTAAAATAAAAAAAGTCGTTAAATTTGATTGAGGAAACAAGTATACATGTCACAACAACAAGTTCGCCATTTGGTATGAGTTACTGAATAAAAGTGATTAAAAAGGATGTCCAACGCTTCCAAACACATTGAACTACTTAACGTGCACGCTTAGGAAATGTGTTAATTGGCGGATGACGAATTACCCGAAAAATTGTAACCCTACACTTATATCCGAGGTGTATTTCACAGCTCACGGAAATACCCGAGTAGTTCCGATTGACCAAGCTCCCCACGATGGTAGACTGGTTCCCATGGCGTACTTTTTCCGATTAGCGTCTTGGTAGGGAACTCAAGACCACTCATAATGGTTACTTACGCTACGTTATGTACAAGTGTGACATTGACGAATGATGAGGAGTTAAATGGCATGTATTGAAGCCCCCGTATGTTTGACATCATTGTTACCAATCGGAACTTCTAGGGTATTTCCGTGGGTTCATTGGATAAACCCGATAAGTCATCAGGCAAAACGGATTCTGCACGGACACTCACATCTCCATTCTGTATTGGATTGATTTTAACCTTGTTTCATCGCATTCGGAAAATTTGCGATGCACAACTTTAAATTCCTACTACCAATATTATACCCATTCACTGAAGAACATGCTACTATGACGATAAGATCATTTGCTCTTTATGAGCAAATTATCCTTTTGCCACAACCATTTCGTCACAATTTTACAAAGAGCATACTAATTCCAATGTCTCGTAAGACTCGGCTGTTTTTATTATTGTTTTCCTTTTTTTTAAGAAGTCAATCCGAAAAAAAGACCAATATGATGGCAATCGTAAAGCCGTGAAGAAAAACCTGAGCATTAATCCAGACCAAAAGGACCAAGTCAAATAATATAGAGCTCGCGTCTGAAGAGACCAAATGATTTCAAACCAAGCACTGTAAACATGTGGACAAATGTCGGCCGAGTTATAGACAAAAGGGTCCGCTAAGACGTTTGGATTCAGATTATATTACGGAAAGAAAGTATTTTTTTAAATATATATTTGAATAGCGGCCCCATCATGGTTGCTGGAAGACTTCTTATTAAACAACTCATAAGGGTCGGTCATGACAAGTAGAACCACCTCTAACGAAAATGTTTGACAAATACCTTATAAACATTGTTTATTAGGTCTTTGTTTCAAGGCGACTCACAAAATAACATTAGGGGCGGGGAGAAAAAGGGGTATGTCCTCTGAATGTGTTGACAAAGGGTTTAAAACGGGCTTGAATGGGAATAACAGAATAATGAATGAACGTTAAAAATAGATTGTATGTGTATTCTGGTTCAAACACAGCACTTATTTGTCGCATTGACATGTCACAATTTGGCTTTGACTATCCATGCATCTGGTTGAGGGTAGGAGGATAGGCGCCCTGGCCGCGTTGGTTTATACCGTTCCGGAACCCCTGCCCTATACCGGCCCCGCCCCAGAATGGTAACTGCCCCTGTCCCCCCGGGCCACCGTCCCACTCGGGAATGAGAGAGAACCCCTGTCCGTCATGCATAGTGTCCGCTCCCTCGTAGATAGAATATTCCGGTTGGTTGGGTTCGTTCTCGCTCCACTGGGCGACACAGACCGCAACCATTACGGTAACTATGACCATGTATAGCTGCATCTGTAATGATAGTGCGTTGGATTTTAGTTTTTTAACCCTTATGCTGGGTAATTTTCTAACAAAAGATTTTTGTGTCGTCTCCTTTCCATATCCATAGATATTTACTTGACCCTTTACCAAACGGCAAATTTTCGAATGTCCCAAAATATCAAAATGTGATGTAATTGAACAATTATCTTCTAATAGGGCAAAAAACATTGTGGAAAAAGGAGAAATTACTTGTTAAGAGTTAAATGTTTTGGAGAGTCGTCTGCGGCAAAGTGGTTAAATGTCGTTATTGTTTGGTAATAGGTTAATACTGATGAAGAAAGATACTCAAAGTAGCAAACAGGTTAGATCAAAGGCCAGTCGCCAATATACTTGGCGATTGGCCTTGATCTAACATGTTTGCATAAGCATGAAGTCGGTTCCAGCACTATAAGGGTTAAAGTATTTCAATGGTATCACATGTGTAAGTGCATTTATTCACGTTCTTTGTATCTCGTCGCTTGTACTGCATATTGTAAAGAACCGACCAAATAAAACTCTCGTAAACACATTCTCAAACGGCGAGATGAGAAAATTTAAAACTCAAAATTAAATGTTGTTGAAACAATACAGTTTGTGTATTTTCAAAATATTTTTAAGCATGCACAATGTATAAACAGTAGATTTCAAAACTGGTGCACGCTTTAAATACATATCAATTCACTACATAACGGCTTTGAATCATAAATACGATTTCACTTTGTGTTCATTTGCTTAACTCCATTGCGTTGCATACATCAGTATAGCTGTTGTACACTTTAAAATAAATTTAGTTCTAAACTCAAAATTCCTTTCCATTTGTGAATACGCTCTTTTAAATCAAACACTTTAAATACTTTATTGGGAATACGGACTCGCAACTACGCACAATGCATTGCAAAAATAATCACCCTTTAGGCATGTAGAAATATACAAAACAAAAGCATTAATACAAATAGTATGTTGGAAATAAGTGGTTTTATTACAACATTCATGCAACGTTTATGCAAACTAAGGATTCTAATGCATTCTTATAGAGAACTTGCAGGATAGACAGCACAATCGGTCAGTGGACGACAGTGTTTTTCCACTGATCGGATGTGATTGGGTCTTTTGAAAGGTTACTTTTTTTCGGTTCGTTATGATAGTAAGTGTTACTTTCGACGACTGGCAGGTCGCGCAGGATTGTTTAAAACAGCTTTTCGGTGTCTTTTATTTATTAATATGTTCTCTCCAATATGATATAAATACGTACAAACATGTTTCAATGGAGAGCGAAGTATATATGTTAGTTCTTTGAGTTAAAGTAGCCATGATAAGAGTTTCTTGAAACTAATTTTTTTATCGGCTCTCATCGAAAAAAAAAAGATACTCTGTCACAGACCTTTTTTGTTGCATGTGACACAACATGCTATTTTGGTATATACATATAATGACGTTACAGAAATCATGTATTGTCTATGTAACCTGTCATCTATCATCTGCCATGTATCGTGAACCCATCGCTCCGTATGATCGTTACAATGCATTTCGGACAAAATGAATACACAGCTTTTACGACTAAAGGACGAATTGCTCGTCACGATCAATTTTTTCTTGTGTCATAACAGCTCTTACTTTTTAATCATAAAGGATAGTTGTTCTAATAGATCGCAACTATCATCCGTTTTGAGGCAAGCCAACATTTCCAGTATTATGAGGGAACGCAATGACATACTCGAGCTCCTAATTATCATGCTGTATTAGTCGAGTATATTTGGTGGTCTTGTCGTATTCAAGCATGTTCGATGGGACTTATTATTTTCGAACAATGTTATCGCTTCCGAATATATTTGACAATTTAACCGTTTTCGAATATGTTTGACGGTCTCCTCGTGTTCGAATATGTGTGACGGCCAAATTGTACTCGGATATGTTCGACAGTCTTATCGTATGCAAAATGATTCTTTGAACTGCTAATGGATCGTGTTCTTTGTGGATGATTTATTTTCTACTTGTTAAATGCCCATCATTTGATATAAATGATTTAAAGTCGGATATAGTGGGTTAGAACATAGTAGTTATAGTGAAAAGGCGGTCGATTAATTCGTGTGTCTGTGATTATCAGCCCATTTTAAAATAAATTCGAAATTTGAATTAAGATTATTTCAAAACGTGTCGTGCATGATTGCACGACTTAGTTTCGATTTGGTTACAACAACAAGACACTATTAAAGGCACATATTATGTTCATGAAAGTCATGAGAATTAATTTACGAATGCATTGAGACCCTATTAAATAGACTCATTTAAAACAAGTTATTTTGTGCTTGAAATATAGTTGTCTCCAATTCAATCATGTTTATCAACAACCTGTTTGTGTACATATTCAAAATAATGAATTCTGATTGATTGGTTCAAAAATGTGTATATCAACTGTCAAGGTTAGAGGTGAAGAATCAGGAAATCTGAATTATAAAACTTGCTAATCTGGGTTATTTCTGGTTTACTTTCACATTCAAGTTGTGCTGATGGTATTTTCTGGTGATAACTATTTGAATCTGTCCAAAGATTTACCAAATAATATAGTTTGATATAGCATTAATCTCTTTTAATGGGCCTTTAAGTTTAGGCAATGCGACTCGTATTTGTATGTGTGATGTTCAGGAATGCTTTTCATTAAACCGACACATTCAAAATGAATCATGAAAGAACGTTCAAATTGAACTGAAAGTTATTTCAAAGCGCATTGATGTGACAAAAACTTGGAATAATCCCGCTTTACAATTAAGTCGCAAATTGAAAATAAACTTTCCAAACGTGGTTAATTTATCAAGACATCGAATCCAAACGGAAACAAATAAGGACTAAAATCGATTAAATGTTTGTTTGGCATCTTTCAATCCATTCTGATAATTTATGGACACAACATACTGACTTAAAATTTGAGATAAATGTTCAAAAACTACAATAAAGACGCAGCGTAGCGACATGTCTACGACTCTATGACGCCTAGAAATGTTTTATTAAGTGTTAAAATTTAAAAAAAATCCCCTGAACAAATAAGAAAATAGAATAGAAAGAACATATGAAATATTACGATTATTTCATGTAATGATTTGGTCAAAGTACACCCTCATCTGAGACACAGAACATAATAATTTTATTGACTTAATAAAGCAATGCACGTAATCAACTATAACATGTTAATGTACTAACGTTGTCGTCGTTATAGTTGCAGCATAAGACATAGCAAAGAAAGAATGTGACAACTTACCCTGATCGGTAGTAGTAAATTGCCGGCAGCTTGGAATAAATGCGCTCACCCCAATCCTGGAGTCCACCTATCTAAGAGGCAGGGTAATGAGGAATGCACTTATTAGACGAACAGAGACAAGACAGAAACGCGCATTCAGATACATAAGGATGTTTGTCCATACGACATGCAATTCATGCACATTCATGCTTGAACATATGTTCCATTACAATCAAAGCTCAGACCCGTGCAACCGTACGAGAAAAAGTCCATTATAACTCTGTAACCATACTGAATTGATTTGTTCAATAGTTGAAGACATAACGGGATGTCTTGTGCGTATATACATTACAGAAAAAGACGAATGTTTCATTTTGAAGAATATTTCGATTTATAGTGCCAGAATCTTTTTTCGTAAGAAGTAATTTATCATTTTCTCTTCATGTTTGTTTCTAATGAGATTTATGCATGCACGCGAAAAAGCACATTCTTGGATACAGAGGTTAAAAACCTTGTCCTTGCGTGTTTTTCTCCGATGGTACACGCCGTATTATTGAGGCATGGATGAATCTGGGAGGCCTAAAAGCGGAAACAATGCCCCCTACCGGTGCCTTCTCACAGGAAGTGTTGTATTCGATCGTCTGATGAATCAGATGACTAAAGCTTTCAACAGGAGCGTTACAAATATGCATGATGCAGGGCCAATAAATGATGAAAGATTATTTAAAAAAAACAGTTATATGTAAGGGACACTTCAATCATCGACACAAGCGCCAAACTAACGAATTGGCAACCTGCAAGGAGAAATTAACCCTTATAGTGATTGAACCGACTTCGTGCTTATGCAAACAGGTTAGATCAAGGCCAGCCGTCAAGTTGATTGGTGGCTGGCCAGTGATTTAACCTGTTTGCTACTTTTGGTATCTTTCCTTGGCAAAATTAAGCAGATATTTAAGGTTTTGGAAAGCAGACGACGCAAAATCTGATTTTAGAAAATTACCCAGCATTATAAGGGTTAAATGTATTTCCCCATTTAGGTCAGACAGCGAGCTTATCTAGAGAGGTGCATTGGTATTATATGTTAAATGATCTGAACATGTTATATATATGTGATGTACTTGTACAAATTGGCCATTTTTCTTCTTATTTGCTGTCATTTACTTATTCATTTCAGCAAACCTTAGACACTGTAATGAAATTTTTCTTTTATTTGCATCAATTGATAATCATGTCTCTGGTGGTTGAAAAAATAGAAATATTTAAAAGAACACATGCCGTCATAAAATCAAGTTTTTCACCAATAAAATGTTTATGGATTAATATTTTCATTTGCCACCATACATTCATATAATTTTGATTTCAATGTAAAACTTGATAATTAAGAGGATAATCACTGTGCATTTGATAACAGTATACATTGATTTTGTAAATATGAATTCAAAATCAGACAAATTCGGAAAAGCGATTTGATTAATGCTGTAGAAATGTTAAATATTTCCATTATTTACATTTCAATTGATTTTTTAACCAAAGCACATACACTTTTTCCATCAGGTATGGACTACCTTATTTAAGTGTAACAGGTATGGACTACCTTATTTAAGTGTAACAGGTATGGACTACCTTATTTAAGTGTAACAGGAATGGACTACCTTATTTAAGTGTAACAGGAATGGACTACCTTATTTAAGTGTAACAGGTATGGACTACCTTATTTAAGTGTAACAGGAATGGACTACCTTATTTAAGTGTAACAGGTATGGACTACCTTATTTAAGTGTAACAGGTATGGACTACCTTATTTAAGTGTAACAGGTATGGACTACCTTATTTAAGTGTAACAGGATGGACTACCTTATTTAAGTGTAACAGGAATGGACTACCTTATTTAAGTGTAACAGGTATGGACTACCTTATTTAAGTGTAACAGGTATGGACTACCTTATTTAAGTGTAACAGGTATGGACTACCTTATTTAAGTGTAACAGGTATGGACTACCTTATTTAAGTGTAACAGGTATGGACTACCTTATTTAAGTGTAACAGGAATGGACTACCTTATTTAAGTGTAACAGGAATGGACTACCTTATTTAAGTGTAACAGGTATGGACTACCTTATTTAAGTGTAACAGGAATGGACTACCTTATTTAAGTGTAACAGGAATGGTCCTTATAAAGAGAACAGTTGATGATTATTCGCCCAACGCAATATATTGCAGGGTTAAAAAAATGATAACATGCGATATGGGCTAAATGCAACGGAAGGTAGACAACCGCGGATATTCCAATCACAACTTATCATAGGTATGGTCATTCTCCTATACGCAGTGATCCCCCTTTTCATTTTGGTAAGGAGTTCTCTGCTATCACAGAAAAAATCCTTCCAGATCTGGAAGGATTATACTTTTTCCGTTATAAATTTTGAATCTAAATCTAAATACAGCATTTTTTTGATTCTAGAAATTTGACTCTTTTGGCCCAGTCATTACAAAAACGTAATGGTAAAATATATTTATATGTAAAAAACTGACAGAAGTTGCATAGATCGTACTCAACCAGTCCGTAACCATATTTTCTTTTCTTGTTGGTTCGCAACAAGGTCCCGTAACATCCAACCCATAAAACGTTTATTCGATATAATGAAGCAATAAAGAACATTGGGTCATGCTCTCAAAGTTAACAGTGTATTTTCGTTATAAAAAGAGATCGTCTCAAGGTGGATTCTTTAATACTCATTTTGAAAACAAATCACATAGTCATGACTGACAGACAATACTGACGAAATAGTCAAAGTAATGTATGAATTTGATTCATCATTCATTTTCAAAGGAGGGCATGTTGAATTCATTCATAAAGAACCCATTACTTTGGCGTCTACGCTATGGTGTTTGGGTCACATGACTGTATCTGTCGTCATGTGATTTCTGTGATGGCAGTGGTACTGTACAGTAGCGTAACAAAGGGAAGTATTCCTACGCGGAGTTTGAGGTATGGTATCGTTCGGTTGAAACATAAACACCGCACGAAAGCGCGATGGACCTATACCAAGTGACAATTCTTTGTTGTTATGTTTTTTCAAATGTATATCGAAACGAAAGATCCTGAGCTTGAATGGTTATTCATCCGAATAGCCTTTCGGGCACCTTTTTATTTGGTTAGCCAAGAACTCACAGTCTTCTAGGAAAACCAAATCTAAGAAAATAAAAAAAACACACTTGTTTTCTCATTTTCTGAGGAATGACTGGTTCCCAAAAATTACAGTACATGTAATCAGGCCTGACTGAAGATCACACATTAATGTATAAAAAAAAAACACAATACATGAAAACCAAATAAATACACACATAGCTGTATTATGTAAATTTTACCGATGGTCATTAATTTCTTTGCGAGGGAACAGGAAGCTCATGTGACTTAGAATAAGATGTTTCAGACAATTGATAGACACACTTGAATTTTTTTCTCAGTAGAATGTAGAGCGGAAAATTAATTAAATTATGCAGGTGTGCATCCATCTGTTTGTACTTCCCCTTCGATAAACGTTGTATTTGCCTGATGGTTTAAGTTTATGACATAAACGGTGTCTTAACCCTTTACCAAACGCCAAATTTTCGACTATCCCAAATTGAAAGAGTTTGCAGATGACATTTCAAAATGTGATGAAAGTGAAAATTTAACTTCTGATAAGGTAGAAAACATTGTGTGAAAAGGAAAAATTACTCGTTAAGAGCAATTTCTCCTTTTCCCAAAATGTTTTCCAGAGTCGTCTGCAACAAACCGGTCAAATGTCGTTATTGTTTGATAATGAGTTAAACAAACTTGTTTCTCCATAGATCATCTGATCGGTACATGACGTGTTAACATGCGTTATTCAACAGCGCGTTAAATAAAGGCAGGTTATCTAACTTATGCTTGTACACCCTTGCTTAAGTCATATCATTACCTACTCAAGTAACGAATAATAACTATTGTTCGATTGATTGTATGATCTTCTAAAACATTAGTCTATTCACCAATTCTAATCCTAAGAATGCTGGGTAATTTTCTTAAAATATAGTATTGTGTTGTTTGCTTTCCAAAACCTTAAATATCTGCCTAATTTTGTTGAAGGAAGGTACCCTAAATAGCAAACATGTAAGATCACAGGCCAGTCTTGATCTAACCTGTTTGCTCAAGCATGAAGTCGGTTCCACCACTATAAGATTTCAAATATACCAAATGCTCATCCATTAGGTTTGTTTCAGCTTCATATTTGAACTAACAAACAACTGCAAGTTAGCGGGAATACTTCCCTTCACCAAGAAAGTATACAGAGGGAAAATACAATACATTTCATGTACAACAGCAAAGCTGACCTACTAAGCGGTGGAATAACTCCATCGATCACCATTAAATGCCAAACAGATTTTAAAACGAACAAATCGTGCAAGATTTAACCACACGTGTATGGTCCCCATAGTAACAAATAAATCTTTCAGCGCAAAAATTGTTTCCAACTTTGATCGATCCTCAGCGAATGACATAAATAAAGAAAAAACAACTAATTGAATTATACAATGAAGGGTACTGCCTCGTGACATGCTCGGGATGAATGATGTATGTCCCTGAGTTATAGCAGTTTGATTTAAAGATTAAAAGTATACATTTTAAATCTTCTCACAACCCATGCTGGTCAATCTCGATTCTGCTTCTAAACAATGTACATGATGAACTAGATGCACTAAATGAGGCTTGATTAAAAGAACAGAACAGAACCTTATATAAACCCACGTTTAAATATATACATTAAAGGTTAGATAAATTCAGTAGACTAAGAATGTGGAGATGCGAAAGAGCTTTGTATGATTTCAATGATCTTGTTGCGACATTTAACATATTTACTCTCCTAGTTGAACGTACTACGCTAGAATCGCAACACTAACGAAGGACAAAATGATGCAACAATGCATGTCGGCATAACTCAGTTAGTATTGGGGAAAACTGACCTGGTCGAGAATCGAACATCATCGCTGAGCTGCTGTGAGCAGAAAATGGCTAAAAGTCTACCAAAAGCTTCATATGACATCGGCATACTAAAAACCTTCTTTATCGCATCTTCTGCAGAAGATAGGAAAACAAAGGGTAGATTTCTCCTACTGTGTCATGTAGCCTTATGTCACAGTTACTTTACCTTATGTTCACTTTAATGATAACGTTTCAATCTCAAATAGTGTTTGATAATGGTTGATATAAAACATCAGTTTTATACAATTGAAAAGGAAGAGCTTTGGATTAATACTTCCAAAGTAGCCTCTGTAAATACGTTTAACTTAGAGCAGACGAAAACTGTTCATGCATTTTTGTTAAAGATTATCTCACATAATTTGTCTGTGATTAACAAACTCTAAAAGGATGACTTAAGCAGTTACCGCCACAAAATCAAACAATTATCTCTTGATCTTAAGGATGTTAAAAATCCACGTATTCATTTAGTAAAGGGTTAAACTTGATTCGGGCCTTTCTTTGCTTTGAAAAAAAAAACGATTCGGAATTATTTCTGCGACAGCTCTTTTACATATATTGCTAGTGTCACTTCATTAGAGTGTTGACAAACATTGATTTTGGGTTCCCATTTCCTCTTTACCACTTGGATGGTTTCGGAAATTGAAAATAATTGCCATTGCATACAAAATAAACCGTTTAAACAGTTTAAAATGTCTGCAAGATAAATGGGCCATATTTTTACCAAACGGTTATGAAAGGAATTGTGAAGTGAACCAATAGTCTTGTTTTATGTACAAATGAAGGGTTCAATGCAAGACTATAGTAAACATGAAGCACTGTAGTATTGCACTGAACCCTCGAACTATAGATCTGTGTTGTTATTTATTTCTAGAACTGTATTCTATTTTCGAAACCTCAATCTGCGAGATAGTTCGTTTACATGTAAGTTAATAAATCATATACCGGAAACACTATTGGTGCATATTGAAGCGTATCTATTCAATATGGACGTAACACGTAGAGCAACAGTATTGGCCAGACATTGCGTATAATGTCGTCACTCTCTTTCACTTCTTTTGAAGTCATCAATCAACAGTCGAGGCACGTACCAGCCGAGTTGTACCATCCTCGTCAAACCACCACATCAATTCTTTATTCGATGCTACACTTACGCAGCAGACGACCTCGAAACCACACAGGGAAGCAACATTAAGGTAGAATACCCATAATCCACCATTCTGAAACACATTTTCCGTCGGATTCCTTCGGTCGTTCTCGGTATACATCGGTCTTAGCCGGTAATACTCGTTTTAAACTAAATAGTTTGATTCCCGACCGGTGTATGCCGAGAACGATCGAAGTTGTCAAACGAAAAAATATGTTTTTAAATGGATTATGGTTGGGTATTCTGTCTCAGTCAAAGTCATCATCATTTTGACAGAATAAAACAGAACATAGTTTATTATTTTACATAAAAAGTACCGAGTAATACATTGAACGTTTTATTTGACTTTTATCTGCTGTGCATATAATCCGTTTGTCCGAGAAGGAAGAAATAAAAGACTTTCAGCGAAAACGCTGAAAGGGTTACATGCATGTTGGGATTGAGTATAAACATTGCAATGGGATAATCAGGATAGACTGCTTCACTTTTCACATGACATTTTTTTTATTTGCACATTGCAGTTTCATTCAGATGTATACAATGAAGCTGTGTTTTATCTTCTTGTATTTTTCCTGCCAACTGATTCAGATGTTTGATGTTTAAATACAGCCAGGGGTTACATTCATGGTGTCATGACATTGTGACGGAAATTCCTCTTAAACTGCGTCCTTATACTTTCATGTATCTTTTTTTGTATAAATATCACATAAGTAAATGAGACAATCGACATTTTTAAAAATAATACTATTTTTTAAGATAGAATTACTTATTTCATTTAGTATTTACAAAACGAATTAAACATTTAGAAAAATACCAATCGCTTTAGAATTTAAGTGAATTAAATTCTACATTAAATTCAAGACGTTAGCCGTATCTGCAATGTTATACGTAAAAACAAATCACTTTCAATCATGAATCCAGAAAAGAATACTTTTTGACAAGAAATCCACAACAACGTGCCATGCTCAACCAGAAAAAAAGTGATTATTTTTACATGATCTCTAGCGGATGGCTTCAATTTAGATATTTTGCGTAAGCTCTAACAAATACTTGAAAACATTATTGAAAATAAAAACAGCAAGCTTTAAAGATAAAGTAACTTTTTGTCTAATGATTGTGGATAAACTATAGATCGAAACAGATGGATTATGTTGGTTTGAATTTGTTTTCTTCATTTTCTTTAAACAAATAGCTTTTTTTTTAATGAATTGAGGCTTTTTTTCGAACACGTTTTACCGTTGACAAATTGTCTGGAAGGTTTGGGTTAGTTAACCACTTTTTGCTTACGTAAACTAAAGACAATTGACATCACATTTTGTATCTTAAAAGAAAACTTGGATAAACAACTTCTTTTAAATCAAAAGGTTCTATCTCCTGGATTTCAAAGATGGATTAACGGCCTTATACAGTAGCTTAAAGATGGTTGTTCTCATAAGAGAGAACTTGAAAGTCAAAATAAAATGTCGTTTAAACAACACAGTTTTTGTATTGTTGTTTGATATGCAATTACAAGTAGTTTTTGAAGGATAAGTTTGACAGGAGGCGTCGAATTATCAATTATAAACCGTTTATAACCAGCAGATCTCCAAAGCGATATTACACTTTTGAATTTGAATACATGCTTATCCACTGAACATACATATTAAAGAATCAAAAGCATCAAAAGCGATCTACAATAATGATTTTGAAAGATCTGTTAGAAAAAAGATCAGATAGTGAAACAGTTAACCAATTACAAAACAATAACGACAATTAACCACTTTGTTGCAACTCTGGAAAACATTGTGGGAAAAGGAGAAATTGCTCGTAACGAGCAATCTACCCTTTTCCACAATATTTTCTCTACTATCAGAAGATTATTTTCCCATTTCATCACATTTTAAAATGTCGTCTGCAAACTCTTCCAATTTGGGACAGTCAAATATTAAGCGATTGGTTAAGGGTTAAGCAAAAGGCAATTAATGATTTCTTCTTCTAAACTGTTTGACTAGACTATTAAAAAGGTAAGTAGAACAAGCTCCCTCAATGTACATACTAGTTCTTGTGTATGATTTCTATGTTAATAATATGTTTTACTTCATGTATTTCTATATTTTCTATAGTTCTTGTACATGTGTTAATTTTATATAAATAAAATATTTTAATTCATGCATTTTCTATATATTCTATAGTCCTTATACATGTATGAATTTTATGTAAATAACGTATTTTAAACACATGTATTTCTATAATTTCTATGGTCCTTATACATGTATGAATTTAATGTAAATAAAATATTTTAATTCACGCATCTTTTATATTTTCTATGGACCTTATACATGTCCTATGTTGAAGGTGAATCCCTTGTGTCACCAATATTTTGAAAGGATGATTCTCGCTATGAGCAGCCACCTCTTTTTAGCAGTCAATTTCACCTTGTCCCTTGGGTGGCTGCTTGTCACAAAATTAACTGAAATCTATTCTACAGTGTGTATCATATAACGGTACATCTGTTGTGCAAATGTAAAGAAATCAATTTTTAACTTCACATCTGGTAACAAGCACTTTCAATACTGACTGTAAGTTTATTCCGGATGTACATTGAAACCGTCTAAATTAACGACCGGGTTTTAGTTCGTTACCAGTTCGTTGTGTAACATAAAACGAAGGGTTGATGTAAAAGTTAACTGTTTGATCAACGATTAATTGTCCCATGATCTATGTTTCTTCATACAAAAACAATGTTCTGTCTTTCATAGCTAATCACATGCTGGTGGTTAATTACAGCCACGTCGTTAAAAGAAGGTTATACACCGTAATATATGTTCTCTTATTACAGAAAGTCCTCTATAATAAAGTACGTGTCTCTGAAATTGCAAAAAGGTTGTGTGCCTTTATTTTCATAAACAAGAACATGTCGAAAAACTTCGGTTTGGTCCCAGACAAACTTTACGATAACCTAATCGTGCCAGTAGTAAAGGATATTTTCAAATCTCCGAAGCCACCTTCCTTTACTACTCTTGTCAGACAAGAATATTCAATTTGTAAATTATGGTTTTAGAAAGAGTTGATCAAGACCATTCTTGACATACGTTTGTGTTCAGTGTTAGCCTTTGTTTGACCCTCTCCACAAAGAAAAGAATGCAACAAGCCTAAAATAACCACAAACCATTCACAAAATCATGTTAGATTTGCAAAACACATGTTTGCTGTCGTGTGTTTCGTGTAAATCAATCTGGTATAACCTTTCTTAGGTATTGATAGCGTTCAAAATCGTTAAAATGTAATGATATGCTGTAATGTCACTTGAGATTTTACTAGAATTTTTTTTTTGAGGTAGAATACCCATAATCCACCATTTTGAAACTCATTCTTTCGTCGGATTACTTTGGTCGTCCTAGGTATACATCGGTCTGGACCGGAATTAATCACTTTACACCGAATAATTCCAGCCCCGATCGACGTTTACCGAGCCTATCAAACCTATTAAACCTATGTGCTATGTCATATATTGGAAGGACATTTACATTAAAAGGACACAGATAATGTACATGTATTGTGTTGAAAACTTGGCGACACGCCAATCTAAAACGGTGAATTACAGACGAAATCAATTGAAGAATGTATGTTTGTTTGACAAGAATGTCAAATTTTCGTTTGGACGTTCTTCAGCCCTGTTGTAAAAAAGCAACGAAAAGCTTCATCAATGATGTTTACCATGTTCGATGACCAATGTTGGTTAAAATGATCGTTCGATGGTTCCATGCTTATAAATAATTCCTCTAGTCTGAAGTAAGGTATAGTCCTACTGATACCGACGAATCATGTAGTATTATAGTAATTACTTGACTACTGTTCCTCTTTGCGAGCTGTCTCAACGTTTGGTCTGTTTAATTCAATGAGACCAGCTGTACCCATCCATCTAAGTTAGAACTGTCTAATGTCGTATTTTGACCTGCCATCGCTAACAACACTTTCAGGGGTTTCCGAAATGCGGTTCACACAATTCTGCAAACCTTATAGGAGATTGTATAACGAGAATGCTATGAAACTGTCCCACAGATTCGACCTTAACAAAGGGGATAAAAGGGCGTTCTTAGGAGGACTCGTATAACATAAAAACGAACTTTATATTACAATCAATCGCCTTTGGAATCGGAGGACAACGTATTGTCTTTTCCACTAACTTAAGTCTTTGGACGACATTCTTGTTGTACCTCAACGAGGGATAGGGATGGGGTGGTTGGTGAGTCAACGTACCTCATCACCAATTCTTGGTGTTCGCCTATCGAGGGGTCTGTACTTCATAAACGTCTTGGTCATTAAAATATCAAAACGTCCATAACTGGATGAGAGGGATCAAGTGTACGTCATAATGAAAACTAGTTCGCTGGCCGTTGGGAAACAGTGTTATGAGGAATACAAATATATATACCAAGCCTGTATGTGGATCGAATACGGCAAGCATCAAACCATTTGTAAAAATAAGTTGGAATTTTTAAGATATCGTATTTCATTAGCTGCATCTTTCGAATCGATATATATTTCATTCAATGAAAACAAGTCTTTCTGAGTTACTAATGTGTTTATTTGTCTTTTAAACTCATAAAACATCCAGTTCTTGTAGATGTCAATGAATTTGTTATGTCCCAATTGAATATCATTGACAATGCGAGTCATCAAAATACTCAAAATGATAATCATAGCAATATCACATGTCATCGTTTTTTAATTTAAGAACTTTGGGTTATAGATTCTTCGTGAATGCTTCTTTAATATCTTTGCGAGGATAACTCCGTCATGTTCGATATTTTAGTGTCACATATTTAGTGCGGATGGAAATGTCCGTGTGAAGCGTGATATTCCCTGGTTCCCGGGGGTCCATTGCCGTCAGCGAATGCGGGCCCGGCCCCAGCCCCTCCGTAGCGTGGGCCCCGCCGTCCCATATAACCTGGTTCCCCGAACACGAATCCGAGAGGGGGACCCGGCGGGTAGAAACCTCCAGGATAGAATGGCTGGTAACGGAACTGGGCTGACGTCATGGTCAGTGCGAGCAACAGCAGACAGATGGCAGACTTCATGGTTACAATCTGAATAATAAAAATAAAAAAAGGATGAAGAAACTGTATGTTTTCATGAAAAAAAGGGCATCAAGAAAATTGATATTGTTAAACAAATCCCGAAAATGATATGTTTGCCATCTGCTGGTGCATCAGATTCAGACTGTTCATTGGATTTCATGGCCTATGTCCCGTATGCAAGATACAACATACATGTATATAGAAATAAAGACAAAAATTCGGAAAAATGACAAATAATTACCAAAGAAAAATTAAAGAATGCGATTGCCTTCAAGAAATTAAAAGATACATTAGTCATGAGTTTCCCCCTTACGTTAGTTTTTTGAGATAGTGATATTTATATACTACATAAACATGTATGCATCGATAAAGTACTCCCTTGAAATACACAATGATTATAAAATGTTTCTAATCCACATCTCGTGCTTAGACATTTCACGGATACGCCTTAAATGTTTAATTTAAGTTTTTACTTTATTGTATGAAGATATACACGTATTTGGATGCAAAGCACATACATGTGCTTGTCGACAGTTTATTGAAATATTTAATACGAGACTTTTCCTGTGCAATTAAGAATAACACAAAACGTGTTTTCAGCATATGTGAAACAATAGTGTGCAAAAGTACATGCTGAATGATTAATTATATCCAAAAACGATTTGATATATCTATTGCTTTTTGTAAGGGATGTTTCTTTTTTAAGATTAGTTCTGCAATATGGAAGTTTAATATCAGTCGTCAAAACTGAAATGCATTCAAAATGCGAGTGTCGCTTTTCTAACACATACTATTGCCATCTGCAACTCAGTATGAAATTCTCAATTGTATTGTTGATTGAAATAATGCAAATCTTAACGATTCTAATAATTGCATTATGTAAGCTTAAATTAATATCAATAAAATCTTATATTTTATTAAAGATAAGTACATACAACTATATAAAAACTTAAGATGATTATGCACTAGTTGATTAATAGTTCTTTATTTCGAAAGGTATTCGTTGTAAACTATTTACAGTTTAAGTTTACTTTTTGCAATACTTTATTCATATTTATTTAATTCGAAAGGTATTCATTGTAAACTATTTACAGTTTAAGTTCACTGTATGCTTGTTGAAAAATAAACCCTCCAGTTAAAATTTTGTAAATCGTTTTTTTTTTAAATCAAAATATGGCTTTTACATGTCACCAAAATTCATCTAGTAAACGAAAAAGTCGAATCAATAAAGCTTTTTCTTATCATTCAACAATAATTTATTAATCTATTATACTGACCAATACGTGTTTCGAATCCGACGATATGAATTGCACAACCGAGCAGACGAGTTGTTAAAACAGTATTTTCCTTTGGGTAATTGATCAACACTATAATGTATACGTCATTCTTATATGCAAAAAAAAATAATCACAGCTATCAGTATGTCACAATTAATTAGTGTAACGCTTACTGCAAAAAGGAGACCCTGACATACGTCAAAGCGTCTACAGTCCGCATGTGAAGGAAATTTTTACAACAGTTGAAAAATGATAGAATCTATATTTGAATCGTTCGGAAAGGAGAAGGGCCTTTAAACCATTACGAAACAATAACTACATGTCACCAGCATGTTGTAGACAACTCTTGAAAACATTGTGTCTTATCGAGCAATTTCCCCTTTTCCCACAATGTTTTCTGCCCTACCAGACAGTTGAACAGTTGGCGTTTGGTAAAGGGTGTTAAGTGAAACCTTACATTTCATCTAAAATGCCAACTTGAATTCATGTAAGAGAATCCTAAAAGTGAGGACAGGCACCACGTCTGCGGGTGTTTTAAGGGGGCTTGGTCGATATTCACTTTATGTAATAAGAATTATAAAGAATATCAAGTATTGGGGGCAAACTGTTACAGACAATATAACAAATAATAATGGTAACGTGTTGCCGACATGCCTGCTATTTGCTAATTTTTTATTTTCGATCGCTTTTACAAATACAAAAACCATCTGTCTTAGATTTTTCCCTAAAATGGAACTGTTTTAATTAACTAGGCAAAGCACATAAAACAGCATTTAATGCTCTTCAAACACATCATATTAATATTAATCTCTGAATAATTTCTTCCTTGTTTGATGTTGAATATCAACTTTTGTATATATCTAAACCACCCTGAGAAACCGTGTGGTATCATATTTTGTACAAATTATGATAAATGTGACTATGTACTTTGAACTTGTTTAGTGAACTATGTTCATTCTGTCCATGATAATTTCACATATCATCTAAGATATGTAAATTCAGGTGCATGTTTTTCATCTTTCAATCTTTGTTTTGCTTAAGTCTAATAGTACAAGACACATACGTTAGGATTGTCTAACTATGGATACATGATTTGACATCACCCATGGTAGGTAAATGGATAAATATTAGCAGGTAAAAAAGACAACAGACACGTGTTAATAACGTTAACACGTGAAAACATGATTTGTAGTTATGACAATTTTAAGAAACACCTGGATCCCATACATACGAAAACTACGTTTAACTTTGGTTTTTATAGAGAAAATTATTAAATTTAGAATTAAATTTAGAATTTAATTAAATTAAATGATTGATATTTGCAACAAAATGAATTAGCAACGAAATCAATCATTTCATATGTGTTTGTTGTTGAGTTGTGTGACCTCGATAAACATACATGTGCAATAAGGCTTTTACATGTGAATGAATCAACAGCGTAATCACTCATGTCCTTCGTGTTTGTTGTCAAGTTCAATGACATTCTCAATTAATACTAATTTGCAATAAAGCATATTGGCAATGATGAGAGCCGACGTGTAACACTTATTCGAGAGGAATATCGTTTGCATTGGTTCTCTCTTAATATCAATTATTTTATGCAAAAGCGTAATTGGTTCCCTTCAACTAATGATTAGGAATTCAACATTGTATTTGATTCCCTCTAGATATTGTTATATTTATGTATCAGCATATTTGATACCCCTATAATAATGATCCCTTATGTAAAAGCGTAATTAATTCCTGATAGATTGTGTTATGTGAAAGCGTGATCAATTTTTAATATTAATTGTTTTATGTAAAAGCGTTACTGATTCCCTCTAAATATTAATTGTTTTATATAAAAGTGTATTTGATTCTCTCTAAATATTAATTGTTTTATATAAAAGTGTATTTGATTCTCTCTTAATATTAATTGTTTTATATAAAAGTGTATTTGATTCTCTCAAAATATTAATTGTTTTGTATAAAAGTGTATTTGATTCTCTCTAAATATTAATTGTTTTATATAAAAGTGTATTTGATTCTCTCTAAATATTAATTGTTTTATATAAAAGTGTATTTGATTCTCTCTAAATATTAATTGTTTTATATAAAAGTGTATTTGATTCTCTCTAAATATTAATTGTTTTATATAAAAGTGTATTTGATTCTCTCTAAATATTTTTTGTTTTATGTAAAAGTGTATTTGATTCTCTCTAAATATTAATTGTTTTATATAAAAGTGTATTTGATTCTCTCTAAATATTAATTGTTTTATATAAAAGTGTATTTGATCCTCTCTAAATATTAATTGTTTTATATAAAAGTGTATTTGATTCTCTCTAAATATTAATTGTTTTATATAAAAGTGTATTTGATTCTCTCTAAATATTTTTTGTTTTATGTAAAAGTGTATTTGATTCTCTCTAAATATTAATTGTTTTATATAAAAGTGTATTTGATTCTCTCTTAATATTTTTTGTTTTATGTAAAAGTGTATTTGATTCTCTCTTAATATTTTTTGTTTTATGTAAAACCGTATTTGGTTCCCTCTTAATAACAATTATTCATTAAAAGCGTACTTGATTTTCTCTTACTATTGATATTTTTTTCATGTAAAAGCGTAATTATTTTCACTTAAGTAATGAGTGTTTCACAATATAAAAGAGTTATTGATTCTATCTTATTATCCATAAATATTGACTGTTTTATATAAAAGCATAAACAATTCTCTCATAGCAATGATTTTTCATCTATAAAAATGTAATTGATTTCCTCTTAAAAATGATTGTTATGTAAAAGCGTAATCAATTCCCTCTTAAAATAAGTGGTATTCAAGAGCGTTGTTGATTCCATAAAAAGTGATTGTTTTGTTCAAAAGCGTAATGGATTCCCTCTTGAAAATGATTGTGTTGTCTAAAAGCACAATTTAATCTTTCTAAATAATGATTACTTTATATAAAAGGGTAATTAATTCCCTAGAAATCATAATTGTTTTTATGTAAAAACATAATTGATTACCCCAAAATAATGATTGCTTTATGTAAAAGCATAATTCATTCCCTCTTAAAAATAATTGTATAAAAAAGGGAAATTTATTTCATCGAGTAATGTTTGTTTTATGTAAACGTCTAATTGATTCCATCTTAATGGTGATTGCTTTATTTAGAAAGCGTAATCGTCATATTAATGTTAGATAAGAAGCATTAAGGAACTAAAAAACTCTTATTATATAAACTCCGTTGCATTGGGGTTATAATACGTGTTTTGATGTCTACGGGAAAGGTTTTTAATCTCTGTACCGTATTTTTGACGAGAGGTCGACTCACGGAATGTTAATGGTTCTACCACGCTTGACTGTCCCGGTCAGAATAAGGGTTGTCTGTAACCAATATTAGACAGGTATCGCAAGATATCTGAATTTTTGTTGACGCGATGTAAACCCCCAACAATAACAATAAATACTAGCTAACAAGAGGTAAAATAACACAGGCATACGTGCTTATTTGTTCCACCTCGATCTTGTTTAGGTCACATTCAACAGACGGAAGATGTATAAAACATTGAAATGAGAAACATATCAATAAAAAATAAATCCACGATCGAAAATCATCCAAGTTAATATTGAAACCTATAAACCTAACGTCCCATTTTTTAGTCTCGCAGTAGACGACTTTCAAAAAAAAATATAGCAAAAGGAGGAATTGCTTGTCAAAAGCATTTTCTCCTTTTGTCACAAAGCTTTTTCAATCTATTCACATATCACAAAAGAAAAGATGAACGGTATTTCAAATGTTTACAATGCTTTTCGAAAATCGTCTGCTTCAAGTTAATAATGTCGTCTGCAGGTGGTAAAGATTTATAGAAGAACAGACGAAAATGTTATCTTAAACAGTGTTTAATTTTTGTCTGTTAATACTTTTTAACAAATAATGAACTATCGGTTGAAACTACAAAATATGCACAATCTGTTGATACTTTGTATAATATATCTATCTATAATATATCTTTATTACAGCATCATCATGGATAAAATACATTCTTATACAAAGCATATAAATGCACACACTATGTACAAAATAAAATATGAACCATGTGATTCGTATTTCAATTATAAGAGACTTTAATCACATACCTGGTTAAAATACAATACAATTTCTTAAGATTATGATTTGAGGTAGACACTTTTTACATATGTACGTGAATCACATTGTAACAGAACTGAACAATCACATAATTCGGAACAAACAAGTTACCGTCGAGTATCCCAAAAGATCAGCGACCCCGTCTGGCCTTTGTCATGTACTAACCTGGGACGCAACTATCTAAAAGGCTTTATAATACGACCCGCTTTCCCGCCATTACTTGGTTATAAAACCTTACCGCCATTTTAACGTCTACAGATCAAACAGAACATTTTTTTATGTTTGACCCAAGTAAGTACATAACATTACACAAAACGAGAGGGAGAGAGAAAGGAAGAAAGAGAGAGAGAGAGAGAGAGAGGAAAAAACGAGAGGGAGAGAGAAAGGGGGAGGGGGAGAAAGAGACGGGAAGGGAGAGAAAGAATAATAGAGAGAGAGAGAGAAAGAGTAAGAGAGAGAGAGAGAGAGAGAGAGAGGGAGAGGGAGAGGAGAGGGAGAGGAGAGGGAGAGGGAGGGGGAGGGGAGGAGGAGAGGCAAAGGAGAGGCAAAGGAGAGGGGAAGGAGGGAAAAGGAAGAGGGGAGGTGGAAGGAAGGGGAGGGGAGGGAAGAGGGGAGGTGGAAGGAAGGAGGGAGGGGAGGGGAAGAGGGAGAGGGAGAGGAGAGAGGGGAGAGGGAGAGGAGAGGGAGAGGAGAGGGAGAGGGAGAGGGAGAGGGAGAGCAGAGGGGAGGGGAGAGGGGAGGGGGAGGGGAGGGGAGGGGAGGGGAGGGGAGGAGGGGAGGGGAGGGAGAGGAGAGAGGGAGGGAGGGAGGGAGGGAGGGAGGGAGGGAGGGAGGGAGGAGGGAGGAGGAGGGAGGGAGGAGGAGGAGGGAGGGAGGAGGGAGGAGGGAGGGAGGGAGGAGGGAGGAGAGGAGGAGGAGGGAGGGAGGGAGGGGGTGAGGGAGGGAGGAGGAGGGAGGAGGAGGGAGGGAGGGAGGAGGGAGGGAGGGAGGAGGAGGGAGGGAGGGAGGGAGGGAGGGAGGAGGAGGGAGGGAGGAGAGGGAGGGAGGGAGGAGGAGGGAGGGAGGGAGGAGGAGGAGGGAGGGAGGGAGGGAGAAGGGTTAACATAGTAATATAAATTAAATACTGTTGACGCGACATTAAAAAAAAAGCATTACAATACTGGCATATCTAAGTTGGCAGTCATTGATTGACTAAAAGCTTAAGCGTGATCTGACAAGTAGACACCAGACTTAAACTAATAGTGGCCATATGAATTTTCATAATGTATTTTTAATCAATATTTTTGAGGAATAAGCACAAACATGAAAATGATCACGCATGAATTTGACAATCGACATGTTTGGATGGAAGGTCATGCCAATACAAACACAACTTTTGATCCTGATAAGTGTGTGCTTTTTGTGACATGTAGGGCAATTCTTAACTAATTACAGCTTTTATTTTAGATAACTCTGGAATAATCTGAAAAGAACCAAAACAGAAGAGTTCACAATGTACAAAAAATGTTCAGTTCGATAGAGCATTGGTCTAATAAACTCCATCTTGCATCTTTTTTAGAAAGTGTGAGTCATTCGCGAATGACCCTAGTACCCAGAGGTTACGCATTTTAAGCTAGTTCGGGTGCATTATTTTCATATTAAACGTGTTACAAAATATAATATACATAGTAAAATTAGTTAATGGTGCTTGATAAAACGTACTATATTGCAGCAACCTTTCTTTTTGCCAAGATGGCCTCTACAGATATTTGCATCAGGTGTCGCAAAGTAAAATAGTATGGAGAAATTGAGTGGGTTTTCGCCATAATAATACAATATTTTGATGGAAGGGCTAATACCACGACGCGTTTTATTACAATGAATAAGCGTCTAGCGGCGTTTGTCTGGATGCAATAAAAATTTCTTCATGGCTACATCGAAAAGAGCGTCTGATTAGTCATCACAAGTTAAAACATTTGTCATACTGTTCAATCCGAAACTAGAACAAATCTGCCCCTGTTTGAATGTTTGATCTTTTATGAATGGAATGAAAGGTATCACTTTAGTTATTTAACCCACTAAACAAAAGAGCACACACGCAAGCAGTCAATCTGCGAAAAAAACTGATGATTTCTAAACTAAATCAAAACCAGTCCCTGTCTCACATTAGAGTGTCATATTGTTTCGATCTTACAACCAAAAGAAATGTTTAGGTGACATACTTACAAAGAGTCTGATAAGTAGTTGCTCATTGTTAAAGATATATTGATACTATTTACCTTACTATTGCCATACCATATGAATTTAAATTATAGGTAAATCAATAGTTTACCATTAAAACATCGACTGATCAAATGAATGAGCAGCTTCCATTTAAACCATTTTGTCAAAAGTGATTATTTTCTTGTTAATATGTATATGTGTAAATATCGTGAACAGGTATTTGTACTTGGTGTTTTTGTAAAAAAAATGTATGATTAGAAACTGTAAATTTTATGTCAATAGAATTGTCCATCTTGCTGTGTAAAAATGGATGAATTCCATATAGCAAAATGAGGCATTTGTGGTAATTACAGTATACACAGAAAGATAAGCAACTCGTTATTTCGTCGCCACAAATTCAAAAGGGTGATTTACGATGGTTTGTGATATGACCAGTGTTAATTAGTCTAATAAGTCATTACATGGTTAAACACTTTATGTCGATGGTCAAGTGACACTATCACATAAATAATTACTTTATCAGACTGTCATAGAGATGATAGACATACAAGTCGGTTCGGCAAAACTAGATCATAACGGGGCTTTCCCCACCGCAAATTGGAAAGAGGCCTTAGCCTAATTTTTGGAAGCTATATCGCTGAATTTTGCTGAATTGGGAAACCCAAAAGCTTATGTGACTTTGATTTTAAGTGAAAACTGCATGCTTTTAAAGAAATTTCCAAATGGGAAGGTGACTTTAATGGGCCCCTGTTATTTAGCACGAAAAAGTCTTGCATAGATTAGTAAATCTTAGCTTCAAATTATCTCGAAGATAAGTCTCGAAATTTACAGAACAGTTCAGAGCAGTATCAACTTTTCGATAATTATTGTATTGAAACATAAAGCTAAGATCACCCTGTAATACAAATCACGTTTTCTAGAAATTCCTGCAACTCGCCTCTTTAGAACAAGTCGCTTGGTTACATGTAACTGAGTTGTTTATGTCTGCTATGTGCGGAAACGATTTCAAAATCAACTATCCCAGAGTAAATGAACTTGTATACAATAAAAAGCCTTACTATACGGGAGTAACTCTGTTGCGTGGGGGTAGTAATACCTGGGATTTTAAACATATCTTTAGGATACTTTTCAAAACACTAACCAACATTCTCATTATGTGTCTTTATTGATTAGAAATCAAACTTACTAGGGATGGAAATTAAAATCATTTAATTATATGAATGCTTACAAATTTCAATCAATGGATGTGATGAGGTTCTTCTTTTAACACAGTTTCTTTTTAATGAGACCAGTCGACAAAACGCTTTGAAATGAGTGGTCATAACAATTCGCCCAATGAACTCATGAACCAAGTCCCATTAATAAATGCTTTCCGTGAATCTTGCTTTGATAGAACCGTCACAAATGTGAAGGACTTACTATAGTATTGCATTGAACCTCGTATTATGATACCTCAGACAAACATTGGGTCAGAACTTTGTCGACTGATCAATTGCCACCATAAGGTACGTCTATGCTTGAAAAGACGAAGGGAACATTGTAAAAGAAATATGAAATATACAAATTTATCTGTTACAAAATAAAGCTGTAGTTGGGGATCGAACTCGGACGTCTATGGTTCTATTGCTGATTTAGCCGCCTTACCGATTGAACTATTTGAATTTACGTCTCTCGCACGAACTTATTTGACAAGAGAATAGTGAACCCTAAAAAAGTACTTGGATGACGTACCTTTCCGAAAACCCGTGTCGGTTAACAACTTTATTCTAAACTAGTTGAAAGGATGCCATTTTATGTGTTGTGTTACAGTTTATGTTTCAACTGAAGTTTATTCAACTTCATTACTGTAACATATATCTCATAAAAATTAATATGCTCATCATTAAGCAATTACATCTTCCAGTCCATGTCACAATGAGACGTCGTGGTACGCTGGATTCTTATCATTACAACAACATTACCCTTTTATAACTTTTTGTAATTGTTTGGCAACAGTCTTAAATTACTGAGAAAGTTTTTCATTTACCCTAAACCCATTACCTATCAATAACGACATTTGACCAGTTTGTTGCTGACGACTCTAGAACATAATGTGGGAAAAGGAGAAATTGCCCTTAATGAGCAATTTCTCTTTTTTCCACAATGTTTTCTGCCCTATCGGGAGATTATTTTTCAATTTTAAAATGTCGTCTGCAAACTCTTTCAATTTGGGACAGTCGAAAATTTGGCGTTGGTAACGGGTTAACGAAAGGCAAAACATTGGACATGGTCCATGAATAATCATTCTTCGTTTTCTTTGTCCTTTATTCTTCTATAGTCAATATAAAAAACGAAAACAAGCAAACTAGACCTTAAATCTGCAACTCAAACTTGACGAAGCCCAGTTTTTGTATATTGCTGTATGTAAATAAAAGACAATACGATATGTATCACTGATTACTTTCATGTATATGCAAATATCCATTATGGGATAGCAAAGAATAAAAAAAAAGCATAAAATGCAATATGGCCATTTATCATATCAAAGAGATGACAATAACCAATCCAATCTGAACAAAAACCATCTTATGAAGAAAACTGTAATAAGACGGTTGAATTTAAAATACTTTTACTTAAAAGTTAGCCATCATTAACCATTATACTGCTTGAACCGACTTCGTCCTTATGCAAACAGGTTAGATCCAGGCCAAATGCCAAGTAAATTAGCGGCTGGCCTGTGATCAAATTCGGTTGATTTCCAAAATTTTAAATGTCTGCTTAATTTTGTTGAGGAAAGATACTCAATGTAGCGAACAGGTAAGATCACAGGTCAACCGCCAATTTACCTGGCGGCTTGTCTGTATCCAACATGTTTGTATAAGCATGAAATCGGTTCCAGCACTAAAATTCTAAAATATTTGTCCTTTTAAAGACGTTTAAGACGTCATGATTTATTGGCCGGACTAAAACTGTATAAGTATATTGTATTGTTTTGTCGCATGTAAAGGCTATGTTTCAACCAATACCCTCGTATATGAGAGTGTAATTTGTCGAAACAACAAGCAAAAAGATGGTGATATGACTATCACAACATGATAACTAAAAACGTTATTTCATTGTTTTTTGTTAGAAACCAGTTAAGGAGAAATTGCTCTCATTTCTCGCAACGGTCCTAGTATTTTTATGATGCAGACGCATTAAAATGTAAAAGATATGAATCTATATGAGAGATCATCCCAAGACTTTCGTAAGTGCTTCATAAACATGAAGCACTTACTATAGTATTGCACTGAACCCTTGAGTTGTCGTTCTTTTTAAACCAATTTGCAATGTGATGTAGCGGTTGCATCCCTTTGAACTATAAAGATCATTTGTCAATATTAATGTACCAGATTGTCGTCGATGCGATAAGTGCTCTCCTTATTTGATTCATAACTGTTATTTAGCCCTCTATTAGCTTGCTTTGTATTACAACTTTCGCAAAATATCTATTCTAAGCTTACACTATCGGGGGTTCATTCCAAACACGATTCCGCTTAGTCAGGAAATCTTCTGAAACATTGCATGGTTTACCTCGTCTTCCGTAGGCCTATCGGAGTCGGTCCTGTTTGTCAGACCACACAGTTAACGTTTTCCCCGTTTAATGCATTCTGTAGCAGTCTCCATTCGTATTAATCAACGCTTGAAGTGACAGTGGCCACTAAATATTTTAGAATTGAAAGCTTTTGTATTGAACTCATTTGCTTACCACAATAACTTTCTCTCTTTGTATTATGGTCTCGAATAGCATCAATAGAATGTTGAGAATTTCTCACATGCTACATTTCAAGTATTCCGAACAAAGGGGTCGTATACTGAGACAAAAATAAGTATGCCGCAACACCATATGTCGTGGCTATGAAATAACTACTGATATCATAACAGACATAACTACATATGGCGTTTCTTTTGAGACCTGTCGTTCCCTAAACAAGTTTTCAACACAGCTAAAACATTCGGTCTCGTCAGACTGAGAGCCAACGTGTTGTCACGCCTTTCCTTTACTTATGCCGTGCTACCATCGTTCAAAGCGGTAAACTATGGCGACAATGTTAAATTGTTAATGAGCCTATTGATCTTTATACATCACACTCGTGTCTTCTTTGCTCTTGTCCAAAAAATTCAACTTTTGAAAGACGCATAGATGAGCTTTATCGAGATTTCATAAAAGAAAAGTGATTTTAATGATAAATTGATGTTGTGCAGAGATTTATGAAATTTGCCCATGTGCGACCATGCACGTGTATCAAATCAATTGAGATATTTCCTTTTTCATAAGGTTTTGACGGCATGTAAAACGTTATTCAGTTATATCATTTCACTTTTTTGATTCTCCAGTGCAAGATTAGTGTGATGCCTTGCCATAAAACACCTACGGACCTGCTGAGGATTGAACTCGAGACCAAAGTTTCAAGTCCCCCACATTTATCACCGGGTCACGTAGGAACACAAATAATTTGACTTTCTTTATAACGATTATATAACCAGACGGTGAGATCACGTGAACAGTGTTTGCCAGTAATGACCGAACAAGATGGCCGCGCCATAGGTATATTTACTTTTTTATGCAGATTACTTTTGTTTTCCACAATTTTATATACGTCATGTTCTGGCTATCAAGTTTGCGGTTCTGGTGGTATATGGTGACCCATGGGTTTTAACGACGTTACGTCTAACACTCGGTAGAGAAATCGCAGTCGATGGGTGATGTTTTAGGCCATATCTCACCTCGAAATTGTCTGTAGAGTCTTGGAGCGAACGGCACCGCCAAATGGAAACGACATTCATCGGCGGTTGGGGAAAATTGATCGTCGGAACATGGTGTATATAAAAAAGTGGAAAACAAAAGTAATCTTCTGAAAAATATGCATAAATACCTACTAAATACCTACTCATTCATGGGCGCCGCCATTTGTAATCTGTTTTATATCGTTAACATTGATCACTTGATCATCCCACCTGATAACACAGGCGGGAAATATGATGTGTATCAAACCGATTTTCGTCTTATTGTTCTCTCTGCATTACAACATTGTAAAACCCATAAAAAAGTGATCTAAAGCTGTTTTTAGCCTGTTAGAGGAACAGGTCTATAATTTATTGATACATCATTTAAAACTTGGTATTTATTTTAGGAAAAGGCATATATTTCAAATTCGTTCAAGAGTGAAAAATGTTCACACGGTTTTCCCTGTTCAGTGCAATTCTGGATATTTATGCATCCAAAGTATTTATATCTATTTTTTGGCAAACAAATTGATGCAGCGAAATTTTAATTGTCGTTTGCGAAGTCTTTTACATGGAGACTTAATGATAGACATTTCGGTGATCGACCATCAATCGATACGTTTTCATCTGGTGTCATTTGGCGCATGGTATCTAGTTGGTATATATAGCAAGCGGATTGCAACTAATTATGCTACATGGTTATTCTAATTCAAGTTGTTCTTAAAGATGCTTGTAAACAGAAGAAAAGAGAAGATTTATTTGAAAGTCAAAATAATATGTCGTTGGAACAATAGAGTTTTTGTATTGTTGTTTGAAATGCAATGAAAAGTACCTATTAAAAGCACAATTATTTCAGGAAGCATCAATTTGTCTTAGTATTTACAGTCTACATGCGGTAGATCTCAAAAGCGATGTCACGCTTAGGGGTTAAACTATATGTTATTTCACTGTGTATACACTTTAAAAAAATAAAAAAAACGATATAACTTTGCTTTCCAAATTCCTATTCTTATGTGCGTAGCATATACCAGTACAGCTGCTGCGCAGTGTTTAAGATACAACAATACAATACAATATGTTTTATTCGTATTAAAGGCCTCTGGCCCAATATACATACAATTCACAATTTTAAGTAACAAAGGAGTGGTTTAACATTTGTGCTCTCTAAAAAACAAAAATATCTCGTTATGACGTCGTCATTCATAAACATGTGTAAAACAGCAACATTGTTTCAGAAGGAGAAATAACTCATTATGCAATTAAAGTAAGCGAATTTGCGGTCATGGGTTTAAGCATATCATGACAAACATTACAATGCAATGAAAATACGAACATGACCCACACATATTATCTTGACAGAAATTATATTTTAACTTCCAAATTCCCCCTCAGCGAACAAGCACCTTTAACATTACGCTTTACCGAAACATTATTATTACAATATACCAATAATAACATGGTTACAATAGACTGTTATATTGTACGAGTAGATTGATAAATATATAAATGAAAAATGCCCAAATAGACAAAACTTCGATATCTGACATTTATTCATAGATTGCATCCGTGTTTTCAGTCAATATTATCCCATCTGTAATTGTTACATGCAAAAATCATTTACAAGTCTAAATAGGTCAAACGAAGATGTTCAATAAAAAGCTATTCTCAATGACATCCATCACTGAATTGGGGCGTGACATATTGATATCGATTAGGTGTAATCTAGTCGCCACGAGGGTAAAAAACTGAAATGAGTGTACTACATACATACATTTAACACTAGCCATTAACAGGTTACTACTGGTATGCTGGTATGAACCGTATTATTTTCCATTGTTTTGTGAAGATCTTTTTTTTCAATACTATTTTTTCTTTACTTTACTAAGTTCTTAACCCTTTACCAAACGCCAAATGTTCAACTGTCCCAAATTGAAGGTGCGGAAGGCATGTGACGAAATTAAAACATAATCTTCTGAAAGGGCAGAAAACATTGTGGGAAAAGGAGAAATTGCTTCTTAAGAATATTTTCTCCTTTTCCCACAATGTTTTCCAGAGTCCTCTACAACAAACTGGTCAATGTCGTTATTGTTTGGTAATGGGTTAAACATTAACTGCATAGCTGGTATGGACCATAGCTATATCACTGTTTATCGAAGTTCCTATTTCAAATACTGTTTATTATAATTGCTTATGTAGTATAAATGTACCTATAATCCGCCATTTCGATGTTTAGCTCTTTCAATCGTCGGATTACTTCGCTCATTCTCGGTATACATCGGTCTTGGCCGGAACTATTCGCTTTAGACCGAATAGTTCCGGCCCTGACCGATGTATACCGATAACGAACGAAGTAATCCGACGAAGGAATGAGTTTCAAATTGGCAGATTTTGGTTATTCTACTTTAAGTGTCAGCCTACAAAATATATGAATATATCATGTAATAAATATTTTCAGATGCTTTCCAGCTTCGTTGTCTTTCGTGGTACATTGCGACCTGTTCCGTTTCTTATTTGTCATACAGTCTAGCTTGGTTTGAGCGACAGTAATAAAAGGAGACAGAAAAGTAAGTGGCATATAAGTCACCTAACAGTGGAGGACAATGGTCCTGCGTAAGAGCGTCGGATTATGGACAGAAGGGTCGTGGGTTCGAATTCCGTGACAAGCGGAATCTGCCTTGCAAACTTTCATTAATCCATATTCGGCGCGAGTACAGGTTATGTATCCAGGGAGCAGCATCGAGAGTGATCAATATAAGTTGTAAGAACTTGTTTCATAATCGATGTAAAATAGATAAGTTTAAACTAAACTAACATCTCAATACAGATGTAGGTGATTCAGAAAGCTTCAATAGTAACTAGTATTCGCTTCCATTCCTGACACTTTGAGCTACTAGGATAGCAGCATGCCTGTTAAAACCAGTGCAGATACATGCTTAAAAAGTCTAGAGGTTTGATATAGGGAAATACTCATTCAAACCAAGGATTGTAAGACGATCGTAGTAAATGCTTCCACGAAACCAGGATTGTAAGACGATCGTAGTAAATGCTTCCACGAAACCACGTGTTATCGTGATATCATGATGATAGGTAAGGCTAGCCTGGAGTCCTATTCCGTGGGTTTACCCCACACTTGTGTGCAGTATAACCACGTGTTATCGTGATATCATGATAATAGGTAAGACTAGCCTGGGGTCCTATTCCGTGGGTGTACCCCACACTAGTGTGCCGTATAACCACGTGTTATCGTGATATCATGATGATAG